>CM076580.1:30291708-30852086 GCA_034641835.2 Pinus albicaulis
TTATGAATTTACTTATAAAATCACCTCATAAAAGTGTAAATTTCCAATATTGATAAAATTTATTTATATATGATAAATAATAAACCTTTATCTCACATGTATCATATAATCTTATAAACAAACAATTGCACCGGGGGTGCAATCCTCAAAACTTTTAAACCGTCTAATGTATATGTACCTATTTAAAGTATTCGAGGCCCACATTACAAATGCCCAAAGTGAAATATTTGCACATATGTTATATATGAGCCAATGGTTTAAATAACTATCGGGCGGTGAAACAAAACTTATAACAAAATATTAATAAAACTATATCATACGTCCAGACTTCAAAAAAAATAAACCCATTTGATCATAAATTGCCCAAAGAGCTCAATATCACCTAATGTTATAGACGCCCATATACTATTGGGATCACATATAAAAATTCTGGGTCCGTTTTTGGCTTTTCGTATGACAGAAAATTTTGTGACTAAATTAAATTAGATCTTCGCCTCTATAATGTTTCTCGGTCCGTAATTCCACACACAGATTTATATTAGTACAATGTATCGAATCACAAGTTTTAATGGAGGAAGGATTGGTCTCGTTGTCTGGGATCATATCTCTTCCGAATTAAAATTCTCCACAAGAGATTATGAATACTTGGCTTCAAACAATACAACGCTCGTTTTCAAGTGTGCAGGGACCGTGATTTCAAAACCAAAATTGACTATTTCAAGTGTGCAAGGACTGTGATTTCAAAACCAAAATTGACTATTCATCAGTTTTAGAAAGCGACTGTTTGACAGAGCCATTCAAACAGATTTATAAAGTGGCCAGAGGACAGGGTAGTTGAAATTAATATTTAAACATCCCTCATTCACTGAGAATACCCTCCTTGGTGCCTTCTTCGCCGGACTACGATGTGTTCATCAACAGTCGTGAACCCGATGTCTGTTTCTTCATCGGGCATCTCACAACAGTCTTGTTTCCAGAGGATTGCAAGTCTTTCTCGACAGCATAGAATTACAGGCTAGACAATCCATACCTTCACAAATCAAAGACGCAATTAAAGGAGCCTCTCTCATTATTACTATTTTCTCTCCAAATTATGCGCAATCGCAAAGGTGCCTCCATTAACTACTCCTCGCGTTGCTCTATAAACCAACCATTTTTGCAAAGGCCATATAACTGTCGTTTATTGCATATAAGTGTCGTTATACCGACGGCGGCCAGAGAGTCGCTATTGCGACGGATCCCTCTAAACGTCGTAATTGCGACACTTAGAAATTGTGTTGCAAACAAAGCGTCGCTATTGAGACGGATGCCTCCAAACGTCGCAATTGCAACACTTAGACATTGTGTTACAATTGCGACGTTTGGAAGCATCTGTCGCAATAGCGACGCCTTGGGGAATAGGGTCGCAATTGTGACGTCTTCCTTCAAACGTCGCAACTGCGACACTTTGTCTAAGTGTCGGTATTATGACACATTTCTCTAAACGTCGGTATAGCGACGGTTTCCGGCGGGATTGAAAAAATTTGGGGAAATTTCCGACATTTGTTCAAAAGCGTCAGAAGCAAGTGTCGGAATTTCTGCCAAATGTAGTAGTGACACAAAGTTACTCTTCAATTCAGTAGTGAAGCAAGGGTTCCCTAAGCCTTAGACACAAAGCCTTATTTTTCATATGTTTAAAAGTGAGGATAAAATCATTCCCTCTAACTACATGACCATTATAATTAACCACATTTATCGAAGAAATTTAGGCTTATTGTAGAAAAGAAGATTATCCTTTGGCTTGAAAATTGTTGTAAAAGAGCTAAAGGCCAAGTTGGCTTTAAAATATATCATTCAACAATGGACCATATTATTACTCTTGGGATAATTACATCGGAATGCCACAATAATAAAATTGATCTCTTCTATTTTTTTGTTGACTTTAGAAAATATTTTGACACCACTCCTAAAACAAGCTTTGGAGAGGCTATAAGATATTATGGTTCATCTTGAGTTGAGGATAAATGTGACAAGTTTATATAATAAATCTATTTCCAAGCTTAGGAGCATTGAGGGTTGGATGGAAGAGATTGAATTCAATATTAGAGTCAAGCAAGGGTGTCCCTTATCCCCAACCCTTTTTGAACTCTTCTTCTTTATGCCAACAATTTTGTTCTTTTGGAGAGGAGCCATTGTCATTGCGATCTTGTAAAGAAACTATGAATCCCCCTATATTTTTTCTTCAAAATGGGCATGATCGTTAATATCAAAAAAACTAAAGTCATTATAATTAAATCTAAGGTCATCTAATATACTTTCCTTTATGACAACAACTTGGAGTAAGTTCTTTCATACAACTTTATAGGAACAACATCCATCACAAGCTCAACTGGAATTATAGCATTGAGAAAAGGATAAATGGAAGTTGGAAAGCTTATTATGGGATTGAAAACATTTGTAATTTGGTTGATCTTTGAATATCGGATTAAAAACGAAAACTTCTGTTTGAGACTCCCATCACTCTTATTATTTTATATGGATGTGAGGCATGGGGTCGCAGTATATGCAGAGAGTTGTGGAGGAATATTGAATAGATCTAAAATTAATTTATAACCTACAATGTCAATATAAATAGAAATACTCCCTACCCTATCCTCTTGATTGAAGCAATCCTTTTCCCCATTGAAAGCATGGCTATGAATAGGTATCTTATGTATAAGAAGAATTTATACAACATGGAAGCCAAGAGGTTTCTTAAAATCACTTCTAACTCTAGCCAAAACACCCACCTTCAGCTCAAGCGAGGATGGCATAAGGATGTTTGTGTATTGCTATTCCATTAGGGATAAAGGAGGATATATTCTAGTAGAATAAGGATAATATTAAAAATGTAACACCCACTTCTGACATCTACCCAAGTAACCTACCAACTGGGGTAAACATGCCACAAGAGGCTACTAATATGAGATTCAACCTCCTAGGTGACCTTAAGGAAGTGGAACTGATAGAAACAAGAAAAACACACCTTACACAACACCAAAAAATCCTTAAGAGGTAACCCGACCTTGCAAGCCCCTCAACCTTGAGGGAGACAGACATTTTGACCAATTTGAGACTTATTTGTGGGAATTCCAAGGAAAGAAAGTAGCCAAAATCCTATATCCATGGGAATGCCAAGGCAAGGTAGTGGCCAGGGCCCAGTTTGGTCAGTTATTTTTCTGGAAATCTAGGATTTGTGCCACCTTTTAGCCCCAGAGCCCAGGTCACTGCCCAAAACTTCATGAAATTGTAGGAGATGATAAATAACATTCAAAAAAAGGTACGGAAGCAATCACATCATCATAAAATCATTTGGACCCCTCCTAGCCATGACAAAAATTTCGTCAAACATGTCACAAACATTGCATCTACAAGTATAAACAAAATATTTAAACATAATGGTCTCATACTTATCTAAGAATCACTAAGAAGCATTTTTCCCTTACATCATAAGCTGAAATACAATATATTTTACCAAAGATGCATGGTGTATTCATTTACAGGTAAAAACATGGAGAAAGCCATACATCATCACTGATAAATTACAAGCTTATAACCAGTAAAATAACAACAAAAATATAGTAGATACAACCACAATAGAATCCACATAATAACCAGTACAATTATACAACAATTACCAAAGGAATGAATTTCTCATTAATTAATGCAAAAACCAACCGGAGATGGGACTGCCACGTTCCACCTTACCATAGATTGGTTGAGCCAAATATCTCTTCAACCAATCACCCTTGTGCCATATTCTAAGCATGAATTTGGAACTCGTAACCAACTGAAAATGAACCAAAAAAGCATGGATTCTAACAGGGTTCTTCACCTGCACCGTGAGGAATTTGAGTGCCTCCTAGTCTCTTAGGATTTACCGTAACCCACAGTCCAATCCAAGGGTCACTAGACCCTACATCGAGACCATCTCTCCAGGCTTTACCATACATCCCATATCGAGACTACTAGGCCCAACGGAGAGAAATCCACATCTTGGATTTACCATATATCCTTCCATTCACCGACAAGGATTCCTAGGCCGACTGAGGCTCACAATCTGGATTTACCACAACCCACAATATGGCTTAGGGGTTACTAGGCCAGTGGGTTTACCATGATCCATAGTCTGGTTCAGGGACCACTAGGCCATGTGTTTGTCATTTCGAGATCCACCCCACTCGTTGGAAATATGATGCAGTGTTGTCCTTGATGGCAACCCACTGAATGAAGATGAAGACATGTGACAGTTGACATGTGTTGTCCTTGATGGCAATCCACCTGATGAAGTTATGCTTGACTTGATGGACTTAGTAAATGATGTAAATCTGATGTGATATGATGTTTGTTGACAATATGATGATGTTTGTTGTCCTTGAAAGGCAACCCGCTTGATGAAGATGATGACAACTTACTTGATGAAGTTGTGCTTGAGAGAATATGTTCCTGATGAAGAAAATATGATGTTTCTACAGTATGAACAGAAGGCAATGAAGAAAGGAATTCAGAATGTGCTCAAAATATGATGAAAAGAGTATATATCTTTGTATACGCGGATATTCCTAAGTGAAGTCGCGTATGCACGCGGAAAAGAACGTGCCAAGTCGCGTATGGGCTAAAGCGCTCAAAAAGTGCAAAACCAAGGGTAACCATCATGGTATTGACCCATTGTATTGGGTAATGATCCGCCTAATTGACCCCGTCCAGGTAGTTTTGGGTTTATGGTATTGGTTTGGCCCATGGTATTGAAAAAGGGGCTCATGGTATTGACAAAGGGTAAACATATATAAGGAGAAGAAATTCATTGTGCATATCATGAGTGTGAGAGCAAGATGTCTAAGCTTGAATGAATACTTCTCTGAGAAGTATATCTGTATGGAAAGGGTAAATGTTTGATGATAGATCTAAATCTATGAAGCACTTATGAAGAAATGATGAAGTGGGATCTTTAGATCTGAAATGTACTTGTATCTGCTAGATCTGTTTATGGAGTGATTAGATCTGAGATGAGGCGAGCATCTAGGCGAACATCTGTCTGAAGTAAATGGGTAGATCTGAATCGAATATCTGATCTCAAGAAGTATAAGCCGCTTTCCTCATAATGACCGAAGATCTATACGCTACTTCGCTCGCGGAGGAAGCGCTGGTGAGGATACGTTGTACTCGATGAAGGAAAGCGCGTATGCGTTAATGAAATATACACTCGAGGCATTGTTGGACTGAGGCAGCTCTGCACGCGACATCGGGTGGAAGTAAAAGAACAGATAAACCAGGTTTGCCGGTGCAAGGCATGAAACATCTCGATCTCGCTTCCGTCAGATACTACTATCCGATCCGGGGGTTGTCTGAATTGGTCTGTATCAGTTTGGTTGTATGTTTAAGCATAAAAGTATGAAAGGGTCCAAATCTGAAAATATGATGAAATGTGGGCTGCAAGTGTTGTTCTATTGAAGTTGTTGGATCCAGTGTGAAAATTGATGAAACGTGGTCCAAGGTGGTGCTGAAGGTTGTAGCCTTCAGTCAGGGGGTTGTAGCTCCCTTCCAGGTGAGGCTGGTAAACGAGATCGGGGGGTCGTAGCTCCCTTCCAGGAGAGGCTGGTAAACGAGTCGGGGGGTCGTAGCTCCCTTCCAGGAGAGGCTGGTAAACGAGCGCAGGTGGGTGCCTGCGTGCTGGTCAAGTCTGCGCCAGCACATATGTTGTAAGATGTTTTTTCTATAATAAAATATTGAAGGCTGAGCAACTGCAGCGGTGGTTTTCTCCCGATTTGGGTTTCCACCTAAAAATCCTGGTGTTCATGTGTGATGCTTTGTGTGATGGTTTATTCTATTCTTACTGCACATGCTTACTGTTTATAGAACATCTAATGAATGAATGATGAAAGATATAAGTGAAGAACTAATGGCATAATTAGATCTCTGTGTATACGCAAGTTTTATGAAGGATATCCGCGTATATACGCTAGTTGGCTTCAGACAAGTAGCGTATGGGTTTTAAAGGAATGAAAAGGTAAAAAGTTTGAATATGCAGTAAATAATGATTCACCCCCCCCTCTCAGTATTTTTCCCAACAATTGGTATCAGAGGTGGTCCTTCTGTAGAAGCTTGATCGCTTGAAGGAGATCCGTCGCAATGGGAAGTCAAGAAGGAGTAATGTCTATAAAGCCACCTCTATTCAATGGAAGCAATCTGATATTCTGGAAGGTACGTACAAAATCATATCTGCAAAGTCTTGGTGCAGATGTATGGGCAATCGTAGAAGAAGGTTATCAATACCCGGCAAGTATTCCTACTGATGCAGCTGAAAGAAAGAAGTATGAAATCAATGCCAAAGCAGTGAATGTCTTATTGGGAAGCATGTCTGAATCATAATTTGCTAAAGTGATGCAGCTACATTCGGCAAAAGACATATGGGACAAAATCATTCTAAGCTATGAAGGAGACACAAAGGTAAAAAGTGCAAAACTCCCAACTCTTAGAATTGAATATGAAAATTTGAAGATGCATAGTGATGAGAGTGTTGCCAGTTTCTTTCTTCGTCTGGATGATATTGTAAATCGGATGAGAAATTTGGGTGAAACCATGGCTGATACTACTCTGGTGGAAAAGGTCTTGAGATCTTTGACTTCAAAATTTGACTCCAAAGTTTCTGCTATTGAAGAAAGGCAAGATCTGCAAACTCTTTCTATTGTTCAATTACATGGTACTCTGACTGCTTTTGAAATGAGACAAGGAGGTCCTTCTCAAATAAGAGAAGCTGCTTTTAAGGCATCTACAAAAGGAAAGGAAAAGGAAGTTGTCAAAGAATCCAGCTATATATCCGATGAAGAAGAAGTGAATTTCGTGAGAAAGCTCCAACTAGGCACTGGAAGATTCAAAGGTAAGCTTCCCTTAAAATGTTTTGAGTGTGGAAAAGTTGGTCATTATGCTGCTAAATGTCCTTATAAAGAAAAACATGGTAAAGGAAAACATTTTGAAAAGAGAAAGAGTTATTATGCAAAAGAAGATGATGATGAAGTGTCCAGTGAAGATGAAGAAGATTCTGACCAAGATCTGAAAGTACTCATGGCTAAGAAGCAAAAGAAGAAGGTTACTCAAGGAAAAGAGATACCTCAGAAATCATGTATAGCAAAAATTGAAGAAGATGAAACAGATTCCGACGAAGATCTACAAGCACTCATGGCAAAGAAGAAAAAGGAGAAGGCCACTTGTAATACTCTTCTTTGTGCAAACAATAGTAAAGATAGTGAAAGTAAAGTTGTGGATCTAGAAGAATCTCTCAAGATTAAAGAAGAAGAACTAAAAAGTTCATACAATAAGCAAGAAACTATCTATAAAGAGATGATCTCACAAATGAAAGATCAAATAGAAATGCTGAATGAACAAGTGGACAAGTATCAAAGGTTTCATACTTATGCATCCAATCGAATTAAAGATCTAGAAGCAGATCTTGAAAAATCAAGCAAGAAGAATGAAGGACTTGAAGCTGCTATCATCCTTCTGCAAGCAGAGCTAGAAGCATCAAGTAAGGAGAATGAGGAACCTCTACAATCCTTTGAAAAGGAAGGCCTTGAAGCAGAAATTATCTCTCTCAAAGAAGATCTAGAAAAATCAAATAAGAAGAACGAAGAGCTGCAACAAACATGTGAAGGAAATGAAGATTGGTTGAAAGAAGAGATTCTAAATCTGAAGGATCAAGTTGAAGATGGAAGAAGAAAAGAAGAAAGCATGACAAAGAAATGTCAAGCCTTGGAGGTTGAGGTAAATATTCTCAAAGGTAAATTAGAAGAAAAGGTTAAACTTTTGAGGTTTCATGATAGTACTAACATTTTGGACAATATTCTGAGTAATCAAAGGTCTCCTGCTATTAAACATGGTCTTGGTTTCCATGAAACTGTTAAAGGAGAATCTAGCTCACAAGGAAGTGCCAAAAATTCAGAAGATCTCAATGCAAAACCTGATGTGTTGAAAGAAACAAAAGATCAACCAACAATTATGAATTCTCAAAAGAATTCATTCAAGAACGTTGAATGTTTTAAATGTCATAATTATGGGCATGTTGCAGCAAATTGCAGGAGCAGATCATTTCAGCCACAAACAACCAAATTCTACTCAGAAAGGTACTCTAGCTTCTTCAGGGGATATTGTTTTTCATGTAACAAGTATGGACATAAATCAGCTAATTGTAAATGGAGGAAGAATAGAAATACTCATTATGATTCTTATGATTATTTCTCTGGCCACATGAGATGTTATGCTTGTAATAAGTATGGACATGTAGAAAAAGAATGCAGGATGAACAGATCTGGGAAAGTGGACAATTTTCAGCACACAGTTGGAAAGCGCAAGCAAATTTGGAAAAAGAAGGAGGACCGATCAGAAACGTAGGGAATTCAGACCCTACTGCAGTCATCCGCTTCTGGAAGCTTACTTCTCTGATTGACTGCAGGAATGATGTGGGATACATTAGGAGATTTAGTAATGTATCATCACAGGGGGAGCAATGCATGATGACTCTCATGGTTGATTTGATTATTCTGGTTAGATGTATTTCTGACAGTGTATCTGGTGTGAAGAAAAGACAGGAACAGAAGGTAAATTTGCAGAAGAAGATGAAGGTGTAAAATTTTCTATATTACACTTTCCATACGCTAGTTATATTCACAAAAGTCGCGTATACACGCGAGTTTCAGCAGACACAGTCACGTATGCATTGATGATAAAAGAATTTATCTGATAACTGAAGATCTGGAGCAGAGGTCCAGGGGGAGCATCAGTCTGACTGCTGATGATTGCACTGTTAGCATCATTCTGGTTATACTCATGATAATGGAATGATACATGGGTTCTTGTGTTGAAGATTATGGATGAAGCCTGGTTGCTTTATGATGAAGAGCATTCGTTGTTGAAATGAAAGTCTTATAATTCAGAGATGAGGACAGATCATGCAGAGATTGTTGCTGATGACTTGCTGTTGAAAATGTTTCAGATTGCACAAGTTAAGGAAGAGCATTGGTTTAGGGGGAGCAGCAGGTTGAATACTAATGATTGCATTGTTGGCAATATGACTGCTTGTTCTTTGGTTTTTGTGATACTCATGCTCAAATGATGATGACTTGGTACATTGTTTATTATGATGAGATTTTGAGCCCTGGTTGTCTCTTTTACTCACACATGGATGAGTTGGATGTCATTTGATTCAGAAATAAATCATCCAGAGTGTGTTACTATGGTTGAGAGATCTTTTTGCCTACATATGTTACTTCATGTTAAATCTTGAAGATCATGGTGATGTTGGACCACATGGATGATTGCTTGACACCTATGTGAAGATGTTGTTCTGATATGAGAATCTCTCTTGGAAATATTGTATTGATGCTGCAAAGAATCTGAAGGCTTGGTTACTATTGTACTGATGCCACAACCGTTGGATGACGCTTGAAGACACATCTACATCGTTCTATCTATCTGTAGTCCAGGGAAGCATTCAAATGTCTCAGAAAGAAGCTGAACACTGTCTTTGCCTCACAGAGAATCAGATCTGGTTGAAATTTAGAAGATGTCTTGGGATACGCGGGTTTCCTGAAACACAGTCGCGTATATACGCGACGTTTCCCCTTTGGGTACTGCGTTATTTCATGTGTTACTGCAAGTATTATTTGATTTTCCCTTTGTAATAGATCTCAGATGATTGAGGCTCGCCTCTCATCTTGAAGATTCACATTGTAGCTTGTTTGTATCTATTGCTAAGATCTGATATGTATTTTAATAAAAATCATCTTCAGCTATTTCTAGAAGTTTCTGGAGTTCCATGTATAAAAAGTGAGATCTACATTTTCTAGTGCATTATTTGGTTAAAACCCCAAAGGGGACTTATAAAAGAGGTTGAGTAGATTCCAGATATGGTATGGATCTAATGTTATAGCCATAGAGAATCATATATCTGATTTCCATTATTTAACTACTGATGCATACTTAGAGGGATGCAGTCCATTCATTTCTGCAATTTTATAAATGCCGGAGCTGTCTTTTTCTGAAGAATTTCTGCTATATTGTTCATGAGATTTGTTGTAGATTGGAGGGAGGATCATTCATGTTTCTATTCCAATGTATATTGATATAATTTGGAAATTTCAAGCTGACCTCCTCTGATTATTTGGAATAACTATGCACTTTTGGTTTCTGGGTTTCCTTGTTGCAGCAGCTCTTCTCTTTAGCTGATTTTTAGCTAGTCAGCTTCGTGGGAGATCTGTTTAAGGGCCTTAAACTCATTCGTTTTTCATAAAATTCATCACATAAGTCCCAAATATCCTAATATAGGGGAAACAAGCCCTGACCTATGCTTTTATTTCACCCATTTTCTTATACAGCGTTCTCACGAAGCCTCTTGCTGAATTCCCTGAAAGTGGAATTTCCCGCTTCTTCCTTGTTTGGTTTTTGCTCATATTTTGGATCCATTATTTAGATTGTTGGAAATATGATGCAGGATGTTGTCCTTGATGGCAACCCACTGAATGAAGATGAAGACATGCGACTGTTGACATGTGTTGTCCTTGATGGCAATCCACCTGATGAAGTTATGCTTGACTTGATGGACTTGGTAAATGATGTAAATCTGATGTGATATGATGTAATATGATGCTGATCGTTGTAATATGATGCTGAGCGTTGTCCTTGAAAGGCAACCCACTTGATGAAGATGATGACAACTTACTTGATGAAGTTGTGCTTGATAGAATATGTCCTTGATAAAGAAAATCTGATGTATCTACAGTGTGAACATAAGACAATGAAGAAAGGATTTCAGCTTGTACTCAAAGTATGATGAAAAAGAGTATGTCTCTTGGTATACGCGGATTGGACTAGGGGAAGTCGCGTATGCACGCGGCAAGGAACGTTCCAAGTCGCGTATGGGCAAAAGCGCTCAAAAAGTGCAAAACCAGGGGTAACCACCATGGTATTGACCCATTGTATTGGGTAATGATCCGCCTAATTGACCCCGTCCAGGTAGTTTTGGGATTATGGTATTGGTTTGGCCCATGGTATTGAAAAAGGGGCTCATGGTATTGACAAAGGGTAAACATATATAAGGAGAAGAAATTCATTATGCAAATCATGAGTGTGAGAGCAAGATGTCTGAGCTTGAATGAATACTTCTCTGAGAAGTATATCTGTATGGAAAGGGTAAATGTTTGATGATAGATCTAAATCTATGAAGCACTTATGAAGAAATGATGAAGTGGGATCTTTAGATCTGAAATGTACTTGTATCTGCTAGATCTGTTTATGGAGTGATTAGATCTGAGATGAGGCGAGCATCTAGGCGAACATCTGTCTGAAGTAAAAGGGTAGATCTGAACTGAATATCTGATCTGAAGAAGTATGCTGCTTTGTAATGACTGAAGATCTATACGCTACTTCGCCGCGAAGGAAGCGCGTATATACGCAGCTTCGATGAAGTGAAAGCGCGTATGCGCAATGAAATATACACTGAGGTATACGCTGGTTTGTGTGGACGGAAGCGCGTATATACGCGACATCAGTGAAGGGAAAGCGCGTATGCAAACTAGGGTTTGCTGAAGCAAGGGGTATGAAATATCTGATCTATTATGCTGTGTTTCTGCTATCTGATCTGTGTTGATATGTATCTGTTGGTGACGTATGTTTGTGCTTAAAAGTATGGAAAGGGTCCAGTATGAAAATATGATGAAATGTGGCCTGCAAGTGGTGTTCTATTGAATTTGTTGGATCCAGTGTGAAAATTGATGAAACGTGGTCCAAGGTGGTGCTGAGGGTTGTAGCCTTCAGTCAGGGGGTCGTAGCTCCCTTCCAGGTGAGGCTGGTAAACGAGATCGGGGGTCGTAGCTCCCTTCCAGGAGAGGCTGGTAAACGAGTCAGGGGGTCGTAGCTCCCTTCCAGGAGAGGCCGGTAAACGAGCGCAGGTGGGTGCCTGCGTGCTGGTCAAGTCTGCGCCAGCACATATGTTGTAAGATGTTTTCTCTATAATAAAATATTGAAGGCTGAGCAACTGCAGCGGTGGTTTTCTCCCGATTTGGGTTTCCACCTAAAAATCCTGGTGTTCATATGTGATGCTTTGTGTGATGGTTTATTCTGTTCTTACTGCACATGCTTACTGTTTATAGAACATCTAATGAATGAATGATGAAAGATATAAGTGAAGAACTAATGGCATAATTAGATCTCTGTGTATACGCAAGTTTTATGAAGGATATCCGCGTATATACGCTAGTTGGCTTCAGACAAGTAGTGTATGGGTTTTAAAGGAATGAAAAGGTAAAAAGTTTGAATATGCAGTAAATACTGATTCACCCCCCCCCTCTCAGTATTTTTCCCAACATAGATATGTAGATATAAGGATCCCAAGGGTTTCAAAATCCAATAAGAGTGTGATATTTCCACCCTTGCTGTGTTTCACCGATATTCTATAAACAGAGTCTGGAACGGGCTAAGAAGCCTCTGGTTTTCACCCTTTCTTTAGAGGTGATATAACCAGTAAATGCCCTACCAGTCTATCTCTAGTTTAAATATATTGGTATGATTTCATATTGTTGTGATTTTATATTGTTGTCATTCCATAGTGGAATATCTTAAGATATTTCCTACTGAGCCTATTTTTCCCCATTCGGAACATTACACAATAAGGTGGGGTTAGGCTTTCATTGTGAGTCGTCGATCTTAAAAGGTAAAGATCTATGGTGTCAAATAAATGCGACAGGAAATGGTGGGGATGGGGGTAATGACTTATCGAGTTCGATTTTGACCATATGATTAAAAATATATTGAAGATCGAACGACTATTACTCAACGCAATCGGGGAAAGATGGGATATGAAGTCAAGCAATCGCGTAGAGCACGGATCGTTAGATTTAAATGGGACGATGATCAGACGGTAGGGATTCAACACGATAGGGAAGGAAGGGAGCACTGAGGATGATTTATCGCGCTCACTGTAAATCATAGGATCAAAGGGTCGAGAAGATCAGATGGTTCATATTAAACCTGAGGGTGAGGAGGGGTTTAACATGGTTTAAACCAGGGTTTAAGAATTATACGAAACATCGGGTTTCGCATAGTATGAAAAAGTAAAGGTTTAACCTTGGGTTAGGGGTAATCGGGAGAGGGGAAATATTACAGAAGGATAATTTTTGTGAAGTTTAGCTTAGATTAGCGTCGAGATTTTTGTTTTAAACATATAAAATCTGTTTAAAAATTTTCTTTGTATTTTTATTATATTATATAGTTTTTAGACTATTTGAACTATCCAAAACTGTAAAGGAGTGGGATATTTGAATAATGATATTTTTAGCCAAAGGGGCTTTATTGTGGGTTTTTATTAAAACATGTGGGGATAATAAACTTTGGCTAAAGTTATAATAATGGGTTTTTGGCGCTATTTAATAAAGGGAATTATATTAATATGAGAGGGTTATTTTCTAGCAAATTAATAAATAAGTTAAATTTAATATTACAAAGGGGATAGTAGAAACTCAAAATACATAAATATAACTAAGAAAAGTGAATTTTTAAAGCAAAACTTTATTAACACGACTTAATCACTTCAACTTAGGATAAAATGTCATTTTGAGGGTTTTTTACTTCATGATATGTAAGAAGTTAATCAAATGAACCTTTAAGTAATATTTAAGTAAGAAAAGGGTTCTCAGTTATGAAGGTAAATGGTGATGAGTGCATGAAGGGGTAAACGATGAGATTTTTTGAGATTAATATAGAAGCTTAAAATTTTCAACTAATCAATCATTGAGCCTTGGGTCTGGTCCCAACAAAACTCAAGGAAATGCCTCGAGCCTCTTTGACTATGGGGAGGGGAAATTAGTTATTTTTTGCCTGGTGAAATATATTTACATTGATGTCTCTAACCTTCTTCTACCTACCCATTCATTATCTTCTAACATTTTTTCCTTCTCTTTTAATCAGGTGCATTTGAATTAGCAACCTTACAACATTTTATTCTTTTTTGAAAGCAGTAATCTACCCAACTCTACACTTATTGCATCCAAGAATCTAGATTAAACTCTTGGATCCTTTATTTCTCTACCTAACTAATGAATTGTCATGATTAAACTGTATGACAATTGTTTATCCTCTATCTACGACATTTGAAATTGAGAAATGACGAGTCAAGATTAAATTGTTCAACTCATCATAGATTATGGCATTTATTAACACTGCCATAATCAATTGCAAAAGGTAAAAGTAGTGGCATTTAGAATTGCACACTTTTATGTTTTAGTCATCTTTTTTATTTTGGGGTATATTATTTTTGCTATGTTCTTTGATCTTTCTTTTAGGACCTTTTACCCTCTTTTTTTATTTTTTTATTTTTTTATTTTTTACTAAATATGGGAATACAACTTGCAGAAGGAAAAGTATGTACATATTTACAAGACTATCATCAGTTAAGTCAAAATTATGAATCTTATATTTATAGGTTGTTCAGAAAATCCACTACTCGTGGTTTAATCTTCTCTTGATGAGGGGGAAAACTCTGCGTAGCTTTAGCCAAGAGGCATTTTACAATGCAGTAAGTATGAACTATTTGATGAAATAATGATAAACGACCACGGGTATTTCTTGGATCTGTGATGAAATCCGTGATTTTTTCTTTAGCAGCATTATCTTCTTCAAAATTTTGAATTTCCCGCTCCAATCCTTGAATTTCATGTGTGACATTGGAAGAATTGCCAATAACATAATTTTCAAAGAGGTTTTGTAAAAACTCTTGTCTCATCTTCCTCCATCTTTTCTTGAGGCTAACGTCAGGCTGTACCTGCTTCTATTTTCCTTTATCAAGATTAAAGGCTATGGGGTTACGATTCTGTCTCTTGACCATGATGAATACTGGCCTAACAATGAATAGAGACAAGAAATAACAAACCATTAAATTTTGGACTCTATCAGCAAAATTTCCAGTTGGGTCTAGCAGATTGCCATTGAGCATAGAAGACATGTTTCTTCCTCGAAAAGGAGTCAACTGAATACAGTTAACCCAATCGCAGAGATAGACAACCCAGAAATAAACAGAGGACACGATACCACAACAAATAGACAAGGATAAGCAGACACTATGAGATAACATTACAAAAGGGCGACGACGGGTCAAAATACAAACCCACTTACAAAGAGGTTGCAAAATCCACAACGGGTAACCAGGGCCCTAGATTATATCGTCATAGAAATGGACATAAATATCTGTCCACGTGTTATTTAATTTCATATGAAAGCTATTTACAACCTAGAATATTTCTGCTAATAAAAAAGTGTTAAGTTATTAATTATAAAATAACTCAACAAATACTTGCAAACCCTATGATTAATACTGTGAGAATTTGTAGAATAATCTTATGAAATTTTATATTAAAACAAAAGATTATTATTTTTGTGAGATACTTGAAAAATTATAGCAGATAAATATCAAGAATAAAACTGGCTAAGTAAGCAAATTAGAAAATAGAACATATATTTCTTGCCAGAATATTTTATCTGTCATGATGTATTCAAAAGTACTATGACAAAGAGACATATTGATAAAAGAATATTTTTAACATTACAAGTTGTTGTGCAAGAAATCAAGCTAAAAAGTTTACTGTTTTTCTTAAACTAGGACGGGGTGAGCTTTTGGTTCCGGGTACGGGGATGAAACCCGAACCCAGCACTCACCACCACCCCTAGCGATCTATACATGGAGAGAATTGTTAAGTGGTCCGATCACCGAGATATACTATTAAGGTAAGATGAAACAAATATATATATATATATATATATATATATATATATATATATATATATATATATAGATATAAAGAAAAAAAATTAAAACTAGAGATTAAGACTACTATAAAGGCAATGTACAAATATTCCCAAAACTAAGTTTAAGACATGAATGTCAAGCATATCTACATATTTATGAGTTCGAATGAATCGAGGAACTTAAATATTTTAGAAAAATAAAACGGGAGCATGTATAGTGTTTTGCAATTACAGGATTTACATTTCCATTAAGTAGGATGAATAGGCCACTAAAGTTAAAATATTTACATACGGACCAAATGAAATACTATTCTAGAATTAATATTGGTAGTAGCCATTTTCGGAATGAAAACTAAACAAGAATCAAGTTCTTCGAAACGAACCCTTTAATAAATATTTCATAAACAATAGCACCGTGAAATTTTACAGAGAAAGGAGTGTCAGAAAGACTTATCTGAGGCCTCAAATATTATTGTTGGATAATGTCGTTTAACTTTACAATATGTGAAAATATAAGTACATAAAACAAGGCTGACAAATAATTCCTTAAACTCGGCTGAGATTGGGTTCGTAAACCCCATGAAAGCTAGAAGTTTTCTCAGATAGATAAGACTTATGAGACTGAGTGGAAACGATAGAAGTACATGGAAGGTGAGCTAAATATATTAGTAGTGAACTGAGAGATCCGATATACAAAATGAATATTCTGCCAACCGGTGGAAGAACTAGCCTGCAACCATTAGCGATGGAAAGGAAACCTATGAGTTAAGGTTTTAAGATGCTAAACATATTCAAAGATGAAGAGCTGTGCTAAAGAAATGAAGAACCAGAAAAATGTATACCTATAGAGGAATTTTTTCCACTACATTCTAGTCATCGGAATCATTTAACATATGGGAATTAGAAATTAATATGGAAAACTGATAAGGAGATAAAACTCTGAATTTAGAAAGTATTGAAGTAAAAATTGTAGATGTGATGACGATGGAAGGATTACCTGAGTAGAGTAGTGTAAAAATATAGGAACCGTGAGTTTTCCATGGTGACAGAGGTTGAACTCCATTGGAAAAACTCCAGCGGATTTAAACAAGGACGTTTCCTTGCCACTGCAAACCATGAGCACTATGCCTTTGGAAAAACTCATGAGTTGGGATGGGTTCATAGTCTGGCAGAGCAGGAGCTCGAGTACTATTGTGGAAACAAACCCTTATAACACAAAGGAAGCAAACCGACATAGAATAATGTCAAAAGTCAAAGCCACCTACGGTTGGAGTGATTATCAAGTCGAATCCAGCCGAAAATGTGAACCATTGATCTCTAAAATTTTAATGGTGAAGATCCATGTCAGGTGGCCATTGAAACTCGCATAAGAGCGCAAAATGACTTAGAATAGTTAAGGGGTTTAAATGCCAGTACCAATAGCATATAATATGCGAAGATGTGCTAGCTAACCTTTGGAATTAACAAAATACGCTTTGTGTTTTCATCTGATGTTAGGATAACATTTAAAATTAAAACCAATGAAGATATGCAACGAAAATCACATAAACTATAGAACGTGATAAAGTATTCCTTTGAAAATGGAACTGTTTATGGGAGTTAGAATATATTTATATAATGATTATTGTTTAGAACCTTTTTAAAAATAAACCTTAGTTTGGACATTGAGTTTACATGATAAGACTAATCGTAGGTGTTGCAAAATTGATTAAGTGTGATACAGTTTGGTTAGTATGTTTAGCCATACTGTAAGTAATATTTTTTTTGGTGTGTATGTTAAAAGTGGTAATAGAGTAGAATTCATACGCTCGGACCCTAAGGGTAAACTAACGATTTAATTTGTGTGTATACTAATGCATAGAAGATAAGCATAACATGAAAACATCATGAGAAGGCGGTCAACACAACAACCACCCCAAAACACCGGGGAACTCTAAACATGACCAGAAGTGAGCCCTGAGATTTGGGTTGAGCTGATTATGGATCAGCACCAGCAAACAAGTAGACCGCTAGAGGAACAACACCACCAAACCAACATACTGTTGAATACAATTTAGAAGCTACATGAAGAAATGGTGCATGTTCGAAGTGATAATGAGCACTTGATGCAAGAGCAAGAAAAGATACTGAAGAGCCTGTCAGACAAGAAAAATCAGGGAATGGAATAGCCCAATGCTGATAAAGACATGCAAGAAGGTAATGCATGACAAACAAGGGACCACACCACTAAAAAAATGGAAAGAATCCATTCACAGCGAAGCAACAAGAAAAGAATATATAATGAAGCAGAGTCTGGAAATTTTTCGTATTAGAAAGAAGTTAAGAAGAAAACATTGGAGCTTCAGGGTGAGTTTCGAAAAATAAAACCACAAACATTTGATGGTAAAGCTGAGGAAGTGGCATAGGCTTGGTTGATAAATATGAAAAATTATTTTCAAGTGTACGAGTAAAACAACAACCTGAAGGCTAGATTAGCCATATATCAGTTAAGGGAGAAAGCCACTTTGTGGTGGGAATAAGTAAATAATGTTTGCAGCATTGAGGACCAATATGTTACCTAGGAATAGTTCCAACAATACTTTAAAGATAAGCATTTAACAGAACGTTTCTATGATGAGAAATCTAAATAATTTCATGACTTGAAGCTGGGAAGGATGACCATGGATGAGTATATTACCAAGTTCACCTCTCTGTTAAGATATGTTCAATACCTCAGAGATGAAAAGGCTAAGGTAAAAAGATTTCTGAATAGTTTTCCTACCCATATAAAGGAGCAAATTGAATTTGTAAATCCCAGAACCATGGACGAAGCCATTTGTAAGGCATGAATGTGCTATGAGTAGTCCAAGGCAAAAGTGGAAGTAGGAAAAAGTTGGCAGCCAAGGAAAGGAAAAAAAGCAACTCAAACTTCAAAGGTGAAAAAAATAATAACTTTAAGAATTTTTCACAAAGTTATGACAGTAATCGGTTTGGCAGAAATCACTGAAGAACCCGATGGCCAGCTGAAGAAAGGCCTACAGAGGCATCTAGCAAGCCTGAGCAAGGGCAAGTGACCAAACCACCCCTGCAATGTTGGGGGTGTGGTGAAGCACATTACTACAAAAATTTCCCACAGAGAGCGAGAAATGAAACAATTGAAAATTTACAGGAGGCTTCTATAGTAGGCAATTTGGCTCAAACCATACCTTGTATTAATGTAATGATGGAGGATCGACAAGCAAATTATCAGGCAACAATGATAGAGTTGGAAGGTAAATTGTTGTCTCAATCTGTTTCTATTTTGGTATACCCAGGTGCAAGTCAAAGTTATATTAATCCCAAAATAATGGAAATTTTTAAATTGAAAGGGTAGAAATTCAAAAACCCTTGGCTTGTGCAGGTAGCCACAGGAGAAAAAATAAAGGTAATGTTAGGTCCATATATTGCTAGTATAGTCCCTTATTGTTGTTAGTGTAACCATCTTATTGTTATTATTGTACCCCTGTAACTCCCATGTTGTTATTATTCTGCCCTTAAATTATTATTGTTAGGTCGGCTAGGATTACATTGTGGCCCTATGGACTCCTATATATAGAAAGGAGGTTTTGTAATTTGAATAATCCAAGAATTTTTCATTTATGTAATGTATTGGAGGTTTCCCCCTCAAATTGGCTTATTTCTAAGGCATTGATATCTTTTTTCTTCTATTTTTGGAGCTGATTTCACAACATTTGGCATCAGAGCTTTGGATTCTAGGGTTTTGCTGCTCCAAAGGGGTCATCGTGGCATATTCTATATATCTTTTTTTCTATGAAGGTTAACAAGATGAAAGTTTTAGGGTAAGAAGCTAAAATCCCGAGGAACATCATCGCAAAATTTCAGAGCTTCGTTCGTAATATTTTCGGAGATATGATCTATGGAAGGTGGGGCTTTTTGTAGGCTCCTAAATTTCACTTAAACAGGTCATTGCGGCATTTCTCTATAATTATTTTTCTACGAAAGTTCAGAAGCTGAAATTTTTAGAGTGCGAAGCCGAGATAATGAGGAACATCATCGCAAAGTTTTAGAGCTTGGTTTGCAATATTTTCGGAGATATGATCTCTGGAAGTTAGGTCGTTTTCAGGCTCCCTAATTTCATCTCAAAGAGGTGATCATGGGAAAATATTCATAACTCTCTATCTGAGCATTGGATTGGAATTCTGTAAAAGGTGGCTGGAAGTACACAGACTGTAGCTTCCTGTCTATAAATTTCAAAACCAAAGGAGAAAACGGTGACACGTGGCAAGTCTTACAAGTTCTCTCTACCGAACTAGTCCATAATTATTAGGTCATTGTGGGACATTGGACATAGCTTTGACTTGAAGAATCCAAATCAAGTCATACCTGTGGTATTTGAAAGAAGCTTCAGAGGAATACTACATGGCGAAATTTAAGATATTGAGGATCTTCAATTATAGAGATAATTCAATTTCAATATAGAGCTCTGTAAAAGAAAGTAAAAGGTGTGTATTTTGTTTTCCGAATTGCATAAGTCTTGTTTGAATAAGCAAGTTGAATTGATTCCAAGGGCATATTTTAGAATAGATATTATTATTTGTTTCTAAAATGGCCCCTAAAAAGAATTCAACACTCGTTAAGCCTTTAGAAGGCTCTACTATGACTCACGAAGACGATGAATGGCATCATGACATATCAAAATTACAAGAGAAAGTGCAACAAATTTCATCTCGGAAAGAGCAACAAAAAATGACATGGAAGTTTTGAAGAAAGGTGTTGAATCTAAGATGGATGGTTTGAATAAAGGAATGGAATGTAATATAGATGGCATGGAATCTAAGATGGATGACATGGAGGCTAAGATCGATGAAAAAATGGAAAACATGAAGAATGATCTAAAAGAAGACATGGAAGGTTTTACAAATTTGATACAAGAAATGTTTCTTGATGGTGAAAAGATAGTAGAGGAAACTCATGATGAGAAAAAAATAAATGTTAATCGTGATTTCATAAACTCTAATGTTGGTGGGAAGAACCACCATATTCCAAAAATGTATATGAGGAATTTTAATGGAAAGGGTCTTGTAACATGGATACTACAGATGGAGCAATATTTTGATCTCCATAATGTGCAAAACACACAAAAGGTAGGCATTGGAACTTTACATTTATAACAAAATATGTTTGTATGGTATCGATGGCTTTGCTCCCGTAAAAAAAATTTCACCTAGTCAATTTTTACGGAGGAAATAATAGAACATTATGAGGATACAAAGAGCAACACCTTCTATAGCCAATTGATAAATCTAAAAAAAAAAACAGTTTAGTGGGCGAGCACATTGAGGACTTCCAAAAATTGAATAAAAGGGTAACTGATATTCCAGAGGAATGCATGATTAATCTCTTCATAGGTACTTTAAAGGATAACATCCAACATGAAGTTCACGTTTTGGAACCTGATTCATTGGAGAAGTCATTTAGGCTGGCAAGAAAAACTGAATGTAAAATTATGGCAATAAGGAAGCCTATCACTCACTTCTATAAAGAAGGAAGTGTTGCTACGCCTAGATTTCCACAACCTACAAGGTTGACACCACAAAAATTGGAAGAAAAAAGAGTAAAAGTGATTTTCTACAGTTCTGATAGCAAATACACTAAAGGTCATGAGTGTGCTGAGAAGAAATTATTTTACATAGATTGTGAAGAGGAAGAAAATGAAAAAGAAGAGGATATAGACCAGGAACCAACCCTAGAAGAGGAAGAAATGACTCCGACCATATATTGTAATGCATTGACAGGAATTACCACTCCTCAAACTCTAGATATAAGGACATATCAAGAAGAAAAAGGTAATAGTGTTGATTGATTCACGTAGTACCCATAACTTTATTCATTGTAAGGTAGCCAAGGAATTGAATTGTTTCCTATACCTAAGACCAGAATGTCAAGTGATGGTTCCAAATGGAGGAACTATAAATTGCTCTAGAAAATGCCATAAATCAAGCTAACCATTGCGGAATATGTATTGAATAGTCCAATGCTTTCCATTCCTATGTGAGGTGCTGATTTTGTACTAGGAGTACAATGGTTACAATATTTGGGGACGGTAGCTTTTAATTTTCAAGAACTTTTCTTGAATTTTTTTTTAGAAGGAAAGGAAATCGAATTACGGGGTATTGCAGTGAAGCCAGGAAAGATAATAAGCTCTAATGTCATGAAAAATATTCTAAAGAAATAACAACGAGGCATAATTCCACAATTATGCTCATGAGAAGTTCCAACATCAAAATAATCTATTTCTACAGATCTCCAAAAAGTCTTGGACAATCATTCCAAGATTTTTGAAACTTCCAAAGTAATCCCACCTATTCGTGATCATGATCATTCTATTCATTTGATTCCAAGAAGTGTTCCTCCAAACATCAGGCCTTATAGATATCCTTATGTCCAAAAGAGCGAAATTGAATGTATGATTGTAGAAATGTTAGAGGCGAGTATAATTCAGCCTAGTCAAAGTTCTTTCTCTGCTCCTATAGTATTGGTACACAAGAAGGATGGATCATGGCACATGTGTCCTGATTATAGGGAGCTCAATAAGCTCACCATCAAAGATAAATTTCCCATTCCTGTGATTGATGAATTATTGGATGAATTACATGGAGCAATTTATTCTACCAAGTTGAATCTTCATTCAGGATATCATCAAAATAGAATGTAGACTAAGTATATTCCGAAAATAACATTTCGAACTCATGATGGTCATTATGAATGTTTGGGCATGCCTTTTTGCCTTACCAATGCACCTTCTACATTTCAAGGGTTGATGAATTCCATTTTCAAACCCTTCCTTAGGAAATTTGTGCTGGGATTTTTTGATGATATACTAATCTATGGCAGGTCTTCAAAGGATCATGTTCAACATGTTTACAGGGTGCTCAAACTATTGGAGGAGAAACAATTATATGAAAAAAAAATCGAAATGTTTCTTTGGAGTAAAAGAGGTGGAATATCTGGGTCATATTTTATCTCACGAGGGTGTTAAGGTAGACCCTAACAAAATTAAAGCCACAAGGTATGGAAAGTCCCCACAACCATAAAGCAGTTGCAACGATTTCTCAGGTTAACAGGGTATTATCGCAATTTTGTTAAGAATTATTGGAGAATAGGAGTGCCTCTAACAACATTATTGAAGAAAGATGAATTTTCATGGACTCCTGAAGCAAATAAGGCCTTTGAACATCTTAAAGAGGTAATGTGTCGAGCACCGGTCTTAGCTACGCCATAATTCACAAAAGAATTTAATATGGAATGTGATGCCTCACGAAATGGAATTGGTGCTATTTTAATTCAAGAAGGAAGACTCATTGCTTTTGAAAGTCATCCAATTAAAGGAAAATATTTACAGAAACCTATTTATGAGAGGGAAATGTTAGCAATACTGCATGCACTAAATAAATGGCGAACTTACCTAATGGGAACACACTTCAAGGTAAAAACTGATCATGATAGTCTCAAACACTTTTTGGAACAAAAACTATATTCAGAGGAGTAGCAAAAATGGGTCACAAAGATGTTGGGTTATGATTTTGAAATAATCTACAAAAAAGGGAAGCTAAATGTTGTTGCAGATGCACTCTCAATAAAGAATGAAGAGGTGGAAGCATTGCTTTGTACCATTTCTATTATCCAACTAGATTGGATAACCGAAGCAAGAAATCAATGGAAGAAGGACAAAGAAGTGTGGACACCCATTCAAAAGTTGCAGCAAGATCCTAGTACATCTTATACATTTAGTTGGAAAAATGATTCCTTATGGTACAAATATCGCTTATATATTTGTAAGAAATCCCAACTAAAACAAAATATTCTTTTGGGATTGCACACTTCTCTTTTAGGGTGAGGAAAGATTTTTTTTGGGATGGAATTAAATCTGATATTCAAAATTTTGTGGCAGAATGTTTGGTTTATCCAGCAGAATAAAGTTGAGACAATTAAGACCCCAGGTTTTCTACAACTTCTATCCATTCCAAGTCAACGTTGGGAGGAGATTTTAATGGATTTTATGACAGGTTTACCTATGTCCGAAGGAAATATTTTCATCATGGTGGTAGTTGATAGACTTAACAAGTATGCACACTTTTGTGCATTATCTCGTCCATTTAAAGAAAGTAGAGTTGCTACTACATTTATTGACACAATTCAAAATCTACATGGAAACCCAAGGGTTATTGCGAGTGACAAAGATCCCATTTTTACTGGAAATGTTTGGACAAATTTATTTTCTTGTTTGGGTACTCAATTAGCTCATAGGTCATCTTATCATCCTTAATACGATGGTCAAACTAAGATAGTAAATAAATGTTTGGAAGGATATCTTCATTTTTTTTTATTTGATAAAAAAAAACAATGGGTCAAGTGGTTACCTCTTGCAGAATGGTTGTATAACACTTCCTTTCATACTACATCAAAAATGACCCCATTTATGGCAGTTTATGGATATCATCCACCATCCATCACATCATCTTTAAGAGAAAATTAAAAGCTTCAAGAAGTGGAAGATCACATCGAGAATCAACAAGAAGTTCTCCAACTCTTAAAGGATAACCTGAATTTGGCACAAAATCGAATGAAACAAGAGGAAAATCAACATTGCAGTGAGAGAATTTTTGATGTAGGAGACTGGGTATTTTTACGGCTACAACCATACAAACAAATGTCCCTCAAGCAAGCTAAGAAGGATAATAAATTATCGCCAAAGTTCTATGGTCCTTAAAAGGTGTTGCAAAAGATTGGTACTATGGCATACAAATTGGAGCTTCCTGCTTCTTCACGAGTGCATCTATTTTTCCATGTTTCATGCTTAAAGAAGGTATAGGTGAAAATCTTCCAGTTCAAGCAATATTGCCATAACTTGATGAGGAAGGAAAATCATATTGGAACCTGAAGCAGTCACAGAAACAAGAATTCAATAGCTACGAAATCGATCAATTTCAAAGTATCTCATGAATAACTTACCCACTAAAGATTCTACATGGGAGGATGAGAATTTTATACAGAAGCACCCAGAGCTACTCAAGTGTTGAGGAAAACACTTTTTTGAAGGAGAGGGGCATGTTAGGCCTCTATATTGCTAGTATAGTTGCTTATTGTTGTGAGTGTAACCCCCTTATTGTTGTTATTGCACCCATGTAACCCCCATATTGTTATTATTGTGCCCTTAAATTATTATTGTTAGGTCACCTAGGATTACATTGTGGCCCCACTAGGATTACATTGTGGTCCCATGGATTCCTATATATAGAAAGGAGGTTTTGTAATTTGAATCATCCAATAATCATTCATTTATGTAATGTATTAGAGGTTTCCCCCTCTAAGTGTCTTATTTATAAGGTGTTGATATCTCTTTTCTTCTATTTTTCGAGCTAGTTTCACATTAGGTAACTGCCAAAATTCCAAACTACACATTAGAAATTGCAGAAAAACAATTAAACGTGGACCTAAACATACTGCCATTAGGGTCCTATGATGTTTTGTTGGGCATCGATTGGATAGAAAAAAAATTGACCTTAGTGGACTATAAAGAAGAGATTATCTATTACATAATGCAAGATGGTACACGCAAGGAGATTCAAGGGATCAAGAAACCCCTACAAGTATGTCCTCTTACAACATCCTCTTACAACATCCCAAATGAACAAATGTATAAGGAAGGGATGTCAGACTTATGGTATCTAGGTAGGATATGCTAATTCCAAGGAGAAGTCTCTTATGATGGAGAATATACCAATGGTAAAATATTTCATGGATGTCTTTCCGGAAGACATACCCGGATTACCACCAAGAAGAGATATTGATTTTACCTTTGAATTAATTCCAGGAGTATCGCCTATGACAAGGGCTCCTTATAGAATGAGTGTTCCAGAATTAACTGAATTAAAAATGTAGTTACAAGAACTGATGGACAAAGGATATATTCATCCAAGTGTATCCCCTTGGGGAGCACCTCTGTTGTTCGTTAAAAATAAGGATGAAACCATGCGAATGTGCAGGGACGATAGATAACTCAACAAGTTAACAGTAAAAAATAAATATCCGTTACCAAGGATTGATGATCTTTTTGATCAGGTGAAGGGGGCCACAATATTTTCCAAAATAGATCTAAGATCTGTATATCATTCGATCCAAATTAAGGATGAAGATATTTGCAAGACAACTTTCTGTACTAGGTACGAGCATTATGAATTTGTGGTGTTACCCTTCGGGTTAACCAATGCATCAATGGCATTTATGAGATGAATGAATGGTATATTCCATCCTTTCCTGGATAATTTTGTACTTATACTCATTGATGATATTTTAATTTATTCTAAGAACAAAGAAGAACATAAAGAACATTTAAGGATTTTGCTAGAAATGTAAAGAAAACACCAGCTGTATGCTAAGTTCAGCAAATTTGATTTCTTCAAAACCGAAATTCAGTACTATGGCCATGTTATTTCAAAAGAAGGGATACTTTTTGATCCAGAGAAAATAAATACAATCATGGAGTGGTGGGTACCTCAGAATTGGCAGATATTCGATCCTTTATGGGATTGGCTGGGTACTATCAAATATTTATTGAAGGATTTTCAAGAATTTATTTTCCAATTACCTCCTTGCACATAAAAGGAAAATTATTTATGTGGAATCTTGAGTGTCAGAAAATTTTTGAGAGGTTGAAGCAGTTATTGACCACTGCACTAGTGTTGAGGGTAGTTGACCCCAAAAAATAATTTTAAGTTTGTACAGATGCTTATAAATAGGGATTTGGGGCAGTTTTATCTCATGAAGGAAACATAGTGGCGTATGAGTCAAGAAAGTTGAAGGAACATGAGAAAATATACTCAGACTATTATCTACAATTAACAATAGTAGTACATTCACTCCAGGTATAGAGACACTACTTGCTGGGTAAGAGGTTTGTGCTAAATACGGATCATAGAAGTCTGACGAGTTATTTCAAACAAGATGATTTAAACTCCTGACAGACAAGATGGAATTCCTTTCTAAGTGAGTTAGATATGGACATCCAGCACATGAAAGGTAAGGAAAAATAGGTTGCTAATGCTTTAAGTAGAAAGTTGCATTGTGTTTATGGGCTTTACTATAACCAAATTGAATTCAAATTCTAGGATAAAGTAAAAGAGGAAGCACAGGAGGATCTTGAATATCAATTCCTATTGTAGAAAATGGAAGAGGCTAGAAATCAAGGTAACACTTCAGAATACAGAGTTAATAAAGAACAAATTCTAACCTTTAGAGGAAATATATATGTACCAAATCGTGTGGATCTTAAGGAGTTAATCATGAATGAATACCATTGGAGTAATTATGCAGGACACCTAGGATACCATAAAATGTTAACTACCATTAGAAAAGTATATTTCTAGCCTGGTATGTGTAAAAACATTGCTGAATATTTTAATAAATTTTTGGAGTGTCAATAGGTCAAGGTGGAGTATCGACATCCCGCGGGATTGTTGCAGCCCATACGAGTACCTGAATGGAAGTGGGAGGTCATATCCCTAGACTTCATTATAATTTTACTGAGTTAAAAAAGGCACAATGATTCTATCATGGTGGTAATCGAAATATTGAGTAAGTATACACATTTTATACATGTAAATTATACTTACAAGATTGTACAGATAACAAATATTTTTATGTGAGAAATTTTCAGGCTACATGGCATTTCGAAGACTGTTATCTCAGAAAGGGATGTGAAGTTTACTTCAGCATTTTGGAAAACTTTGTTCACAGGTTTGGGGACCCAAATAAAATTTAGCACTACTTATCATCCCTAGACAGATGGTCAAATAGAGTGGGTAAACCAAGTTTTGGAAGACATGTTGTGCATGTATGTCATGCAGTAACCAACGAAATGGGAAGACTATTTGCATCTGGTTGATTTTTCTTACAATAATGGTTATCAAGAGTCCCTTAAGATGATTTCTTTGTAAGATATATATGGGAGGCAATGTCTCACACCCATAAATTGGAGGAGCCCCGAAAGGAAACTAATGTTGGGATCAAAAATGTTGGTTGAAATGGAGTCAGAAGTAAAGAATATCAAAAAAAATTTAAAAGTTGCACAAGATCTGCATAAGATCTATATAGATAGGAAGAGGACCTATTGATAATTTGAAGTGGGTGATCATATTTATGTGAGGATAAAACCCAAGAAGAGTACCTTGCGTTGGGCTCCGTGTTCCAAGCTAGCTCCCAGGTTCTGTGGACCTTTACAAACCTTCGAAAGGGTAGGACCTGTGGCTTATCGACTAGCTTTACCCAGCCACATCCGAGTACACGATGTGCTTCATGTGTCCCTGTTAAAGCAATATGTGCATGATTCGAAGCATGTAATTCATTGGCAGAATATTCAGGTAGGATAGAATTACAAAATCCTAAAATGAAGTATGATTTCTTTATGAAAAACTTGACAAGAAAATATTTTGTTTACAGGTAGATCTGGACGAGGAGTTTCTGGTCGAGCCTCAATGTATACTTGATAAGAGAGAAATTATGGTCCAGAAGCGAGTCATCACCCAGGTTAAAGTGCAGTGGAAGCACTTCAGCCTAGATGAGGCTACTTGGGAGGATGAAGGATTTGTGTGCAAGGCTTACCCAACACTATTTTCTGAGCTGGAGTGAAATGCTGAGGACGATGTTACTTCCAAGGGGGAAGTTGTGACAGGTGCATTTAATGTTAACTAATTGTTATCTAGTTAAATGAAATTTCATTATTTTTTTTAAGATAAGACTAAGACACTTAATGTTTTTCTGGAAAGTTTATTTTTCTTTATTGTTATTGTGAAAAATAAAATTTGTTATGGGAAGTAGTTCCATAAAAAGTAAAAAGGCTGATGGTAAGTGTTTTCCAAGAACTGAAAGGTGGTTGGATAGTTTGAACAGTTACCTTCTCCTCTGGGGTTAAGAGACTCATCACAGTGACGAATGGGGTTCTGTTCATGGTCTAAGGAGAAGAGTGGGAAAATTTTCCTGAGCTAGTAGAGACCAGTGGAAACCACTTCACAAGTCATGAAGTTTTCTATCACTGAATTGACTTAGGGTCCTAAGGTCACAACCAAAAATCTACTATCAACCTGTACCTCTTCAGTAGTGGAGCACGTGGGTAAGAGGAGGACGTAATTTCATCTCTTGAAGGTTGGGTGGACAGCAATAGCTAAAGACACTTTCAAATAACTGACTGCTATTTTTTATTAACTAGACAGGAATGTTGTTTACAATATATTTATACATAGTTAGGTATTATTTAATTTTAGACAAAAGTTGTTTACATCCTGGAATATTTTAGCTAATAGAAAAGTGTCAAGTTATTAATTATAAAATAAGTCAGAAAATACTTGCAAAATCTATGATTATTACGATGAGAATTTATAGAATAATCTTGTGAACTTTTATATAAAAATAAAACATTATTATTTCTGTGAGATACTTGAAAAAATACAGCAGATAAATATCAATAATAAAACCGGCTAACTAAGAAAATTAGATGACAGAACATAGATTTCATGCTAGAACCTTTTGTCTGTAAGGATGTATTCAAAATTAATAGGACAGAGATACATATTGATAAAAGAATAATTGTTAAGATTATAAGTTGTTGTGCAAGAAATAAAACTAGAAAGGTTACTGTTTGTCTTAAACTAGGATGGGGTGAGCTTTTTGTTTTGGGTACGGGGATGAAACCCCAACCCAACATTCACCACCACCCCTAACCATCTACACATGGACATAAATGCTAGGTGGTATGGTCACCAAGATATACTCTTAAGCTAAGATGAAACATATATATATATATATATATATATATATATATATATATATATAAGAAATTAAAACTCGATATTAATACTATTGTAAAAAAAATGCACAAATATTCCCAAAATAAAGTTGAAGACCTGAATGTCGAGCATATCTAAATAGATAGATATGTCTTTCGGATTAATCACATCATTAGGGTTAGGTTGACGTTTCGAACTAGCTAATGTGGTTCATCCTCAGGACAAGGTGGAGAAAGTAATCAATCTCGAAGAATAAATATTGGACATGCATCAATGCCTGAAAATAACCATTGAGAGCTAGTTGTTAAAAACTAGCCGTTAAGACTAGTTGTTAAGAACTAGCCGTTAGATAGACAATTAGTTCTTAACAACTAAAAACTAGTATTAACGGCTAGTTATTGACAACTAGCTCTCAACAACTATTTTTGGGCATTGATGCATCTCCACTATTTATTCTTCGAGATCAATTACTTTCTCCACCTTGTCCTAAGGATGAACCACATTAGCTGGTTCGAACCGTCGACCTAATCCTAATGATGTGATTAATCCGAAAGACATTTCTATCCATGCTATGGATCACAAAAGTATTATATCTAACATATCCAAATATTTATGAATTTGAATGAACGAAGGAACTTAAATATAATAGCAAAGTAAAACTGGAGGATGTATAATCTTTTGCAATTAGAGGCTTTACATTTCCATTAAGGAGCATGAATAGGCCACTAAGCTTAAAATATTTACATATGAACCAAACAAAATACTATTCCAAAAGTAATATTATAGCAGTAGCCATTTCCTGAATGAAAACTAAACAAGAGTTGAGTTTTTATAAATGAACCCTTTAGTAAATCTTTCATAAACAATAGCATGGTGAAATTTTACAGAAAAAGGAGTGCGAGAAAGACTTATTCGAGGCCTCAAATATTTTGGCCGAATAATGTCATTTAACTTTACAATATGTGAAATTTAACATAATAATCATGTGCCTAGGTTGATGGTTGGGAGGGGCGCTCTGCAACTTTCTGTGCTAGGGTTTCTAGCCTCCTTGCAACGGTGCCAACCCTCTGCAAAATTCTATGCTTTCATCCATTGCACTAGGCCATCTTTATGCCACTGCATGCGTTGATTTTCCCTTATGGATACGTCTTGGGGGGGGGCGTCAAATCCTGCCCCTCCCCCACTGTCAATGTGGCTACAAACCAAAAATCGTCATCTGACACAAATAGACCTCCTTCTGGCAATTCTCAGTTCTTTTCCATGGACAACGAACCGTTGGACAATAATGCGCATAAGTAGCCTACTGGAGAAGAGTCGGGTGGGAAAATAGAAAGAAATGAGGCAGAGACAGATGCCACGACTGTACCGAAAGCTACCACTGCCACATGCAAGCCGATCGCTTCAAAGCGCCCCAATATTGAACTCCCCAGCCATCGTATAAACGCCCAGATCCAATACATGCGAGATCACGCTTTGATTGACAAATTTGTGTGTTTCTGGCCAACAGAAAAGGCACTGCATGGATGGATGAGGTCTAAACGGAAGTCGAAAGGTTAGGTGATTCTTCAACTCGGACCTAAAGTGTTCTTCACAGCCATCTTCAACTGTCTTGAAGACAGGAATCGTGTCATGGACGAAGGTCCTTACTTTTTTAACTCATCCGGCCTCTACCTGCGAGACTGGATTGAAAGATTCAACCCAAATAAAGAAGAATTCAACTGGGCACCAGTCTGGATCAGGCTCTACTCTCTGCCACTAGAATACTAGGATGAAGAATCCCTAAAAGATATTGGGAATGGCCTCGGAGAATTCATAAAGATTGTAGAAGAAACCAAACTCAGGCGATATACCTCTTATGCTCGAATCTGCGTCTTCATGCATCTGGCCCATGCCCTACCCGACTCGGTAAGTCTAGATCATGATGATTATGAATGGGTGCAAACTATCGACTATGAAAACGTGCCCTTTAGGTGCCGAAAATGCCACACTCATGGTCACCTCTTCCGCGATTGCCCCTTAAATGCGCCCCCAAGAAAGCCCTCTACCGCTTCCTCTCCCCGTGATGCAGAGGGTTTTACTAAAGTCTAGAATCGTCGATGCCATAATAAGAAACCCCCTCCTCTAAACTCCAAAGCCGCCCTTTAAGCTCCTGATCCCCCATCCACCAACAATAGCTTCGAAATCCTTGCTAATCCTAACTCTGATAATCGTCAAAAGAAAGCCATACCCCAACCACTGATAATCTCGGAGCCTGAGACTGACGTTGGCCCTTCCAATAACATGGAGGTGGACAACACTAGGGTTAATGCAAGCGATATCAGTCTTATGGAGGATGAATCTGAAATGGTCGATATTGGAGAACTGGACATTTTCACTCTGGAGCAGGCATTCAAGAAGAAGGAGTTTGATAGGATCTCTGAGAAGCAGATCGAGAACCTAACCGTGGCCCTCAAAAGAGCACATCAGCATAAAAAATCTCTAGGCATTCAATAGGGAAGCCCATGGGATGGAAAGAAGCTCTTTAAAGATTCAAAAAAAAGAGGAAGAAAAATTGTCTTACAAAGGACCATCCTCCTTGGGGATATTCTCAGGGAATCTGGTAAGTACCCTAAACATACCAAGTTTTTCCCACCCCATGATGGTAGTTCTCAATGAAACTCATTTCTTGGAACATAAGGGGTCTAAACAACCCCTCAAAACTTCGAATGATCAAGAACTTGATACAGATGGAAAGACCTCAAGTCTTTTTCCTGCAGGAAACCAAATGCACAAGCACCACCCTAGGCCATATTCTCTCAAAGGCTTGGCCAGGCTGTCAGTTCGTTCCTGTTGATGCTTCTAGAGCCTCAAGAGGGCTTGCCATTGTTTGGGATCCGAAATTAGTCTCAATAAGTGATGCCCATGCAGCTCACAACTTAATCCAGGCTTCTTTCCACATTCATGGAACTAACCTGCATGGACATCTTTCCAATGTTTACTTCCCTCAGGAAATTGCCAGGAAAATCACTCTGCTGAATACGGTAGAACTTCTCAACTCTACCAGAACTCACCCTCTTTGGATCCTAGGAAGAGACTTCAACATGATAACTAACTTGAACAAGAAAAGAGATGGTTGAGAAAAGCTGGAGGCAGATTGCACACACTTCAAAGGATTCATGCAACATAATTGGTTGATTGATCTTCCCTTTGTGAATGGCACTCACACCTGGAACAATAAAAGATTTGGATCACAACAGATCCCCTCTAGACTAGATCGCTTCGTGCTATCTGACAATGCTATTCACATTCGAGGTGATTTTCAGACCTCGATATTGCCTTTCTCAAGATCGGATCACAGGCCCATCTCTCTCCAATGGTCTAGACCAGGGGACCACATCAAAAGACCTTTTCGCTTTGAAGCTTTCTGGCTCAGCCATCCAGACTTCAAGGAAATGGTCCATTCGGCTTCGAAGGCGTTCGTCCCGCCTCCAGGCTCCAAGATGTTCCATTTTCAGGAGCATCTAAAGAATCTAAAGGCTTGTATCAAAGCCTAGAATCATTCCACCTTTGGAAACATATTCCACCAGCAAAAGCTTCTTGAAAAGGAAATGGTAGAACTTCAGCTTCATATCATCGAAGAAGGGTGCAATGAGATATTGGGCAAAAAAGAACAAAGCCTGCTCAAATAACTGGAGGAAAGAAGGTGGCAAGAAGATATTTTCTGGAAGCAAAAATCCAGAATCATATGGTTAAAGGAGGGGGAAAGGAACACCAAGTTCTTCCATCGCTCCACTATCCAACGCTGGATGTGCAACAACATCACCTTTCTCACCAACCAAACAGGAGAAAGATTGGAAGACCATTAGGCCATAGAAGCAGAAATTTTCACTTATTTCAAATCGGTGCTGTAGGAAGACCAGATCGATAGGCAGCCAGCCATTAACAAAGTCCTGAAACACATTCCTAAACTCATCACGGAGGATCAAAATCGACTTTTACTGCATCTGGTCACGCTTTTGGAGGTGGAACAGGCCGTGGCCCAAAACAAAGAAGGTAAAGCTCCAAGACTAGATGGCTTCACCTCTAATTTCTTCCATCACTTCTGGGACCTGATCAAGAATGACGCCTAGCATCTAGTCGAGGAATCCAGATCCATGCATTGGCTCCTCCCATTTATAAATGCTACCTTTATAACTCTGATCCCCGAGGAAGACCAAGCTACCAGCCCGGACAAATTCTGCCCCATAGCTCTATGCAACGTCATTTACAAAATCATTTCCAAGGTTATCGCTAATAGGCTCAAGCCACTACTTCCTCTACTCATCTCACCTGAGAAAACAGGGTATGTGGAAGGCCGCCAAATCCTAGATGGCATTATTCTCACTCATGAGGTCATTCACTCAGTGAAACAAACCAAAAAGCCAGGTATGCTCCTGAAAATTGATTTATCCAAAGCCTTCGACAAACTTAGCTGGAATTACATTCATCAGATGTTATTTGCTTATGGTTTCAGCCCTCCTTGGATCAGATGGGTCATGAGCTTAATCTCCTCTTCCTTCTTCTCTGTCTTAGTCAATGGTGTTCCCTCTCTTCCCTTCTCCCCCTCTCGTAGCATCCGTCAAGGTGATCCTTTGTCTCACTTTCTCTTTTTTCTCATGGCTGAGGGTTTGGGTCACTCAATCAATCATGCTCTCCACATGCAGTGACTCTCGGGCATTTCCATTCATGGAGCCCTAGCCCTCACCCAAAAAAAATTCATGGACGATAATATGCTCTTCGGTCACCCCTCTGCCCAAGAAGCCTCCGCCTTCAAAGGCATTCTGAACATGTTCGCTGAAGCCTTGGGTATGATGGTGAATGCCTCCAAGTCGCAAATATTCTTCTTTAATACATCTCTCCCCATTCAGAATCGCATTGCCAGAATTCTGGGATTCTCCATCGCCAAGCTACCAGCTAAATACCTGGGCACCCCTCTGATCGACTCTACCCTCAAGCACTCTTCCTGGCAAATCCTCCTTGAAAATCTCGAGGCCAGATTATCCTCCTGGACCTTTCGTTCTCTTAACCTCCCTAGTCAACTCACTCTAGTCAAGTCAGACTTGCAATCCATGCCTCTCTATCTCTTCTTGGTTTTAGCCACCCCCAAATGGGTCCGCAAGCAAATGAGATCCCTGCAGCGTAACTTTCTGTGGGGAGCCTCAGGACAAAACAGAAAACGGGCTCTGGTGAAATGGACTATGATTTTCAAGCCTAAGCATGTTGGGGGCTTGGGACTACGAGATCCTCAGCACAACAACGCCATCATGGGCACCAAGATTTGGTGGCAATGTTTAACTTCCACTCTCTGCCCTTGGGCAAGGCTCTAGAATGACAAATATGCTAATCTCAGACCCTTCTTAGAGCTCATTCGATTGACAGTAGTAGATGCAGGTTCTCAGATATGGAACGCTGCTAAACAACACTGCCTCCTAATCTAAGAACACATATTCTAGGAGGTCTGTGACGGACGCACAGCTCGTTTTTGGACGAATGCTTGGCAGCAACAACCCAAACTGCTCACCATCATTGAGCCGCCCCTTCAGCCAGACTTGATCACCCCTCTTGATGCTATGGTTCATCATTTCTGGGAGAAGAACCATACTCAAAGCTACAGGCAGTGGAAATCGGCAGCCTGTTGTCTAAACAACCAGCATGAACGGGCACATCCAGCTCTGCAAGTAGAATTAACAAGTAGGAAAATTAGATACACAGATAAGCAGGATATCCTTCGATGGGGTCACACATCTAAAGGCAAGTTCACCACTCAGGAGGCCTACGCTCTGATGACCCAGAATCAAGATCCCATTGATCCCATCTGGAAAGATCTCTGGATACCGTATCTATGGCCGAAGGTTTCCATGTTCCTGTGGCTTCTCTGTCATAATAAAATCCTTACCTGTGATAATCTTACAAAGAGGGGCTTTACTGGGCCTTCCCGATGCCCCAATTGCAATAGCCAGGAAGAAACCATCCAACACATTATGATTAGTTGCCCGCTGGCTGCCTTATTTTGGGGAAATATAAGATCCAAATGTAGGAGGGATGGTAGAACTTATGGGGATTTAAATGCTATCATCCACAACTAGCCTGTAAGCCCATACAGTTGCACTATCCTCAACTATCTCTAGAGACTCATCCCTGGACTCACTTTTTCGACCATCTGGAAGGAGAGGTATAAGAGAATCTTCAAGAATCGCTGCAAACCACCAGAAATCCTCTGGAACAACCTCTGCAGCAACCTTCAAGAAACCATGGCGCTTCAGAAATGGCATCAAGACGACCTCCCAACACTGCCAATTGAATAACAAATATGTAACAGTTGGCAATTTAAGCTCAACCTTGATCCTGTACCAACTGGAAATCATGGCCTACAGTGGGAAATTCACAACAACTGGGTCCCTCCCCCAAACGGCTTCCTGAAGCTAAACTTCGACGGAGCCTCCAAGGGCAATCCAGGAGAAGCTGGGTTTGGAGGAATTTTTCGTGACCACAAAGGTAAGCCTATGCTCATCTACTACGGATCTATAGAACGGGACACCAATAACTCTGCGGAGATGGAGGGACTATGGCAGGTTATGCAGTTAGCTCAGGTACACAAATTTTTCCCCATTGAAATTGAAGGAGACTCACAAATTCTTATCAATATGGTCCATAAGCTTCTCTCAAGCTCTCCTCCAGCTCGAGTAGCCAATAGTTGGAGACTCATGGCTAGACTAGAGCTCATTGCTGGATGGTTTCAAGAGCACAAGGCTATCTATCTCAAGCATACTAGAAGAAGAGAGAAAAAAGTGGCTGATCTTCTGGCAAACAAAGGTGTGATGAGTACTCAAAATATTTCAGCAAAACCCCTCTCTATTATCAATGACAGTAAGCTCCTTCAGGATTGCACTCAGTTGGTGCACTAGGATTGGAACGACCCGGATGCGGGTGTTAATTGTTGATATGATGGAGAAGGGTTGGCGGGATGGCCCATGGCATGGACACATGGCCACCTGCTGGCCAAATTTATGCAACCTTGGAAGGATTAATATCCCAAGCCGTCACCCTGCACGGCATTTATGCCAGTGGGGAGGCCGAGATGACCATCACCTCAAAATGCATTTGGTTGTTCTTCCGTCCCTGTATCTTGACTCGGCCTCAGAGCTCTTGGCTTGGTTTCGTTGTAGCTTGCAGGTCATCATGCCGTTGCATCTCCTGCCCATTAGAACCAGATGCTCTCTGGAAGCCGATTGGCCTAGAATCCACATGTCTGTTGGCAAGCATTGCCCTCTGGGTTGTTGTGTTAATTTCGCTCCCGGTATCCATTTTTCGCATAGCCCACTCTGCTCCCTGCACACAGCTTTACTGCCCGGTCTCTTTTCTCCCTTCCCCCCTCTTGTGCCTTCTGTCTTTTTCACCTACTCCTCTCACCTCACTGCTGCAATGCCGAGACTTAGGCATCGCTTGAGAAGTCGGCGGGGCAGCTCCAGAGCTTGCACCTCTAATCGACGTCGCTCAGCTTCCTCAAGTTCTCAGTCATATCCCTCTCAGAGTCTCAGTGACCGCTCTCCCCCTTCGCGCAGTCAGCGTGGAAGAGGCCGTGGGAAGCGATTTCCCACCTCTCCCAGATGAGGCTCCTCTGTCTCTCTGCCGCTGCTCGAATCGTGGTCTACTGTCTTTGCTTCCCTCCATAACCCTTCCACTGCCATCTTTCACTTCCAGTGTAACTCCAATCGCCCCCTGGTCATTACCACGGTCTCTGTCTCGTTCAAGGAAGTCCCGAAGGCTTTTCCTGAAACTTCGCCTCCTACGCAACCTGTCATTTTTTCGCCCCCTCCCTTTGCTGCGCAAGCTTCTCATCCTAGGGAAAATAGCTCCTCTCGCAAAGTTAGCGAATGGAGCTCGAGTCTCCTTTAGGACATTGGGATGCAGGTAGAGGGACGTGAAGCAAGCGCAACTGCAATTCAAAATGGACAGGGGCTCAACGATGAGGATGGATGCTGGTGCCGAATTGAAGAGGAGACGCCCTCATGAGACTATGGGCTCTAGCGCATCTATCTTTAGCGAAGTAATTATGTCCAGTTTCTATGTCATTTTTGTTGTTACTGTTTGCAACAAGTTTTGGTATATCAATGTTGGTTTCATCTATCGAGGCAACTCTAAAATGTTGTTCGGGTTGGTTTCCCCTTGTGGGCGGCTCAGTTTTTTGCTAAACTCTAGTATGTCAAAGCTGGTTTCCTCTAGTGAGGCAGCTCTCAAATGATTCTCGAGCTGGTTTCCCCTAAACAGCGGTTCAAGTTTTGTTATCTTGCTGACGATATGTCGCCTATGAAGGCATTGTACTAGCTGTATCATATGTTTCACTAATAGATTTAAACTTACGCAGAAAAAAAATAAAAATAAAAATAAAAATAAAAATAAATAAAAAAACTTTAAAATATGTGAAAAGATCAGTACATAAAACAAGGCCGACAAAAAATTCCTTAAACTGAGCTGAGATTGGGTTCATAAACCTCGTGAAAGCTAGAATTTTGCCAGAGATAGATAAGACTTATGAGACCGAGTGAAAAAATTAGAAGTACTTGGAAGGTGAGCTAAATATATTAGCAGTGAACTAAGGCATTTCATATAAAAAATGAATACTCAATGTAGGAGAACCTAATCGGTGGAAGAAATAACCTGCAACCATTAGCCATGTAAATAAAACCTGTGAGTTAAGGTTGTAACAGGCTAAACATATTCAAGGACGAAGAAATATGCTAAAGAAATGAGGAACCTGAAAATAGTATACCTGTAAAGGAAGTTTCACCATGACATTTTGGTCTCGGAATCCTTCAACATTTGGGAATTAGAAATTAATACAGAAAACTAATAAGGAGGTAAAACTCTGAATTCGGAAAGCATTGAAGTAAAAACTATAGATGCGATGAGCATGGAAAGATTACCTGAGCATAGTAGTGTACAAATATAGGAACAACGATTTTTCCATGGAAATAGAGGTTGAACTCCACCGAAAAAACTCCAGCGGATTGCGATGAGGACCTCTTCCTTGCCATAACGAAAACCATAAAAACTACGCCTTTGGAAAAACTCATGAGTTGTGATGGGTTCATAGTCCGGTAGAGCCAGAGCTCGAGTATTGATATGGAAACAAACCCTCAAAAAATAGAGGAAGTGAACCGACACAAAACAATGTCAAAAGCCAAAGCCACCTAGGGTTGGCATGATTATCAAGTTGATTCCCACCGAAAATGTGAACGATTGATATCCAAAATTTTAACGGTGAAGATCCATGGCAGGTTCCCATCGAAACTCAGACAAGAGCATGGACTAACTTACAACTGTTAAGGAGTTTAAATGCCAGTACCAAGGAGCATTTAATATGCTAAGACATGTCAGCTAACCCTTGGAATTAAAAAAATGTGCTTCATGTTTTCATGCGATGTAAGGATAACATTTAAAATCAATCAAGATATGCAATGACAATCACATAAACTATAGAACGTGATAAAGTATTCCATGGCAAATGGAACAGTTTATGGGAGTTCGAATATATTTATATAATTATCAAGGTTTAGAACTTTTATAAAAAGAAACCTTAGTTTGGACATTGAGTTTATGTAATAAGACGAATGGTAGGTGTTGCAAAATTGTTTAAGTGTGATACAATTGGGTCAGTTTGTTTAGCCCTAGAGTAAGAAGTAATTTCCTTTTTTGGTATGTATGTTACATCTATATAAAATATATTTTATGTAATATATTTATATAATACATTTGATTATTTTATTTAATATAAAATAATTATATAATGAAATTTAGTTCATTTAGATTTAAATGCAAATATTAAAAATCTATGTGAAAATTTTCCTAATAATAAAACATTTTAAATTTCTTTGTTGATGAAAATTTGTTTATTTAATACAAAAACTACTTTATGTAATAGATTTATATAATATATTTGATTATTTGATTATTTTTTATTTGATATCAAATATTTATATACTGAAATTTAAGCAAGTTAGATTTAAATGCAAATATTAAAAATCTATCTACAAATATTTTAATAATAATAAATTTCGAAATTTTATAATACTTGAATTTATTGTATTCAATATAGAATATGTTAATTGTATTAAATAGTCTAACTTCGATCGATTGAATAAATTTATTCAACTTATTCAACGAAACTTTAAAAATATATGGACACAAAACATATATTCAAATTAAATAATAAATAATGAATTTGAATCTTAATAACGAAGTTGAATAGATCGTATATGTCATATTTAATAATAGATATGTATTGAATTAAGTTTAGTTATGTAGAATTTACTAATAAATTTATATAATAAATTTGATTTATTTAGATTTTATATCTACTGATTTATTTTGATATTCAATATAAAATTTATTTGATGTAATATATTTGTATAATAGATTCGATTTTATTTTTGTACTAAAATTTAGTTTATAATAAAAAAATTTAAAATTTCTTATTATTTGAATTTATTGTATTCAATAAAAAAATTTGTTGAATATATTAAATTGTTTAATTTGAATAAATTGAATAAAATGTAAAAAATTTATTCAATAAACTTAGAAAAAATAAATGCAAACAAAACATATATTTTGATTGGAAAATTAATATGAATATGAATAATGAATAGACAGTATATATAATGACTTTTCAATAGATATGTATTTAATTGGATTTAAGTATTGTGTATATTTTACTAATAAATCTATATAGCATATTTTGATTTATCTAGATATTATTTCTATTAGTATATTTTAATTCATTTCTAATTTCTAATCTGATGAATGCAATGTATTTATTATATTTTTTTTTATGTAATAGATTTATAATATATATTTGTTTTAGTTTGATTTAATAAAAAAATTTATATATTATAATTTGGTTCATTTAGATTTAATTTGTATTTCTTCATTTTGACTCAATATATTTATAAGATTCAACGTGTATTAGATTTATTATATTGTATGCATTACATGGATTTTATATAATATATTTAAATACACATATTTAAATACGTTTTTATGTAATATATTTATAAATATATTTAATTTTGATCAATTCTCTCAATAAATATATAAATTATATATTTGACTAAGTTGTATAGATTATATATATATAGGATTCAATTCAGTTTCTTTAATTTATTTTATTGGTGCCAACTCTATACAAAATTCAGCATTTATGTTTATTATTAATATTGGTAAACATTAATATTAACGTTAAATATCAATTTAATAATAAGTATTAATATTAATATTAATATTAAAATTAATAAGGTTTGGTTAAATATTAATGAATTTTTTAATATGAATTATCCTTAAACATATAATGTTAATATTAATGAGAGTTTTAAAATGAAGTATCACTTAACATATTAATATTAATATTAGTATTAATATATTTGATATTAATATTTAATATAAATATGTATATTAATATTGATTAATATTAATATTTTTATTTTTATTTAGACAACACTATTATTATTATTATTATTATTAAACCAAAAAATTTATATAAAAATAAAATTTTCATATATACATTAATATCAGCATTACTATAGAACATTGGTATAAATATTTAACATTATGTTTAATGATTTTAAGTTTATTTAGACTCAATCACATTAGGTTTAATAATTTTAACTTTACTTAGACTCAATGACATTAGGTTTAAAATTTTTGGTATTTTTAAATCATTTAGTTCTTGTAGCATAAGGTTATCTTATGACCCGAGGTTTATAAGATTAAATTTTTTAACATTAAAAAAATGATTTAATGTTAACTAAACCATTACCAATGAAATGGTTGCATGTTAATATTTATATTAAGCATAAAATTAATATTATATAAAAAATATATTAATATGAATATTAAAGTTAGCATTAAATATAAATATAAATATATGTTTGTTAGCACGCATAATGTTGGATTGAAAATATTAAGTTTGTAAAATTGGGAATTTGTGTTGACTATTGTAATAATGGTCTTATCAATCATTTGATGTTATATAATATGTATATGTGAAGTTTCCTCTATTAGTACATGAAAAACTACATATGTATGTAAATTTAAATTTTATTCCACATTAGTTGAAAATTATTTTAATAGGTGATTTTATCTTAGGTGATTTCATTGTTTGATCATGATCTATTGATAACGTTTTGTAATTGCATTTTTACTATTTTTTTTCAATAAAACTTCTTCATTTAGTACTTGTCTATTCTCTTCTAGATACATCTAATTTCTTAGCTAAAATGTGGTGTTGCTACTATGAATCAACTTTTTCATGTTCTTATCCTTTATGTCATTGTTGTATGACATTATTATTTGTTCCTAAAAAACAACTTAACATAAAAAATTTATATAGTTTTCATTACATATATTTACGTGACAAATTCATTAAAGTAACTTTTTCATGTTCTTATCCTTTATGTCATTGTTGTATGACATTCTTATTTGTTCCTAAAAAACAACTTAACATAAAAAATTTATATAGTTTTCATTACATATATTTACGTGACAAATTCATTAAAGTTAACTAGTGTTAACTAGTTTAAAGACAATTTGCTTATCTTTGTCTGGAAAGAAAAACTCAAATAATTACTGTTGTTTAAACAAATTATTTAATTTTCTCATTTATTAATTAGGAGTAATTAAATAATGGAAGGAAAACCTTTTAAATAAGTAAATATACATAAAGTTGATTGTAAAAAATGTTTCCAAGAATTGGAGGTGGTTGGGGACACTTGGGAAATAGTTACCTACTTCTATGAGGATAAAAATGAATCCTAGAGGAGGAGTAGGGGTTCTGTGCTAGTGGGAAAAGGTGGAGTATTTTCCAAAGCTAGTTATGATCAGTGGAAATTAACTCACATAATACCTTGCAAACTAGAATTTCTGAGTTTGATTGGATTGGCCATCTAGAGGTCACAGCAGAAAGTGAAATCCACTGTTAACCTGGGTCATCGTCCAAATTCTGGAGCTAGGGGACAAGTGGAGGACGTAATAGCCTCCTTTGATGGTGGGGAGGACCACAAGTTCAAAAGATTAATCCAGATAAGTACAATGACTGATTTCCATACTATTTCATATGTATGAACATGTAAGGGTTAACTGTTGTAGGAGTTATTATCAAATTACAATGAAAGTTGTTTATTAAAATTCTGTGAAATAGTAGAAGATTTCTTTATGCAAAAGAAAAACAAAGATACCATAGAAGAACACAGATAAATATATTTAGACTGAATGCATATAGTAAACAATAATTAACATTAAAACAGAGCTATCTTTAAACAATTAGCATACTAAACTACAGATATAAGCTTATGCATGTACAACTAAAAATAACATGGAAAGTAGATCGTAAAATGTAAATATAGAAATTTGAATTATGATATATGTTGTACAATACAATATGTTCTCAACCTTTATTATATATATTATAATACTCTTTGAAATAAAAACTAGAATTGTAGTCTCGGGTTGACGTGAAACCCTACCTGAGACAATATTTTCAACCTAGTAAAGAATCACTATACAAAGAATTTCTTAGCAGTGGTACGGTCACTGAAAGGTTGAATCTAATAAGAATGTTACAGAAAATAACTAATAGAGAAATTTCAGTGGAGCTGGAAGGACCAATGGTATCGGAACAATAACCATAAACCCTGAGAATGGACTCGGTGGGAAATTCTTTTTACCAAAAATAGTAAATAAAAAAAATTAAATTATATGAAAATCCTATAAAGCCATTCAATATAAAATTAAAATGATAGGGAAATATTGATTGTCCAATTTGCTGTTATATAAATGAAAATTACATTCGAAAAACACAAGAAAGAAAATGAGGGTTTCTAACCCCAAGCATGCGGTTTCTTCCCTCACGTGGAGTGGAAAAATTCTACAGATAAAAAGTTAAAGAGAAAGCGAAGATTGACAACAGCAAGAACTAATATGCATTAACAAGAGTTTTTTCTTAAATTATGGTAGAAATATATATAATCTAGACAACAGAAAATAATGTATATGCTAAATTTGATTGAGCCAAATTAGAAAATATAACAGAGAGCTCCACAGGACAAATAAAAAAAAACCCTTGCCTTCTCTATAAAACTTCAGGTATAAATGCTAGGGATTATCCCTTCAATCGATACACCATGGATAACAAAATAACGTGTATCAAGATCCATGGTGATCACATAAATCATGATATCCATTACAGAGTTGAGACACTTCTTACAATTCCATACATTGTTAAAAAACAATGAATACCCTAAACTAAAAAGTTGAACGGAAGACCAGAACCAAGGGTTACAACTTCCTTTTGATTTAGGGTACTTGTGTAGCAAGGAAGGGTGAAGTTTTAACCATGGCCGTGAAGAGAAAAATGGTAATATATCAGTAGAAATATGCTTAGGGTTTAGGGGTCGAAGCCACTAACTTATAGAAGTAGAGCAAAAAGAAAAGAGGTTAATTTACAAACATTAACAAAATAATGAACCCATAATTTCTTGAGCTAAGAAAACGAGCAATTATGGTATATACCTGTAACAAAAGAGCCTCTAATGCAGATGCATTGTGGACACAAAATAATAACAGTGTATTACATTCCTAAACAACTAAATAGATATATTTTTGTTCCGTAGCAAAAATAAGAGACTTGGTGGAAAAGAAATGAAAGATTTTAGTCATAGTCAAGCCTTATCTGTTAGCACACTGGAATAAGAGATTCTTCTTGCAAACGGGACATTCCGACGGTGTAGAGGCACATGAGCTCTCTGCAGCTAAGGTGCTTAACCAAATCATTCTCAGAAGAGTAAAATCGACAGATCTATTAATAGCTAGAGGCAGAATTATCAGATCCGTTGTCGAGGAATTTCATCAGAGAAGTTATGCAAGAATGAAAGGTAGGCTAAATTAGATTCGAGGCGGATAGCCCAAGGAGTTTAGGGTTGGGGAAGCGAAGTTATGAACTCCCGCCCAGCCAAAAACATTCAATAACTCTCAGATCAATGGCAGAAATCACAGATAGGTACCATCAAAAATCATGAAGAATCCAATGCAATATGGAAGCTGTCGAAGAGGAGTAATTACCCAGCACTGGTGTATTAAACAGAGTTGAAAAACTGGCCATCGGAGTTTTATGCCATATGCCAAGTGGAATAATATCATAGCTTTGTGTTAAATCAAATCTGTGAGTTTTTTTTTTTATAATTATCGAATCTAAACATAACCATAGAATGTATGCAAAGGAACCTTATTTACATAATTTTAATATGAAACTTGATAAAAATAAAAAGTGTTGTTCAGGTGTGACTTTAATAGATGTACAAGGCTAAATGATGGGCATTCAATGGATGTACCTATTGTATAACATCGCATTAATAGTTAAACTATGTGCATAGTATTGGTATGACTATAGATTAGAATCAATAATGACATTAATATTTTTACAATGGCAGAGGTAAACAAAAAACAATAAATATTTATTGTTTAAATTTAATTAAGGTGAAATGTTACATGTGGTATCAAATAAGCGTTACTGCGCTGGGACCCTAAGGGTCAACTAATGATGAAGCTGTGTATGTGAATAATGCACACAGAGAGAGAGAGATAATGAGAAGAGCTATATCATCACAATTGCAACAAGAGGCTATGGAAACTCAAGCATCAACAATCATGAACTCATAAATGTGGGTTCAGTTAAGTGTAGAACAACATTAAAAGACCAGCCGGTTTCTTGAGGAACAACAACACCAAACTAGTTTCTTGTTGAATACTATACAACAGTTGCAAGAGGAAATGGTAAGAGTTTGAATGGATAATGAGTGACTATTACAAGATCAGGAGAAGATATTAAATAGTTTATCAGAAAAAAAAAATCATGAGATGGATCATCCAAGTGCTAAAAGAGGCTTAGAAGAAAATGATGAACAATAAACAAGAAATAATATCACAGACAGAGTAGAAGAGAGTCCCTCTCAAAGAAGAAAGAATAAGAATTACAATGAGGCAGAGTCAAGAAATTTGTCCGACCAACAAGAGATTAAGAGACAGAAAGTGGAACTGTAGGGAGAATTCCGTAAAATTAAGCCACCAATGTTTGATGGCGAGGCAGAGGAGGTGGTGGTAGCCTGGTTAATTAACATGAATAAGTACTTTCAGGTATATGAATATAATAGTAGCCTAAAGGATATATTGTCTATATACTAGTTATGAGAAAAGGCCACCCTGTGGTGGGAAGAAGTGAAAAATGTACACAACATTGAAGAACAGGACATTACCTGGGAATTGTTTCAGCAGTATCTTAAAGACAAGTACTTGAAAGAGAGATTTTATGACGACAACGCTAAAGAATTTCATGATCTAAGGTTGGGAAGAATGACCATGGATGATTATGTCACTAAGTTCACTTCACTGTTACGTTATGTCCATTATCTCTGAGAGGAAAAGGCTAAAATGCAGAGGTTCCTGTGTAGCTTACCAACTCATATGAAGGAATGAGTCGAATTCGTGAATCCCCAGACCATGGATGAAGTCATTCGTAAGGCACGAATGTGCTATCAGCAGTCCAAGGCCAAGGGGGAAGAAGGAAAAAGCTGGTAGCCAAAGAAAAGTCAGAAAAGTAATTCCAATTTCAAAGGCAGTAAAAGTGCTAACTTTAAAGGAGCAGCACAAAATACTATTAGTAAGCAATTTGGTAAGAATCACCAAAGAACCAGATGGCCAGCATAATAAAAGCCTATATAAGAATCTAGTAAGCTAGAGCATGGACATATTACTAAACCTCCCTTACAGTGTTGGGGCGTGGGGAGGCTCATTATTATAAAAAATTTCCACAATGAATCAGAAACGATAATGTGGCAAATATGCAAGAAGCTTCCACAGTGGGGGATGTGGTGCATAACATACCTCGCATCAATGCAGCTCTGGAAGATCGACAGGGTGATTATCAGCCCACGATGATTGAATTAGAAGGTACATTACTAACTAAACCTGTTTCATTTTTGGTAGATCCTGGAGAAATTCTGAGTTATGTAAGCCCCAAATTGGTGGAAATGTGTAATTTAAAAGAATAGAAATTTTATAATTCTTGGTTAGTACAGCTAGCTACCGAGGCAAAATGAAACGTAACTGCAAAGATTCCGAATTATATGTTGGAATTTGCAGAACAATAGTTACAAGTAGATTTAAATATTCTACCATTAGGATCTTATGATGTGTTATTGGGCATGGACTAGTTGGAAAAGTACTGGAATTTAGTAGATTGTAAAGAAAGGATTATTTACTATAGAATGAAGGATGGTATGCGAAAAGAGATTCAAGGAATTAAAAATCCATTACAGATACGCCCAATCACAGCATCCCAAATGAGTAAGAGTATCCGAAAAAAATGCTAGCTGTATGAAATTCAAGTAGGGTATGCAGACTCTAAGGAAAAATCACCAATAATGGAAGATATACCTGTAGTACAGGAATTTCTGGATACTTTTCCAGAAAACACCCTTGGTTTACCGCTAAGAAGGGATATTGACTTCACCATAGAATTGTTACCAGGAGCCTCTCCGGTGTCAAGGGATCCTTATAGAATGAGTGTGCTAGAACTAACTGAACTGAAAATGTAGCTACAGGAACTGTTGGACAAAGGTTATATTCGTCCAAGCATGTCTCCATCAGGAACACCAGTCCTTTTTGTTAAAAATAAATATGGAACCATGCGTATGTGCATGGATTACCGACAACTTAATAAGCTAACCGTCAAGAATAAGTACCCCTTACCAAGAATCGATGATTTATTTGATCAGGTAAAAGGGGATACTCTGTTTTCAACGATAGACTTAAGATCCAGATATCATAAGATTCGAATTAAGGATGAAGGCATTTGTAAGACAACATTTCGCACTCGGTATGGGCACTATGAATTCGTGGTGTTACCCTTTGGACCAATGAATGCACCAGAAACCTTTATGAGGTTAATGCATGGAATATTTCATCCATTCTTGGATAATTTTTTACTTATTTTTATAGACGATATTATGATATATTCTAAAAATTTGAAGGAACATAAGGAGCATTTGAGAATAGTCTTGGAAATGCTAAGAAAACATCAATTGTATGCTAAGTAAAGTAAATGCGATTTCTTTAAAATAGAAATCCAATATCTAGGCCATGTTATATTAGCTGAAGGAACAACTGTTGATCCTGAAAAGATCAAAACTATTATGGAGTGGAGAGTACCCCAGAATGTGGCTAACATTAGATCGTTTATGAGATTAGCTGGTTATTACAGAAGATTTATAGAAGGATTTTCTAAAATTTCTTTTCTTATTACATCTCTGCAAAGGAAAGGAAAAATCCTCAAATGGACGATTGAGTGTCAGAAAGATTTGAAAAGCTAAAGAAACTTTTGACTACAACACCAGTATTGAGGGTAGATGACCCTAGTAAAGATTATAAAGTTTGTACTGATGCAAGTAAAGAAGGTGTTGGAGAAATCTTAACCCAGGAAGGCAAAGTGGTAGCATACGAGTCTAGAAAACTAAAGGACCATGAACAAAGATATTGTGCTTATGATTTAGAGCTTACATGAGTGGTACATTCTCTCCGAGTATGGAGGCATTACTTGCTGGGTAAGAAGTTTGTACTTAAAACAGATCATAGCAGCTTGACTAGTTACTTCAGGCAAGCAGATTTAAACTCCAGGCAGGAAAGATGGAATTCCTTTTTAAGTGAGTTTGATATGGGTATTTAGCATGTAAAGGGGAAGGAAAATCAAGTAGCAGATGCATTGAGTAGAAAGTTACATGGTATTTATGAGTTGTACTATAATCAGTTAGAAAGCCTATTCTTGGAACAATTAAAGGAGGAGGCACAGAAACATCCGAAATATAAATTTCTATGGCAACAAATGGAAGAAAATAGGAAGAAAGGTAAAACATCTAAGTATGGAAAGAATGAAGAATATATGATGGCCTTCCGAGGGAGAATATATGTTCCTAACTGTATAACACTAAAGGAGTTAATATTGAATGAATTTCATCGCAAAAATTATGCAGGTCATTCGGGATATCAGAAAATGCTTACTGCAATAAGAAAGGTATATTTTTGGCTGGGTATGTGTAATAATATTGCTGAATATCTATGCAAATTTTTAGAATGTCAACAGGTAAAAGTGGAGCACTAGCATCCTGCGGGACTATTGTAGCCCATACCCATACCTGAATGGAAGTGGGAGGTTATCTCCTTAGACTTCATCACAGTTCTGCCATGAAAAAAAAGACATAATGATTCAATCATTGTAGTGGTAGACAGATTAAGTAAATCTGCACATTTTATACTTGTACAGTCTACCTACAAGACAGTACAGATTGCTAACATATTTATGAAGGAAATTTTCAGATTGCATGGGATTCCAAAAACCGTGATTTCAGACCGAGATGTTAAGTTCAGATCCGCATTTTGGAAAACCTTGTTTTCTGGTCTCAGAACACAGATAAACTTTAGCACAACCTATCATCCCCAGACTGACGGACAAATGGAATGGGTAAACCAAATATTATAAGACATGTTGCACATGTATGTGATGCAACATCCAACTAAGTGGGAGGATTATTTTCATCTTGTTGATTTTGCTTATAATAACGGTTATCAGGAATCTCTGAAAATGAGCACTTTTGAGGCATTATATGGAAGGCAATATCGTACACCTATAAATTGGAGCAGTCCTAAGACAAAATTAATGTTGGAACTTAAGATGCTTGCAGAAATGGAAGTTGAGATTAAAAGAATAAGGCAAAATCTGAAGGCTTCACAAGACCAACAAACAATTTATGCAGATAAGAAAAGGTCTTATTGTGAATTTGTGGTGGGAGATCATGTTTATGTGAGAATTAAACCCAAGAGGAGTACCTTAATGTGGACCTCTTGTGCCAAATTATCTCCTAGATTCTGTGGATGTTTCCAAGTACTAGAAAGAGTAGGGCCAGTAGCTTATCAGTTGGATTTACCCAGCCACATTCAAGTTCACAATGTGTTCCATGTGTCCTTGTTGAAGCGTTATGTACATGATGAAAATCATGTGATTCATTGGCAAAACATTCAGGTAGGATAGGAATAAGAATGAAAACTTAAAGTTCTGAATGAAATTGATGTATAATGATTTAAAAAATTGGTGTTTTTTAGGTAGAACCAGACGGAGAGTTCCTGGTCGAGCCGCAATGCATACTTGATCGAAGGGAAATCATACTCCACAAACGAGTAGTTATCAAGGTAAAAGTGCAATGGAGGCACTTCGGACTAGATGAAGCTACTTGGGAATACAAGAAGTTTATGCAAGAAGCTTACCCGGAGCTCTTTACAGAGCTGGGTTGAAACACCAAGGACGGTGTTACTTCCAGGGGGGGGGATTTGTGACAACTTCAATAAAATTAACTAGTGTTAACTAGTTAAAAGATAATTTTCTTATCTTTATCTAGAAAGAAAAGCTCAAATAGTTACTGTTGTTTAAACAAGTTATTTAATTTTCTCATGTATTCATTAGGATTAATTAAATAATGGAAGGAAAACCTTTTAAATAAGTAAATATACATAAAGCTGATGGTAAAAAATGTTTCCAAGAATTGGAGGTGGTTGGGGACAGTTGGAAAATAGTTACTACTTCTTTGAGGATAAAAATGGATCCCAGAGGAGGAGTAGGGGTTCTGTGCTAGTGGGAAAAGGTGGAGTATTTTCCAAACCTGGTTATGATATGTGGAAATTAACTCACAGAATACCTTGCAAAATAGACTTGTTGAGTTTGACTAGATTGGCCATCTAGAGGTTATAGATAAAAGTGAAATCCACTGTTAACCCAAGTCATCGTCCAGATTCTGGAGCTAGGGTGAAAGTGGATGATGTAATAGCCTCCCTTGATGGTTGGGAGGACCACAAATTTAAAAAATTTATCCAGATAAGTAAAATGAATGATTTCCATATTGTTTCATATGTATGAACATGGAAGGGTTAACTGTTGTAGGAGTTATTATCAAATTACAGTGAAAGTTGTTTATTAAAATTTTGTGAAATAGTAGAAGATTTATTTATGCAAAAGGAAAATAAAGATATCATATAAGAACACAGAAAAATATTTAGACTCCATGCATATAGTTAACAGTAACGAAGATTACAGCAGAGCTAAACTGCAGATATAAGATTATGCATGTACAACTAAGAAGAACATGGAAAGTAGATGGTAAATTGTAAATATAGAAATCTGAATTATGATATATGTTGTACAATAGAAGAAGTTCTCAACCTTTATATATTATAATATTCTATTAAATAAAAACTAGAACTTGTATTCTTGGGTTGAGGTTAAACCCTACCTGAGAGAATCTCTTCAACCTAGTAAAGAATCACTACACACAGACTTTCTTAGCGGTGATCTAGTCACCGAAAGTATGAATCTAAAAAGAATGTTATAGAAAAAAAATAATAGTTAAATTTCAGTTGAGCCAGAAGGACCAATGGTACCAGAACAATAACCATAAACCTCGAGAATGGACTCGATGGGTAATTATTTTTACCAGAAATAGTAAATAGAAAATACTAAATTATATGAAAATCCTGTAGAACCATTCAATATAAAATTAAAACGATAGGGAAATATTGACTGTGAAAGTTTCTATTATATAAATTAAATTACATTCAAAAAATGCAAGAATGAAAATGAGGGTTTCTAACCCTAAGCATGTGGTTTCTTCCCTCATGTGGAATGGAAAAATTCTATAGATGAAACACTTAAAGGGAAAGCAAAGATTGGTAAAAGTAAGAACTAATATGCATTAAGAATATTTTTTTCTTAAATTATGTTAGAAATATATATAAGCTAGAGAACAAACCATAATGTATATGTTAAATTCGGTCGAGCCGAATTAGAAAATATAACAAAGAGATCCACAGGAAAAATAAAAAAAAACCCTTGCCTTCTCTATAAAACTTTGGGTATAAATCATAGGGATTATCCCTTCAATCGATACACCATGGCTAATAAAATAACTCGTATCAAGATCCATGGTGATCACATAAATCATGATATCCATTGCAGATTTTAAACACTTCTTACATTACCATACATTGTGCAAAAAAAATGAATACCCTAAGCTAAAAAGTTGAACGAAAGACCAGAACCAAGGGTTACAGCTTCCTTTCGATTCAGTGTACCTGTGTAGCAAGGAAGGGCCAAGTTTTAGCCGTGGCCATGAAGAGCAAAACGGTAATCTATCAGAGGAAATATGCTTAGGGTTTGGGGCTCGAAGCCTCTAACCTGTAGAAGTAGAAGACAAAGAAAAGAGGGTAAGTTACAAACAATAACAAAATAATGAACCCAAAAGTTCTTGAGCTAAGAAAATGAAAAATTAGGGTATATACCTGTAACAAAAAAGCCTCTGATGCAGACACACTATGAACACAAAATAATAGCAATGTATTACCTTCCTAAACAGCTAAATAGATATATTTTTGTTCTGTAGAAAAAAAAAGAGACTAGGTGGAAAAGAAATGAAAGATTTTTGTCACAGTCGAGCCTTATCTATTGCACAATGGAATAAGAGATTCTTCCTACAAATGGAGACGTTCCGACGGTGTATAGGTGCATGAGCTCTCCGTAGTTGAGGAGCTCAAACGAACCATTCTCAGAAGAGTAAAATCGACAGATCTCTTAACAGCTAGAGGTGGATTTATCAGAGCCATCATCGAGGAATTTCATCAGAGGAGTTATGCAAGAACGTCAAGCAGACTAAATTAGATTCGAGGAGGAGAGCCCAAGGGGTTTAGGGTTGGGGAAGCCAAGTTCTGAACTCCCGCCCAGCCAAAAACATTCAATAACTCTCAGATCAATGGCAGAAATCACAGAAAGGTACAATAAAAAATCATGAATAATCCAATGTAATCTGGAAGTTGCCCAATAGGAGTAATTACCCAGTACTGGTGTATTAAACAAAGTTAAGAAACCGACCACGAGATTTTAATACCATATGCCAAGTGGAATAATATCATAGCTTTGTGTTAAATCAAATTTCTGGGTTTTTTTTATAATTATCGAATATGAAGATATCCATAAAATCTATGCAAAGGAAACTTATTTATATAATTGTAATATGAAACTCGATAAAAATAAACCCATTTTTTTTCCAGGTGTGACTTTAATAGATGTACAAGGTTAAACGATGGGAATTCAATGGATGTACCTATTGTATAACATCACATTAATAGTTAAACTATGTGCATAGTATTGGTATGACTATAGATTAGAACTGATAATGACATTAAAGTTTTTACAATGGCAGAGGTAAACAAAAAAATAAAATAAAAATTTACTGTTGAAATTTAATTAAGGTGAAATGTTACAATTTATTTCAAACCAATTCTCTAAAGGCTCTATTTTATCTTCAAAAAAATTAAACACTAATTATGAATGTTGAACTTGAAGTTTTATCTCATGTATATGCAATAGCATGGCTTTAATTTATTTAATTAGAATGTCACGTTCATATTTACTTTCTACACATGCTCATATTTAATTGGTAAATTAGAATTTACCTTAGCTTCCTCAAAGGTTGTCAATACATCCCCATGGCCATGCATTCATGAAGATTCCTACTATTTGGCTATAACTTTTTTTTTTTAAAGACTCAAATCCTTTCAACAACGTTTATAGAAAATTCATCTCCCCATTTTTCTTGGTGATCATTTCACCAATTGAAATGATTCTCCTCATTTATTTTATTCACTTCATTATCTCCATGAGCCAACTTTTTCCTGTTCTTATCACAAACATGTTCTTGTAACTATCCTCTAGTAAGTACAATATACAATTTTGTATGGGTATCTATTTCTTTACCATTATGATAAAATGTGGTACCATCCTCCTTCATCTCTTTGAAAGGTGCAAGTGCTTTTCTTTCTTATACTCAACCTGTAATCATATATAAGTTGTCATTTTTAGAAACAAAAGACTTTCTACCCTCATTTGATTTCTGTATTATCAAATCTTCCATATGCTAGTTTAAACATTTGACATAGTCTGTGAGACTCTCAATAAGTATCCTATTAGAATAATTTACAATGAAGGACCATTATTTTTGGTTCACAAAAGTGAACTCCTTATCTCATGAACACCCGCATAAGCTAAAATCTTATGAGCTTCTCATTTCATAACCATGAATTTATCATTTTCATCAGTTTCACGGGGAACAAACTCCACTTAACTCTCTTTTATAGAGTCTATTTATACATTTTGTCTTCCTCACCTTCTTAGAGTAGTTCGATCATCACATCTAGTTTTACGTTCATGTCATCTATTTCTCCATCAAATTTATCATGATTTTCTTTACTATGGCTTCCCTCTGAACATTTATTATGACAATTCGTACACATACATCTCCTTTCAATATGAGAATTTTCTTGCTCACTATCAATTGTATGGAAGCCTTTGGAAGAAGCATTTTCTATTTACTCAATAGCTCACTAGGCTTTCTCCTTAGTTAAATCTTTTGGTATTCTTAGGTTCTACCTCCCTCATTAGACCAATAATTTTTATTTAATTTAATATAGCTATTTTTTTAATATTTGTTAGTATCATTTTAATTTAACTAAAATATTATTATTTTAGTTATTAGAAAATTTTATCGAAATTAATTAAAAATATCATTAATTCCAAAAAATATAATTCTAAAATTTAAGAAAATAAATATGATTCCTTATTATTTTAAAAATATTCTTCTTATCATTATTATTATCTTTTCCAGCTTGACCTTCACCTCTATAATAATAATTTTTAATAGATTGTTTTCCTATCTATTAGCCTTCACATCACCTTAACATCATTTATTAACTTATGACCAACAAAATCTTAATTTATTGTACCAATCTAATTATTTAACAATTTAATTATAAGTTAATTTTATCCTTATAATTGGTTTTATTTATTCTAGTTTATCTTTCCCCTTTATAATTTATAATTATTAATAGAAATTTAATGTTCATTATAGTTCTTTATTTCCATACGGTCAACTTATTTATCTATTTTTCCATGCTCTATTATTCTTCATATATTTGTTATATATTTTTCTCTCTCTGAAGTGATTACCCAAAACATGAACACCTCTGCCATACTACTTAGTATTTTAGAAGAAGCCATGGTTCATTCTTAAAGAAGGTTATAGGTGAAAAACTTCCAGTTTAAACAATATTGCCAGAACTTGATGAGGAAGGAAAAATCGTATTGGAAGTTGAAGCAGTCACAGAAATGAGAACTCGAAAGTGAATAAATTGATCAATTTCAGAGTATCTCATCAAGTGGAATAAATTACCCACTGAAGCTTCTACATGGGAGGATGAGAATATTATACAGATTCACCCAGAGTTACTCAAATGTTGAGGAAAACACTTTTTTGAAGGACAGGAGCATCTCAACTCCCTATATTACTAGTTTAGTCCCTCATTTTTGTTAGTGTAACCCATTTATTGTTATTTTTCTACCCCTTTAAACCCAATATTATTATTATTTTTGTGCCCTTAGATTATTAGTGTTAGCTCGGCTAGGATTATATTGTGACCCCATGGAATCCTATATATAGAAGGAGGTTTTTTCATTTGTATCATTCAAGAATTGTTCATTTAAGTAATGTATAATATATTTCCCCCTTGAAGTGGCTTATTTATAAGGAGTTGATATCTCTTTTCTTCTATTTTTCTAGCTCGTTTCATAACACAGAGAAATTGGTGCTAAATGACTAGAATCCTCTTTTCACAAAAAGTCGTATATTGATATACATCAAAGAATAAGTCCACATCTGCAGGGTTATTCATGCATATTTTTTCTATCCATCCACCATCATATGGGATTCCATTAATCAAATATGAAAGATGGTCGAGATCTACTAACTTCGTATAGGATAAATAGGACAAAGTATTGAATCAAATTGGACTCTTTGATTTAAAAAAATCATGGGTCATGTGGATCAATATTAAGGAGGCCACAACATAATTTGATTTTAATTTGAATTCTTCCACCTTCTAGCATGCCGCATTGAAACAATTCACATTGCTTTAAAATCATTTTTCCTCACATAGTCTCACAATTAAGGTTCCGAAGAACCGTAAATTACTCTCAAACAATTCTAAGATTGAGGAAATCATTTTTGGATTATTTAATTCGCCTCATTCCGAGAAAAAAATATGTCTTTTTTTTTTCAGATTCGCCCTTAGTGGTTCATAAAATGAATCTCAAAAATTTATTTCTAAACTAGTGCATTTTCAGGAAATGTTGAAGGAATAAAATAAATTGTTGATGGATCTCCTGGTTCAATTTCTAGATATGTAGTTTTGGCCTCTATTTCATTAATAAAAGGAACATATTCAACTAGACGAAAGATTCTGGATCCCAGGTTTCTCAACACATGAGGATGGGAGGGATCTAGATGTGGTGAGCGAGTTGTGATGACATCTTTCAGGTGGGAAACATTTGGCATAAAAGTCTTCAAAAAAAATGAGATAGAAGTTGTTTCCTGTGTCACACCATCCTCATTTGAATCCAATTGGAAAATTTGGCTCTCGAATTTCATCAATCGCCCAAAATGTTATCTGAGTTAGGTCAAAGGTGACTTTAAATTGACACACTTTGTTGCCTTGGCCTCATCATCGATCTGTTGCTACATTAATGTCGATTTGTTGCCTTCACAGTGGCTAGAGAATGTGGCCTTCATTTCCCATAATGGTCGGGGTCATTGCATGGAGGCTTGTGCATATGCAGAAGGCCAAGCCAAAGGTAGGCCTCACACATATGCATCGGCCTCCTTTTCTTTCTGTTAATGTTCAAAGACCATGGGCTAGAACATTCGCTGCTCTATTGATTTATTAAAAAAAAAGAGGTCTTTTTTGTAAATTATTTTTATATTAAAAAAAATTATATATTTTTTTATGCTTTGTTTTTAAATTATTATATATATATATATATTTTTTAAATTTTTAAATGATTTTTCTTGGTTTAGTTTATTATTATTATTATTATTATTATTATCTCCATAAAATTTTACCAATGTTGACTTTTATGGTATTCTATTTGGTTTTGAGAGAAATGTTTTTTTTTTTTTAATTTTCAAACTCTAAAATCTAATTTTATTTTGTCAAAGTCTAAAAAATAATTGAATTTTATAAAAGAAAATGATTTCTAAAAAAATTGAAAAAAATTAATTGAAAAATGAAAATGGAATTGCATTAAAAAAATTAAACTGTTAGGTAAAATAAAAAATTGAAAAATAAAATGAAAACAAAATAACATTATAAATTAAAAACTAATCACTATGTATGCTAGGTAAAAATAAAAATAAAAATGACGTTCTAGATTGGAAAGTCATCCCTACGTACGCCTCCCCGACAGCAATGCCAAAATGTTGAGTAAAATAATTTGTATTAGATTACTAACATAAATTATCAATCCAGGATCCGTAGGACTTGTGTGACATACATGAAAAATATATGCTAGGGATTAGTTTATGAAGACTAAAAAAAACATAATTGCACCATTCCTATATTAACTTGAAAATCCATTCTACATTGAGGAATTAAAAGTTAATCTACTTGCATAATTGAATTGTGATCTACTTGCAAAATTCAAAACTCATCTAGTGAAATACAAATAAATCAAATTTATCCTAATCTATTCTACTTCCATAATTTAAAGTCTAATATATGCTTGAAAAATTGAAAACATATCTAACATACATGCGTAAATAAAATCTAATCTAGCATTCTTCATGAATTCAAACATCCATAAATCAAATCTAATCTTTCATTATTCATGAATTAAAAGAAAACACTTCTACATGAAAATTAAATAAAAAATCGACCGGTCAAACACACTTGCATGAATTAAGCTTGCATGAATCAAAATTATAAACTATCCAACTTCCAATGAAATCAAAACAATAACAATTAACATGAAATGACATACTTGAGTGAAATAAAAACTAATAAAAAAACAAAATTACAAAATAATACCTACTCTACCTTACATTCTAATATGTTCCATGATATCTCCTACATCACATATCTCCTCAATGCTGGGAACCTCAAAGCTCTATTCATGTTCTATAAAATTACAAAGTACAAAATAATAAGATGAAAAGTTACATGAACATGAGTTCAGTGAAAATAAAGGAAAGAGGTCTTCTATTGATAAAAATTCCTAAGAATCCTTCTCATTTCCGAGGATCCTTCTTCCTTTCCTTTGATCCATAATATTCTCAACCAATTTACTAACTCTAGGCCACATGTCCCTCCTTGAAATATCTTTCATATCATGAAGTTAATTTGGAATTTGATCTTTGGGAGCCACATAAGAGGGCCTTGGAAGCTTCCAATGAACGTACACATGTCATAAAATTCCTTCCACTTCTAAGGTATTGTCACACCTCCCACTTTACGACACAATTTTTTTATTTTTTTTCTGTTGGGTTGCATCCGTTCTCGTTTAATGCTAATGATGCATTCGTTCAATTCTTTGTAGGTTTACATAATTAATTTCTTCGTAGTTTTTCACTACTATTCTTTTCAATTTCCATTCATATCTACCCTTTATCTTACCACATTTGCAAGGTAGTTGTTTTTGGAATAATTATAATTATATTAATTAAAATTACATCAATATAATTATAATCCTATTCCCCCCCCCCCATACTTCCATATTTAATCTTCGTTTTCTATCGCATGCCTTTGAATTCACATTCGATTTTCATATACATATATAGAAGTGGGTTCGATTTGGTTCTACATTGGTCTCATGTGATTATGGTTCCACGGTCATGTGGACATCTATGCGATCGTTCACTCTTACCCTTTGTTGATAACCTTATAACCTTGGCGGAATTCAACTCACTAATCATGCGAGTCTGGCATTCGTCCGGCATTCTTAATTTCGTCTTGTCAACATTTATTTGAAGTTGGGCATGTTAAATTTAACCTCCACATAATTATCAATTTAAACTCTTGTGAAATCAAATTTGGAAATTTGACGTCTATCTGTCTTCCACGCTGTGCATTAAACCGGTCCTGATCTCGCCGTATGGGTTATGGTGATCACACTTCATTTGTGATCACGTGGTGTTGGTTCCACGTAACACTGAATTAATTCTACCATTTTACTGCGTTCCCAACGAAATATCCATAGCGTGGCGAGGTCGATATTCATTTATTTCCATACTTGTCATATTAATTTTTTGGGACGGATAGTGTACAGGTCCTATTAACTATTCGATCCGTGGCTTTTCTCTCTGGATCTCGCCAGGTGTACTCTTCAGATGTCTTTGGATCATTAGGGTTTCGTTGTTTGATCCAGACGCATTGATATAAATCAAGCTTGGTATTTTCACAGTGGTTATTTTACCTCCCTGTTCGTTTGGTTCATCGCTTGACAGTGCGTTAATTCGCTTGATTGGTAAGACCTTCCATATGAGTTTTGTAAGTTTTCGTTCTAATATTATTTCGCAGGCTTCCCATCTCTGCTTGAGAATTTGGCTCATTTCTTCACACCAGTGCTACGATTTTGGATTATCGTTGTATGTCTCCAGTCTAGGTTGTAATATATATGATGAATGGCTAATTTCGTTTTGCAGAGAGTGCATGTGCTTCGCTTCAGGGGTTCGAATGGCTTGGTTTTATTCCCTAGCCTTCACATTTTCTTGTGAATATTCTCAACACAGGTTGTTCTGGTGTCGTAGCCCAACCCTCTCCTCAACTGAAAGGGGTTTGCGAGGGTATACATTCGGCTCTATACGGGGACTATGATTCTTGGCTTCACGAGTTGGTAAGTGTTTCTTTTGACCAAGCGTAGGACGCAATGGATACTGTTCATTCTCCGGAGGTTTATAATTATTATTCGACTTCTTCCTGTCAACCTCTATTCATGAGAATTGTATATTTTTATGAAGCAAGTTAAGGATGGTTTAAGGGTTTTCTCCCTTACGAGGTACGATACCCTTCTTAGTTATTATTTTTCTGGGTTCAATGTTGTTTTTATTCTCCATGTTCGACGTTTGACTTGTATTGGTTTTGTGTCACAGGTAATTTCGACTTGCGTCGTGTTCTCCTTTTCTCCTACACAGATACGAGACTTTCCCAGACATTAACATTGCGTTCCTCATGCTAATTGCAGGTCGGTACTAACCGCACTCTGCCAGAAGAATTCGTTCTTCTCTCCTGGATATATATTTTTTCTCTTACAGTAAAATTTATAATAATGAAATTGTAATTATTGGACAGCTACAATTTAATTCCCTCTCTGAACATTTATACATCTCTGTTCATGGGACATTATAAGAATGCTCTCGGATTTGTTCAATACATCCATATATGCCTCTGTCGTGTTGGGTTTTCATAATACCCAATTTTTTTATTTCAGTTATTATTATTAAGAGTATGTTCCAGCAATACTCTCTCCTTGTCTCTTCTGACTTGGCTGGAACTACATGCTTAATCGTTGGCATTTTGAATTTTTCTTTTGTTGTTATATATATATAAGTATGACATATACACATATTCATCATTTTGTGTAGTTTATTGCTTTTAGGCTCCCAGGCCATGCCATGGGTAACTATATTTATAATGTGGTGATAGTTGAATGAATAATATACTGTAGAATAGATTTTCCTATTTCAGGAAACCATAGCTTCGGTGACAGTAACATTTAAATTTCTAAGGGAAATCAGTATCTCAGTTAAATTTCTTTCATCAGTTTACTGAGATGACCCTAAATTTCAACTACCTTTTTGTTGTTATTTTAAATAAACAGAGTGCTATAATTATCTATAACAAAATGGCACAGTAGCTCCATGCAGAAATTTGAAGAAGTCAGTCGTTATAAATTTGCACATCATATGTATCCAATTTATCTATAGGGCTGAATGCATTTGTAACCCTATCTTTATGTTTAAAAGACATTGGGATTTATAATCTATCACTTACCCTCTTAATTCAGGTTATCGGGATAGACTAGGATACATATATGTTTCTATATGCCAGGCTGTGATGAGTATGCATGTTGGACATTTTCTTAACTTTCTTGTGTACTTCCATTCGATGGTATAATAGATGAATGGTTTCCTAAGGTAATTGTCTATGATCAGTCTCTATAGATGATTTGTTTCTTTCCTCTGCTATACTATATGTTTCTTACATGCATAGTGTAAATTACCATTCTTTTTCTACTATTTTCCAATATAATGCAGAACTTCAAATTTTCTCTCTCATGTATTTGTGTATTAAAGTAATTCTAGAAACAGAAGCAGATTAAAACTAGTTCACAAATTTTTCCTGTGAAGAATAAGTATATACAGATTTAAACCAATCACTGGTTTAGAGACTCTGTAAGATTCTACTTCATAGATTTAAATTCTACAACCATACAGGATTTCAAGGGTAAATTCCTTTTGATCAATTCTGTTAAATGTAGAATTTATGTTCTAATCTAAAGTAAAATTTTATATGTAGCCAATTCATGCTATATAAAATGAACAACAATAAAGTTAAAGACATAGCACTCATGCAATTGACCAACCTCCCAACCTTAGAGTCCTTCTGTCTCCCAGAACTCACCCCCGAGCTGAGATCACCTCCCTGTAACAGATCAACCCCTAATCTGTACAAGAGTAGCTTATTTAAGCTATTGTTCCCCAAAGCATGTTTCTAATTCTGCGTCCAAAATCTCAGGATGCTTTTCTTCCTGTTTGCCTAGGCTTCCCATTTTAGGGATTCTTTAAAGCTGTTTTATGCTTTTCCTCAGCTTTTTCCAGCTTTTTTTACCTCTTCCCAACTACTTTCCTCATCATTGGGGAAATTCAGATTTTTCCTCAAAAATCTAAATTTAAAAATAAATTTCTTTCAAGGATTTTTGAAAGATTGTGGGGAAATATTTGCCTCTTCCATCCTCAAGGATTTAGCAAGTGATCTCAAAATCTCATTTTGGTCAATCTGCACCACATCATTTTATTCATTTCCTCAATTAAATATTTAATTACATTCACAAAATATTTATCCTTTGGGGTCCACTCCCCTTAGGATTAAAGTTCAAATGTCTAACTTTGAAATTCAAGCACATGAATTGGGGGTGTTACATATTCCCCCTCTAAAAATAAACACCGTCCTCGGTGTTATTATTCAACTACTAGAGTTCATTTGGAAAATAAAAATGGATATTTTTCCATCATTTCAGCTTCCCTTTCCCAGGTAGCTTCTTTAGCAGTAAAGTGCTTCCACTGCACTTTTACTCTTGCTACTATTCTTCTTCTCAATTCAATTTCTTCCCGCTCCAATATTTGAAGCGGTTCTGGCAGAAACTCCCCTTCTGGTTCCACCTGTACAACATTCCAATAAACTATGTGAGAAGCATCATGCACATATCTTTTTAACAATGAAACATGAAATACATCATGAACTCTAACATGGGGTGGTAAGGCCAGCTTGTAAGCCACTGGTCCCACCCTTTCTAATACTTCAAAAGGACCACAGTATCTAGGGGCCAGTTTTGCACAACCTCCAACATAAAGGGTGCTCTTTTGGGTTTAATACGTAAATACACCCGCTCCCCCACTTTAAATTCTTAGTGCACTCTTTTCTTATCAGCATAGTTCTTCTGGCGATCTTGGGATGTCTTGATGTTTCTTTGTATCTGTTTAACAATTCTTTCCATCTCTTGTAAAGCATCTGGTCCCAACATTAGTTTATCTTCTGGCTGACTCCAGCTCAAAGGAGTACGACACTTCCTTCCATAAAGTGCCTCAAATGGACTCATTTTGATGGAGGATTGGTAGCTGTTATTATAGGCAAATTCAGCTAAATGCAAGTAGTCTTCCCATTTTGAAGGCCTATCCATCACATACATTCTCATCATATCCTCCAAAATCTGATTACTTCTCTTTGTTTGGTCGTCTGTCTGAGGGTGGTAAGCAGTACTAAAATTCAATTTAGTCTCCATCCCTCCAAATAGCCCTTTCCAAAAAGCTGTTGTAAACTTACCATCTCGGTCAGAAACAATGACTTTTGGGACCCCATGTAATCTTACTATTTCTTTTAAAAACACATCTGCTACTTGAGCTGTTCCAAAAGTAGACTTAACAGGTATGAAGTGTGTCGCTTTGGTTAAGGTGTCCACTACCACCATTACTGAGTCATGTTGATGTTTGGTTTTAGGTAATCCTGTTATGAAATCCATGGAAACTGTATCCCATTTCCATTCTGCAATCGGTAAAGGATTTAGCAGACCAGTAGGATGTTGATGTTCAACTTTGACTAGTTGACATTCCATGCATCTATTTAAATATTCTGCTACATCTCTCTTCATTCCTGGCCAGAACAACTTCTTTTTCAAGGATGTTAACATCTTCTGATATCCTGGATGTCCTGCATATGGATGCTTGTGGTACTCATCCAAAATTTCCCTTTTAAGAGCCGCTACATTGGGAATATACAATTTGTTTTTATCACAGATCAGTCCTTTTTGGTTTTGAGTGAAAAAATTTTCTCCTTCTTCTGTAATTTCACTAGAAGTGTTTCATAATTTGGGTCTTGGGTTGCTGCGTTATTCACCAAATCTTCTACATCAATCTGAGCACTACTTCCAATGCTATTGATATTCTGACAAGCATTTCTGCTCAATGCATGAACAACTTTATTTTCTTTCCCTCTAATATGTTTTATATCCATATCAAATTCACTTAAAAAAGACAACAATCTCGCCTGTCTAACATTCAAATCAGTCTGGAAAAAGAAGTATTTGAGACTAATATGATCAGTCATCAATGTAAATTTTTTTCCAAGGAGATAGTGCCGCCACATTTTTAAAGCATGGATAATAGCTGCTAATTCCAAGTCCTAGGCACTATAATTCTTTTCATGTATCCTCAGTTTCCTAGATTCATAGGCAATAACTGAATTTTCCTATAAAAGAACTCCTCTGAATCCTTCTCTACAGGCATCCGTACATACCACAAATTCTTGGTCAGGATCTGCAATCTTTAGTATAGGGGCAGTAGTAAGTTTCATTTTTAATTGGTCAAAAATATTTTGGCATTTTTCAGTCCATTCAAATTTGACACATTTCCTTTGTAGTGATGTGATGGGATGTGCTATGGCTGAAAACCTTTCTACAAATCTGCGATAGTAGCCTGCAATCCCCATGAATGATCTCACTGCTGAAACATCAGTTGGTACAGGAAATTCCTTTATAGGCTTTATCTTCTTAGGGTCTACAGCAAGGCCTTGTTCAGAAATAATATGTCCCAAATACTGGATCTTATCTTTAAAAAAATCACATTTGCTAAACTTGGCATATAGCTGATTTTCCTTTAAAAAAATAGAAATTAACAAAGTTTGGAAAACACAAGGGTAAGAAAAATTATGATGAAGTAGGGAAATGGAGGTTAAATGGAGGTGAAATGAAGGTGATATATGACATGATGGTGAAAGTGGATGCCTTTTTAAGGACAATTCCAAGATGCAACATACCCCCCAACTGAAGTTGTTGCATGTCCTCATGCAACATATTACATTGATTCATTTCATCTTTGAATTGTCTTGCTTTTGAATGAGATTTGGCTTTTATTAATTCTTCTTTAAATTTTCATTATCATAGAATTTGTTAACCTGCTTATTTTTGCAAAGTTTTCCTTGAATTACATTGGATTCGAACATTCATATTTATGGTTGGTTCTTGTGTGACAACCAAAATTAATTATTATTGGTTCTTGTGTAACAAAACCTTTTTTTTACTCTTTTTTGTATCCAAATATCTTTAAAACAATGAGAATTTGTCTTTTTGATTAGCCATAAGCTCATCAATTTTACTATTTGCAAAACATATAATCTATTTGAATCTTAATGCAATAGTGGTTATCTGTTGGTTATATGAAAGTGATGTGGCATAAGATGTAAAGATATAGAGTGATATCCATTCCCACCAACTTATGGGTTTTGCAATTTTATGAAGTGAGAAAAGGAATATTGTGGAGTGTTTTTCCACAGATTATAACTTTAGCATATTAAGGAATTGCAAGATAAAAATTTAGAAACAAACATACCTTCACTTACCTATGAAATGGATAAGTTGTGAATATGTAGCTGCTGCAAAAAACCTGATTTGATGCTTCTTCAATTGTTAATGCGAGTAATGGATAAATTTGTGAAAGTGAGTCATTATTGTTGCTATTGAATTTGTTGAATCTTCTACATCTACAACAAATGCTAAATAATGATGGATCTCATAGCCTTCATGTCATTATCACACATTGGCATAACTATTATCTATGTGAATGAATTTTCTAATGTTGAATTTAGTTAGAAAACGCTGAATTAATGGCCATTAATGTATGCCACCAATCAACACGAGATCTCTCACCATTTATGAAAATGAGAGTCAAGATACCTAAGCACATCTTCGTAGGTATGAATAAATTTTCCGATGTCGAGTCACCTAGAAGATCCATCAAACAAGGGATATTAATGTATTCCCATTGTTCGTAGGAAAGAGAACTTGCCATTAAGGCATGCAAGCCTCATGATACTTTATTTAAAAGATTTTTAAGACTAAAAGAAGACTATATATATACAATTTTCTTTGAAGAAGGATTTATTTGGGAAAGGAAAATGAACATGAAAATGAAAAATATAATGGATTTAACTAGCATGTAAGTGAGATAATTGTTTTTATTCATGAGTTAGGGGTGGATGGAAGTAAATGAAAGATAATGGATAGTGAATGTGAATAAAGAATGAATGCGAATGGAAAATATCAAGGGAAATGAAGTGAATGTCTTATCGACTTAAGAATCATGGGTGTAATGGAGACAATGACATATGAAATGCTTGCAAGTGCTAGATCTAATATGTATTAGCATGTGCTCATGCATTGATGTTTCATATTTATTGCTATTCTGATCATCTTCTTATGAAATAAATGTGGTCTCTAAGAGAGACATTATTCGCTTATGGTCATATGACCTTCCTTCTAGAACCTGCAAAAAAAATAGTACTTATTCTACAATGGAATATAATACTATCAAAATAGAGAGGTGATCAATCTCTCTGGTTATGACATTTATGAAAAAAACTTAGAATTGGTAGTAATAAAACATGTTCAGGAAGGAAAACCAAAAGAATTTATACCTATGTCGAATCTAGTGCCTCAAGTTACCTGTTGTGTCTTTATAGAAATTTATTCATTATTTACTATTTCAAACTCTGATGATATATTTTTCATTATGTATAGCTCGTTGATATATTTTCAACAACACTTAAATCATCAAAATCTGATATCGTATGATAAAGTTAGGGTGATTTGAAATTTTGGTGAAACAATGAGGTTTCTGAGCTATAAGATTGTTGTTCAGCTGTAGAATTGCACATTTCTATAGATCAAATCTTGAACAGAAATTTAAGTATACACAATAATGCATGTAATCAGTCCTTATTTTTAAATTTATTAATACCTCTTCGAGAAGAATGATAAATATATTCCCTTGAAAGTTTAATCAAAGGATAGAAATAAAATTCTCAACTCTAACCTACTGAAACAATGAATCAAACAACTAACAAAAATCATTATCACTCATCAAAGAGAGAAATTGCTGCTTAATGACTAGAATCCTCTTTTTCCCAAAATGTCTTATATTCATCTACATCGAACAATAAGTCCACATCTGTAGGGTTATTCATGTGTATTTTTTCTATCCATCCACCATCTTACGGGATTCCATTAATCACACCCTTAATCAAATCTGAAAGGTGATCAACATCTAATAATTGTGCAAAGGGTGAAGAGGACATAGTGTTGAATCAAATTGGACTCTTCAATTTAACAAAATCACCTGTCACATGGATGAATCATAAGAATGCCACACCATTATTTGATCTTAATTTGAATTTCCCCCCCTTCCACCATGGTGAATTGAAACAACTCACTTTGCATTAAAATCGTTTTTCCTCACGGAGTATCACAATTAAGGCTCCGAAGAACCACAAGGTTCTCTCAAACGGTTGCGAAATTGAGGAAATCGTTTGTGGGTTACTTAATACACTTTGTATTGAGAAAAAAACCATTTCTTCATTTTTACACATTCATAATGAGTCATTCAGAAAATGAATTTCAAAAATGTGTTTCTAAACTAGTGTGTTTTTTAGAAATGATCAAGCGATAAAATCAATTGTTGATGGATCTTCACATTCAATTTCTAGATATGTATTTTTGGAATCTATTTCATTAATCAGAGGAACATATTCAGCTAGATGATAGATTTCATATCCCACGTTGCTCGTTGGATAAGGAAGGGAGAGATCTAGATTTGGTGAGAGCATTGTAATGACAAATTTCAGGTGGGGCAACGTTTGGCATAGAAGTCTTCAAAGCCAATGAGATGGAGGTTTTTGCGTGTGTTTTACCATATTCATTTGAATCTGTATTAGAAAAATTGGTTCATTTCATTCATCAATCCCCCAAAATGTTGTCTGAGCTAGCCCAAAGGTGACCGTAAATTGTCGCATTGTGCTGCCTCTGTAACACCCCCAATTTGTGTGTTGAATTTTAAAAGTTAGATATTTGAACTCAAATCCTAAGGGGGTGGACCCCAAGGGATGAGTTTGGTGTGAATGTATTTGCATATTTTATTTTAAGAAATAAATAAAATGATTGTGCATTTTGACCAAAAAGAGAATTTGAGATCACTTGCCAAATCCATGAGGATGGATAAGGCAAGAAATCCCCAAAAATCTTTCAAAAATCCTTGAAAGAATTTATGTAGATTTGAGGAGGAATCTAAATTTTCCCAATGAAGAGGAGTAGTTGGGAAGAGGTGAGAAAAAGCTGGAAAAACTGAGGAAAAGCTTAAAGCAGCTTTAAAGAATCCCAAGATGGGAAGCCTAGGCTAAACAGGAAAGAAAGCATCCTGCTATTCTGGACGCAGAATTAGAAACATGCTTTGGGGAAATTATGAGGTTAAATAAGCTGCTCCTAAGCAGGTCAGAGGTTGATCTGTGCTAGGAGGTGATCTCTGCTCGGGGGTGAATCCTGGGAGATAAAGAGGATTCTAAGGTTGGGAGGTTGGTCATTTGCAGATTTGTGGTATGTTCTTAAATTGTTGTTATTCTATTTTCTGATGGTATGAATTGGCTACATATAGAAAAGTTAATTAAATGGTGTGATGATATTAGTACTACATTTAACAGAATCCATATTGGGGTATTCACCTTTCAGATTCTGTTTAGTTGTAGACTAGAAATCTGTAGAGTAGAAACTCCAGAAACTCTAAACCAAGGTTGGTTTAAATCTGAAGTTACTTGGCCTCTACAGATGATTAAATTTTATGGAGTTACTTGTAGAAAAAAAAATGACATGATATGCTTATGTGTATGTTAGAGAAACTCTATAGTAGCACTGAACTATACATGATATGTAGCAGAAAGTGTGAAAATATAGGTTGCATATATGAGCTTGATAATAATTCTTACATTTGTAGATTGCATAGATGAGTATTCTACCATTTATAATAGTATTATAAAAAGAGAAATTCTACTCTATATGAGCAGTAGAATATTTATCAGGGTATAGACTGCATAGCTAATTATATTCTTACTTCTGGAGAACCTGTAACATAGCCAAATACTTACTTTATAAGTAATGTTCTCTGGTCAAGCAATATTAACTACATATAGTATACATCAAAGAAAAGTAGAATTTAAGAGTATGCATTATGGAACATGTAGTTATAAACTCTTGTTAAACTCCAAATCAAATCTTCATTCACAGAAATTTTAGAGTATATTGTGTTTTAATTTATTCCCTAACCATTGAAGGATATGGTATGGCTATAGATAAAAAGCCATGATAAATGAATATTGTTCAAGGAACTATTGCATACATGTATATGCCTTTAACAAAAACGTATATATATTACAAGTACCCAAAATTAGTGCATGTAGGTCTTTTTAAAACGACTATAGGCGAAATATACCTTTAATTCTTGAACGAACTAAGCCTCATAGTTAAAGATTTAACCTGCACTTTAGAAACACGACTTGATGACCATCGAATACTTATACATATGCTCATTCAAAAATAGATTTCGCAGTCGTGAGGTAAAATTCTAACCACGTATATATATACATATATATTGGCAGCTTACCATATTATTTCCAAAAATACGCACTACTACTTAGTGCCATTGAACCAAGGACATAAAAGGAAATCGAGTAGCGGGTAAGAAATATATATAAACTAAACATGTATGTGGAAGATAAAAGAGCAACCTAAATTCATTATGATGATACCTAGGGTTCTGGGTGTGAGACCAGTGCGTAGGAATACATTCAAATTGTACAGACTTGATAAGTTCCGGCATATGAGCCTTTCCAAGAACAGATTTAAAAAAACGAAACGACGATCGTTAGTAAACATGAAACTTTCACTATGTAGGCACCTCTCGATGATCTCTGTTCATAACGGAGTTCAATCATCGGTCATAGGAGTAGTTATAATGTAAACCATGACCTATACTTCAATAAAAATCTAGAACAACGCATAGATACTGCATGACGCAGTGAAACTAGGGATGAACGCGCAGAGATCTAGGGGCCACTATGCCTGCAGGGTATTCTGGAATTGTACGCCGTAGTGGAAGTAGATTAGTCGACAGAGGGTTTTATATGAAATACCACGTCGAGGCAGCCGGCGTATGTCTTCACAAAGAAAAAAATATATTTACACAGACATTCAAGACCCCTGAAATACAGTGGCTAACTCATAAAAAGGGAGTAAGTTACCGAACAACGAAGATCGGGTTGTTTTCTTGAATCGGTGCAAATCGCTATCCATAGTGGAGAAAAGCGACGTAAGTCGTATGCAACCGGCCGTAAGCCATCGAGCATAGCCGCACCTGCATTAGGTTTAAAAAAATAAAAGAAACATATACAATATCACGCAATACAGATCATATCATATCCCTCGAGTAGGGATTATTCAGCCAATATTAAATGATGGAAACCAATACAACTAAATTTTAAGAAAATATCTCGGCATACAGATCTCAAAGGCAGTGGGTCACCGAGAACAGAGTTCTCTTTCCACTCTGAGATCGATTGGATCAGCCGAAAAAAAAAGAAGAAGAAACGAAGCAAGAAGCCCCTGCACAACAATAAAAATCACAACAGCCACGGGAAGGCTGCCATGACCAAGTGTATAGATACCCAGGTATCAGGCTACAGGACGGGGAAGGAAATGTGAATCAAGGCTTAGTGTTTTCAACAGAAAGAAAACCACTGAAATGGATTTTATCCCGAGCAATGTCCCCGCGTCCTACACAAATAGTCCTCAACAGAATTAGGAACAATACTGGAATATCAAACGAATTATAGCCGGTAGATACATATAGAAGGGTGAAGCCGGGACTCTCTTACCTAGCCACATAAACAAAAAAAAAAAAACCGCCATTTCAATTTAGTGGTACTCAACGCGGCTGAGGAGTACAAATCAGTGCTGGAAACCAAGGCTTTGGCTCGCCTGGTACTGGCCCTGGCGAGACTGCAACCTAAAACTATTACACGTAACCTAATTGCAGCATATGGATCTGAACCGTCGGCGCCGGGTGTGTCAGTCGCGCATACAAAGGCTGTTCCTGTGTACAAACCATCACCTGTCAACAAGAAACCCACATGCCACCACAACCCTATTCTATCATCTCGATCCGTTGATGGCCTAGTAGTAACCAGCACGTAAGGTGCGTACCTACGCGTGGCACGGATCAGCTGGTATATAAACTGGTATTGGTATATAAACAATAATGTCTTGCCGCTGGAAGCCATGAACTCCGAAATACGTCGTGGCATCATTATTGATGGCGAAAAACACTCAGCGGATAGCACCCATAGCGATGAAACATCTCACGGGTAAAACTGTAAACGCAGTGGCCGCAAGCATTAGGGTTAAGGATAGGAAATGACAAGGTTGCATGGGGAGCCAAATCAGGGTTACAACCATAAATTTCTCCGTTCAAACGTGGAACGAATAGTTCATCGCTCTACGTTTGGTTGTAACAACGCGGCACAGTCAAACTATGACCCAACGCAAGTGACGAGGTTTGTTCCGGTAATGTACACCCACGCAGCATCTCCACAATAAATCGGGAAACAGGTAGGTGGTATATCGTACAGGGAGGAGCGCTGGAAATCCTATCGTCACATGGTGCAGAGGTTCGTGTAGCCGCCGTGATAGACCCATCATAACAACAATGGGAATATGGTACACATATGTATCGAGTTAGGAGGTAATCATATATGTGCGCCTCCACTTTATATCTACGAAGTACATTCACCAATTCTTGCGTTTTATATATATCTTTAAAACATATGTTAAGTCAAGGGTGTTAATAAAGGGCCGGTTGTGGTCAAAATTATTAACCAAGGGCATGTTTTAAATATATATATTGATCGAAATACATAGTTGATATATGCATTTATATTTATATATGTGACAAATATATGTCTATATCGAGATATGGCCCATCCATAAGGTTAAAGGGGGATGTGTAAAAAATAATGGTTGCCAAGCATGTATTATATGTATATATATATTTGTATTTTAGAGGTGGTATAAATATATGTGATATTCCCTATATATGTCTGCGGGTATAAATACTCATAATATATGGTTGATAAATGCACTTAGATACATATGTTATCTATACAGATATATATACACATAGGTGTTTTATATATATATATATATATATATATATATATATATATAGGTGTAAATCCCCAGATTGTATATGCGTGAGGTGAGGAGTGTTGATGGACACATAAGGGAAATGCCCCAAGGTTTTGAATAGAAGAGAGATAGTAGAAGGTCAAATGAACTTTAGCAAGAGCAGACTAAAGTTAGGTTATTAAAGTCATTATTAAAAATGTTCCGTGGTACGTCTGTATGCACATAAATTTAATTATAGAGGTTATTGAGAAGAGACTATCGGGTAACGATCGAGTTCCAAAGAGGAAAGAAAAAAAAAAATTGGTTTAAATTGGAGGTGTTACAAATGGTATCGGAGCCCTAGTTACAAAAATTTGGGCTGTCATTTGGTGCTCACTGCTTATTATATATTTTGTTTTCTGAAGTTGATAAACTTTGCTAATCTATGTTGTAAGTGTGTACAGTTGAAATGGCTGAAGGTGAAGGGATTTATGTGGATCTGCGTGATGAGTTTGCTACTCCAGATCCCAACGCCCCAGTACTGTCTATGTTGCACCGGATGCAACGAGAGTTGGCTGAATTAAGAAGACAAAATGACATGTTGTCATCAGCCAGTAAGGAGCAGGAAAAGCTCATCAAAGAGCTAACTTCCCGGAACAGTCAGGAAGGCGAAGGTTCTGGAAAAAGAAAGATGGATGAATCTGAGGATGAGGATGCAGCTAGAAATCAACATAAGCAGAAAAGAGAGTTGCAGGGAGAATTTAGAAAGATAAAACCTCCCTCCTACGATGGGGAGAAGGAGGAGGATGCTGAAGCTTGGTTGCTGAACATGATCAAGTATTTTCAAGTATATGAATATGAAAGCAATCTGAAGGCTAGATTAGCTGTGTACCAACTACAAGGAAGAGCTACACTCTGGTGGGAAGAGACGAAAATGGTGCATGCCATTGATGAAAAGACGGTTACTTGGGAAGATTTTCAGACTAAGTTCAAAAGTCGTTATTTGAATGAACGTTATTATGACGATAAAGAAAAAGAATTCCATGAGCTTAGGCTAGGGCAGCTCACTATTGATGAGTTTGTCACTAAGTTTACTAATTTACTGAGGTATGTCCCCTACATTAGGGAAGAAAAGGAAAAAGTGCAAAGGTTTTTAAACTATTTGCCTACTGTGTACAAGGAGAAAATTGAGTTTGACAACCCAAAGACCATGGATGAAGCTGTTAGAAAAGTAAGATTATGCTATCAACAGTTTAAAGGTAAAGATTAACAAGGGAAGAGCTGGATGAACAAGGGTGAGTTCAAAGGAAAGAGACCAAAACCAGCATATTTAAGGAATTTTGGTAGAGATCATCAAAGGAAAAAGTTCAACAAACCAAAGGAAAGTCAAACTGCTCAGTCCCAAGTGGCTTCAAAACCAGTAGAAGGGAACAATAGAAAAGAAGGGATAGTCAAAATGAAGGAACCTCTGAAATGTTGGGGCTGTGGAGAACCCCATATGATGAGGGACTGCCCCCATCGAAATATACACCTGATCAACAGAGAGCGAGAGGCAACATCAGTCAATGACATAGCCAGAAATATACCAACTATCAGTGCAGCATTGGAAAATCGACAAGCAGAACATCAAGCAACCGTGGTGGAAATGGAGGGTAAGATTTCTGAACTACCTATTACTGTTTGATTGATCCAGGTGCTTCTTTGAGTTACATTAGTCCTGGAATTGTAGAAAAATGTAAAATTAAACCTAAAAAATTTCAGCAGTCATGGTTGGTACAGCTAGCCACTGGAACTAAGAGAAAAGTCACTCATAGGTTGCCCAAAACAGCGATACAATTAAATGGTTTTTCAACAGAAGTAAACCTGAACATATTGCCATTAGGATCCTACGACTTGCTGATAGGAATGGATTGGCTAGAAAAGAAGAAAGCGCTGATGAACTGCTGGGATAAAACCCTGCATTGTGTAGATGAGGAAGGTAAACCTTTTACCCTCAAAGGGAAACTAAAACCCATTGTGGTAAGACAAATATCAGCCTTACAATTGAAAAGAAAAACTAGGAAAGGATACCAAGTCTATGCAGTGCATGTAGAAGAAATAGAACAGAAAACTGAGGAAGAGTTACTGGATGCTCTACCAGTCATCAGAGAGTTTAAGGAAATCTTTCCCAAGGAAATCCCTCATCTTCCCCCCAAAAGAGAGATTGACTTTTCTATAGATCTGGTGCCGGGAGCTACACCTATTTCCTGAGCTCCTTATCGGATGAGTCCGCCAGAACTGATGGAGCTGAAGATGCAGCTGCAAGAATTATTGGATAAGGGTTACATTAGACCAAGTGTGTCTCCTTGGGGAGCCCCAGTTTTGTTTGTGAAAAAGAAGGATGGAACTTTTAGGATGTGTATTGACTATCGTCAACTGAATAAATTGACCATTAAAAATAGATATCCACTTCCTAGGATTGATGATCTTTTTGATCAAGTGAGAAGAGCTTCAGTCTTCTCCAAGATAGACCTCAGGACTGGGTATCACCAGCTCAGAATTAAAGAAGAAGACATCAGCAAAACAACATTTTGAACCAGGTATGGGCATTACGAGTTTGTAGTCCTACCTTTTGGTTTGACGAATGCCCCTGCCACTTTTATGTGTCTGATGAACAGTGTGTTGAATAAGCATTTGGACAAATTTGTTCTTGTGTTCATAGATGATATCTTAGTCTACTCCAAAAATGAGGAAGAACATAAGGAACACCTGAGAATAGTGTTGCAAACTTTGAAAGAAAATCAGCTATATTCCAAGTTCAGTAAATGTGAATTTTATAAAGATAAAATTCAATATCTGGGTCATATAATTTCTGAAAAAGGGTTGGCAGTTGACCCTGAAAAGATAAAAGCCATTAAAGAATGGCCAGTCCCCACTGATGTTTCAGCAGTAAGATCATTTATGGGAATTGCAGGCTATTATCGCAGATTTGTGGAGAGATTTTCTGCGATAGCAAATCCCATAACCTCATTACAAAGGAAGGGTGTTAAGTTCGTGTGGACTGAGAAATGTCAAAACAGTTTCGAACAATTGAAACAGAAACTTATTTCAGCTCCTATATTAAAAATTGCTGATCCTGATAAAGAGTTTGTGGTATGTACAGATGCTTGCAGAGAGGGACTAGGAGGAGTCCTATTGCAGGAAAATTCAGTTATTGCCTATGAGTCTAGAAAATTGAAAATTCATGAACAGAATTACAGTGCCTATGATTTAGAATTTGCAGCTGTTATTCATGCTTTAAAAATGTGGAGGCACTATCTGCTGGGGAAGAAGTTCACATTGATGACTGATCATATTAGCCTTAAATATTTCTTTTCCCAAACTGACCTGAATGCAAGACAAGCCAGATGGCTGTATTTTCTAAGTGAATTTGATATGGACATAAAACATATCAAGGGAAAAGAAAATAAAGTTGCTGATGCCTTAAGTAGAAATGCTTGTCAACATTTAAACAGCATTGGGAGTAGTGCCCAGATGGAGATAGAAGAATTGGTGGGAGAAGCAACAAAACAAGATCCCAACTATGAAGCCCTCTTGGTGAAACTACAGAAGAGGGATGAAACTAATTTCACTAAGAACCAACAAGGGTTTCTCTATTATAAAAACATGTTGTATATTCCAAATATAGAGTCATTGAAAAGAGAAATACTAGATGAATATCACAAACAGCCCTATGCAGGACATCCAGGGTACCAGAAGATGTTAACAGCCTTGAAAAAGAAGTTTTTCTGGCCAGGAATGAAGAGAGATGTGGCAGAGTATCTAAGTAAATGTATGGAGTGTCAACCTAGTCAAAGTTGAGCATCGGCATAGAACTTTAAATCCACTGCTGATTGTGAATAATGAATCAGTTTCATGGATTTCTGTCAGACTTGCCAAAGAGGATGCCCAGCTGGGTTTAGTAATGATGTGTGAGCACTTTAACCAGTTGCTCACTTTATGCAGTCAAATCTACTTTCAGGCTTGACTCAAGTAGCAAATGTTTTCTAGAGAATGGTAAGGCTTCATGATGCCCAGTAATTGTCCTGGGAATCAGGAGTATGATTCACCTTTTTGGAAAGGAGGTGGTGTTTCAGAGGATGAATTTCTTCTGGTACGATTCATCTTCTCTTTTTCCCTCAAGCAGGACAAGCGAGACAGGAAAGGGCCCAGATAAATATTGGAGGATATGTTGCGAATGTATGTGATGGATAGGCCATCAAAGAGGGAAGAGTATCTACATCTAGCTGAGTTTGCTTATAATAATAGCTACCAATCCTCTATTAAGATGAGTCCATTTGAGGCACTATATGGGAGAAAGTGCCATACTCCCTTGAGTTGGAGTCAACCAGAGGATAAACTGATGTTGGGACCAGATGCACTACAAGAGATGGAAATAATTGTTAAACAAATACAGAGAAATATAAAGACAACACAAGACCGACAGAAGAGCTATGCTGATAAGAAAAGGGTGCACCGAGAATTCAAAGTGGGGGATCATGTGTATTTGCGCATTAAACCCAAAAGGAGCACACTTTATGCAGGAAGTTGTGCAAAACTGGCTCCTAGATATTGTGGGCCTTTTGAAGTTTTAGAAAGGGTGGGACCAGTGGCTTACAAGCTGGCCTTACCACCCCATGTTAAAGTGCATAATGTGTTTCATGTTTCATTATTAAAAAGGTATGTGCATGATGCTTCTCACATAGTTGATTGGAATGTTGTACAGGTGGAACCAGAAGGGGAGATTCTACCAGAACCGCTTCAAATAATGGAGCGGGAAGAAATTGAATTGAGAAACAGAACAGTGGTCAGAGTAAAGGTGCAGTGGAAGCAATTTACTGCTGAAGAAGCCACCTGGGAAAGGGAAGCTGAAATAATGGAGAAATATCCATTTTTGTTTAAATAAACTCTAGTAGTTGAATAAGAACACCGAGGACGGTGTTTATTTTCAGAGGGGGAATATGTAACACCCCCAATTTGTGTGTTGAATTTTAAAAGTTAGATATTTGAACTCAAATCCTAAGGGGGTGGACCCCAAGGGATGAGTATGGTGTGAATGTATTTGCATATTTTATTTGAATAAATAAATAAAATGATTGTGCATTTTGACCAAAAAGAGAATTTGAGATCACTTGCCAAATCCATGAGGATGGATAAGGCAAGAAATCCGCAAAAATCTTTCAAAAATCCTTGAAAGAATTTATTTATATTTGAGGAGGAATCTAAATTTCCCCAATGAAGAGGAGTAGTTGGGAAGAGGTGAGAAAAAGCTGGAAAAGCTGAGGAAAAGCTTAAAGCAGCTTTAAAGAATCCCAAGATGGGAAGCCTAGGCTAAACAGGAAAGAAAGCATCCTGCTATTCTAGACGCAGAATTAGAAACATGCTTTGGGGAAATTATGAGCTTAAATAAGCTGCTCCTAAGCAGATCAGAGGTTGATATGTGCTAGGAGGTGATCTCTGCTCGGGGGTGAATCCTGGGAGATAAAGAGGATTCTAAGGTTGGGAGGTTGGTCATTTGCAGATTTGTGGTATGTTCTTAAATTGTTGTTATTCTATTTTATGATGGTATGAATTGGCTACATATAGAAAATTTAATTAAATGGTGTGATGATATTAGTACTACATTTAACATAATCCATCTTGGGGTATTCACCTTTCAGATTCTGTTTAGTTGTAGACTAGAAATCTGTAGAGTAGAAACTCCAGAAACTCTAAACCAAGGTTGGTTTAAATATGAAGTTACTTGGCCTCTACAGATGATTAAATTTTATGGAGTTCCTTGTAGAAAAAAAAAATGACATGATATGCTTATGTGTATGTTAGAGAAATTCTATAGTAGCACTGAACTATACATGATCTGTAGCAGAAAGTGTGAAAATATAAGTTGCATATATGAGCTTCATAATAATTCTTACATTTGTAGATTGCATAGATGAGTATTCTACCATTTATAATAGTATTAGAAAAAGAGAAATTCTACTCTATATGAGCAGTAGCCTATTTATCAGGGTATAGAATGCATAGCTAATTATATTCTTACTTCTGGAGAACCTGTAACATAGCCAAATACTTACTTTATAAGTAATGTTCTCTGGTCAAGCAATATTAACTACATATAGTATACATCAAAGAAAAGTAGAATTTAAGAGTATGCATTATGGAACATGTAGTTATAAACTCTTGTTAAACTCCAAAGCAAATTTTCATTCACATAAATTTTAGAGTGTATTGTGTTTTAATTTATTCCCTAACCATTGAAGGATATGGTATGGCTATAGATAAAAAGCCATGATAAATGAATATTGTTCAAGGAACTATTGCATACATGTATATGCCTTTAACAAAAACGTATATATATTACAAGTACCCAAAATTAGTGCATGTAGGTCTTTTTAAAACGACTATAGGCGAAATATACCTTTAATTCTTGAACGAACTAAGCCTCATAGTTAAAGATTTAACCTGCACTTTAGAAACACGACTTGATGACCATCGAATACTTATACATATGCTCATTCAAAAACAGATTTCGCAGTCGTGAGGTAAAATTCTAACCACGTATATATATACATATATATTGGCAGCTTACCATATTATTTCCAAAAATACGCACTACTACTTAGTGCCATTGAACCAACGATATAAAAGGAAGTAGAGTAGCGGGTAAGAAATATATATAAACTAAACATGTATGCGGAAGATAAAAGAGCAACCTAAATTCATTATGATGATACCTAGGGTTCTGGGTGTGAGACCAGTGCGTAGGAATACATTCAAATTGTACAGACTTGATAAGCTCCGGCATATGAGCCTTTGCAAGAACAGATTTAAAAAAACGAAACGACGATCGTTAGTAAACATGAAACTTTCACTATGTAGGCACCTCTCGATGATCTCTGTTCATAACGGAGTTCAATCATCAGTCATAGGAGTAGTTATAATGTAAACCATGACCTATACTTCAATAAAAATCTAGAACAACGCATAGATACTGCATGACGCAGTGAAACTAGGGATGAACGCGTAGAGATCTAGGGGCCATTATGCCTGCGGGGTATTCCGGAATTGTACGCCGTAGTGGAAGTAGATTAGTCGACAGAGGGTATTATATGCAATACCACGTCGAGGCAGCCGACGTATGTCTTCACAAAGAAAAAAATATATTTACACAGACATTCAAGACCCCTGAAATACAATGGCTAACTCATAAAAAGGGAGTAAGTTACCGAACAACGAAGATCAGGTTGTTTTCTTGACTCAGTGCAAATCGCTATCCATAGTGGAGAAAAGCGACGTAAGTCGTATGCAACCGGCCGTAAGCCGTCGAGCATAGCCGCACCTGCATTAGGTTTAAAAAAAAAAAGAAACATATACAATATCACGCAATACAGATCATATCATATTCCTCGAGTAGGGATTATTCAGCCAATATTAAATGATGGAAACCAATACAACTAAATTTCAAGAAAATATCTCGGCATACAGATCTCAAAGGCAGTGGGTCACCGAGAACAGAGTTCTCTTTCCACTCTGAGATCGATTGGATCAGCCGAAAAAAAAAAGAAGAAGAAACGAAGCAAGAAGCCCCTGCACAACAATAAAAAGAACAACAGCCACGGGAAGGCTTCCATGACCAAGTGTATAGATACCCAGGTATCAGGCTACAGGACGCGGAAGGAAACTTGAATCAAGGCTTAGTGTTTTCAACAGAAAGAAAACCACTGAAATGGATTTTATCCTGAGCAATGTCCCCGCGTCCTGCACAAATAGTCCTCAACAGATTTAGGAACAATACTGGAATATCAAACGAATTATAGCCGGTAGATACATATAGAAGGGTGAAGCCGGGACTCTCTTACCTAGCCACATAAACAAAAAAAAAAAACCGCCATTTCAATTTAGTGGTACTCAACGCAGCTGAGGAGTACAAATCGGTGCTAGAAACCAAGGCTTTTGCTCGCCTGGTACTGGCCCTGGCGAGACTGCAACCTGAAACTATTACACGTAACCTAATTGCAGCATATGGATCTGAACCGCCGGCGCCGGGTGTGTCAGTCGCGCATACAAAGGCTGTCCCTGTGTACAAACCATCATCTGTCAACAAGAAACCCACATGCCACCACAGCCCTATTCTATCATCTCGATCCGTTGATGGCCTAGCAGTAACCAGCACGCAAGGTGCGTACCTACGCGTGGCACGGATCAGCTGGTATATAAACTGGTATTGGTATATAAACAATAATGTCTTGCCGCCGGAAGCCATGAACTCCGAAATACGTTGTGGCATCATTATTGCTGGCGAAAAACACTCAGCGGATAGCACCCATAGCGATGAAACATCTCATGGGTAAAACTGTAAACGCAGTGGCCGCAAGCATTAGGGTTAGGGATAGGAAATGACAAGGTTGCATGGGGAGCCAAATCAGGGTTACAACCATAAATTTCTTCGTTCAAACGTGGCACGAATAGTTCGTCGCTCTACGTTTGGCTGTAACAACGCGGCACAGTCAAACTATGACCCAACGCAAGTGACGAGGTTTGTTCCGGTAATGTACACCCACGCGGCGTCTCCACAATAAATCGGGAAACAGGTAAGTGGTATATCGTACAGGGAGGAGCGCTGGAAATCCTATCATCACATGGTGCAGAGGTTCGTGTAGCCGCCGTGATAGACCCATCATAACAACAATGGAAATATGGTACACATATGTATCGAGTTAGGAGGTAATCATATATGTGCGCCTCCACTTTATATCTGCGAAGTACATTCACCAATTCTTGCGTTTTATATATATCTTTAAAACATATGTTAAGTCAAGGGTGTTAATAAAGGGCCGGTTGTGGTCAAAAGTATTAACCAAGGGCATGTTGTAAATATATATATTGATCGAAATACATAGTTGATATATGCATTTATATTTATATATGTGACAAATATATGTCTATATCGAGATATAGCCCATCCATAAGGTTAAAGGGGGATGTGTAACCAATAATGGTTGCCAAGCATGTATTATATGTATATATATATTTGTATTTTAGAGGTGGTATAAATATATGTGATATTCCCTATATATGTCTGCGGGTATAAATACTCATAATATATGGTTGATAAATGCACTTAGATACATATGTTATCTATACAGATATATATACACATAGGTGTTATATATATATATGTAAATCCCCAAATTGTATATGCGTGAGGTGAGGAGTGTTGATGGACACATAAGGGAAATGCTCCAAGGTTTTGAATAGAAGAGAGATACTAGAAGGTCAAATGAACTTTAGCAAGAGCAGACTAAAGTTAGGTTATTAAAGTCATTATTAAAAATGTTCAGTGGTACGTCTGTACGCACATAAATTTAATTATAGAGGTTATTGAGAAGAGACTATCGGGTAACGATCGAGTTCCAAAGAGGAAAGAAAAAAAAATTGGTTTAAATTGGAGGTGTTACAGCCTCAACCTCACCATCGATCTGTTGCTACATTGTTGTCGATCTGTTCCCTTCGCAGTGGTTGGAGGTTTTGGCCCTGATTTCCCATAATTACTGGGACGTTGTTCATGTCATCGAGGCCTGCACATATGCGCAAGGCAAAGCCAAATGTTGGCCTCATGCATATGTGTGGGTCTCCTTTGGCTTTCGTTGATGTTCAAAGGCGATGGGACATAGAATTCGTTGCTCTATTCATTTGCTTGAAAAAAAATATATATATCTTTTTTTAATTTTTTTATATTAAAAAAAATATATATATTTTTTAATGTTTTGTTTTATTTATTTATCTGAAATTATTTTTCTTGGTTTAGTTTATTATTATCATTATTTTTAAATTAAAATTTTATCAACGTTGACTTTTATTATATTCTATTTGATTTTGAAAGAGATGTTCCTTTTTCGTCAAACTCTAAAAACTAATTTTATTTTGTCAAAGTATAAAAACTAATTAAATTTATAAAAAAAAATGATTTCTAAAAAAATGAAAATTAAATTGCATAAAAAATGACATTTTCAAGTAAAATGAAAAATTGAAAAACAAAATGAAAAGAAAACAACATTATAAATTAAAAACTAATCCCTATGTATGACAGGTAAAATGAAAATTAAAAAAAAATGGCGTTCTAGATTGAAAACTCATCCATTAATATGCCTCCCCGAAAACAACGCTAAAATGTTGAGTAAACTAATTTGTATTAGATTACGAACATAAATTATCAATCCTAGATCCATAGGACTTGTGAGACATACATGCACAATATATTATAGGGATCAATTTATCATAACTAAAAACTAACCTAATCACACCATTCCTATATTAACCTAAAAATATATTCTACATTCAGGAAATAAGATTTAATCTACTTGCGTAATTGAATTATGATCTACTTGCAAAATTCAAAACTAATCTAGTCAAATTTGCATAAATCAAATCTATCCTAATATATGCTACTTACATAATTCAAAGTCTAATCTACTCTTGCAAAATTTAAAACTAATCTAACACACATGCATACATAAAATCTAATCTATCGTTCTTCATAAATTAAAAAAAAAAAAAAAACGTTTACATGAAAATTAAATCAACAATCAACCAATCGAACACACTTGCATGAATGGAAAATATAAACTATAAAACTTCCAATGAAATGAAAACAACATAAAAATTAAGATGAAATGACATAATTGAATGAAATCAAAGCTAATATCAAAACAAAATTATAAAATAAGACCTAATCTATCTTAGATTCTAATATTCTCCATGATATCTCCTACTTCACAGCTCCCTCCATGCTTGGAACCTCAAAGTTTTATTCAAGTTCTCCAAAATTACAAAGTACAATGTAATAATATGACAAGTTACATGAAAAAGATTTCAATGAAAATAAATGAGATAGATCTCATATTTAGACAAATTCCTAAGAATCCTCCTCATTGATGAGGATCCTTCGTCCTCTCTTTTGATCCATAGTATTATCAAAAAAAATTGTAAGCATAGACCACATATCCCTCCTTCAAATCGCCTTCATATCATGAAGATAATTTCGAATTTGATCTCTAGGAGCCACATAAGAGGGCCTTGGAAGCTTCATGAACCTACTTACGCTTAGAGGTTTTACAAGAAGAAACCCTTAGAGGTTTTACAAAAAAAAAATAAAAAAATAATAATAATAAGAAAATATTTTGGAGGTGTGACAAGTTGACTAGAAGCATGAAAGATATAAATGAATAATTGTGGGGTGATATATGTTCCTAAGATGCTATATAATACTATGTATTACCATAGTTATTGGAACAAAAGAAGAAGGAAAGTTTATATTGGAATATATAGCGAAAGGTGGATAATAGAAAAAGGACAATTTATATTTAATAGAGGTAAGTTAAATATAAGTTGTAAATTATTAATTAACTATTAAATATATATATATATATATATATATATATATAATAATAATAATTATCATGAGAAATGATAGAGTAAAATGAAACAAATTGCACATGGGACATAAGTTAAATCTACAATTAACATTATAAATATAGGTGATCTTGTTATATGTTATAATGTTAACCTTGTTGAGTTGTATGAATATAATATCTTCATACATGATAATTTATTTCAGTTAGTAAAACTCAACCTTTATACCCACGGGATTAAGGGAGAGGAAAAAATTCACTAGTGAATATTAAAAAGTGAATTCACCTTAAAAGTTGTAAGTGAAGTGGAAAGACATATTTTACAATATGGTCGAAATATTATTACTCTAATTATGGTTAAAGGAGTAATAAACACTAGTAGTGGTAGATTAAGTGTTAAAAGTATAATGTGGGAAAAAAAATATTGACATTGGAAAAACTTCCAAGATGATTTAAGTCATGACTAGAGTATTTTTTGATGAGCATATTTTAGTTCATGGAAAATAATGAAGTGGTAAGCTTAAGTACGAGTTATAAACACAGTAAATAGTTGGTTTAGTAATTGTGGACCATTGCATATTAAATAATGTAATGGAAATCCATTACATTGAGTTATGAATGAATGAATGAAGGGATAAATCAAATTTTCCCATGTGGGCTAGCTAGGGGAGAATTGAAAACCTATATAAACCGTGGACTGATTTCTAATGATTAGTGGAATTCACATATAGATACAATTGGTGAATCATCATTGGAAATTATACAGCATGAAAAAAAAAAAAAAAAATTTAGTAAATGTATAAATTATGGTAATTCCTTGAAAAAGGGGAAATTGTGTCAAATTTATTTTTGACATTATCAAGTAGTCATACTTGTGAATGTGATGAATGATAGTAATTACATGTATTCATACTATAAAATTTTGTGGGTGTAAATTTTATTTAATTTAATTTTCCTGAGTCTTAAATTCAAGACAGAGAAATAGTGGGAAATCATACAGCTACCAACTGAGAGAAAAGAGGATGAGATACATTTGGACTTGGGTGTGGGGGAAACCCATCAGCTCCAAATTTATTCACGTAAGTTTTGAACTAGTGGATACACTTCATAAAAGAGGTTAGAGGAAAAAATTTCATGTGGGAAGTAAGCATTGAATTGTAGAGATTATTAACGAGTCTAGTTATTACTAATTAAATTGATTGACTAACAAAAGAAAACAATGATAAGATACTGGAAGTATGGCTATGAACTGAGAAAGGGTAAGCATAAACATGCATATGATACAATTGTTTTCTTTCATTTATGAGTACTAATGAAAAGTGTAAAATTGTTTAGCCAAGTGTGTAACAGGAAAGTGTACACTCTGGAACCAAGGAGAAAAAAGGTGAAGATAAATCACCTAGAAACTCAAGAAAAGCTGAACTGGACCAAGTTGCGTGAGGAAAGAATCTCACTGAAAAACAAGAAAGGATAAGTAGTGTACTAAAAATGCACTAAAATATTATGAACCTGAACGGTTTGACTAATAACTGAATTTCTTAAGTTTATTGAAATGCAGAATGTTGTTGTGGATTATCAATTGTATGTACCTGACATTACTTACATTGGTATGAATTGTTGACAGAGAAAACATAATAAAAGATCTTCCAGACAGACTTCTTGCAAAGAAGTAGGAAGAAAAGCAACTGCATAAGGCATCAGTAAATAGAATGGAAGCAGGAGAGTACTCTGCTGGAAACAAATCGAGGACGAAAAAGAAATCTTTGTAAAAGTTGTAAAATCAACGTTAAAGTGTAACACCGAGGAAGGTGTTGGAAAGGAGGGAAACTAATGGCTTATAAATTAGCCCTACCATTGCATATTAAATTTCATGATGTGTTTCATATCTCCTTGTTGGAAAAATAATTTTTGTACATGATGCTTCTCACATTGTTGATTGAAATGTGATCCAGGTGGAACCCGAAGAGGAATTCCTTCCAGAGCCGCTTCAAATCGGAGAGTGGGAAGAAATTGAATTGCGAAATCAAACAGTAGCTAGAGTAAACGTGCAATGGAGCACTTTACTGCTGAAAGAGCTACATGGAACAGAGAAGCTCAAATGAGGGAAAAGCATTCATATTTATTTTCCAAATAAATTAAGTAGATAATTGTCAACACCGAGGACGGTGTTTGTTTTCCGAAGGGGAATGTGTAACACCCCCAAGTGCTATTCTTTTCAAATTAGACATTTGAACATAAATCCAAAGGGGAGTGGACCCCAATGGATAATTATTGTGTGGATGTGGTTAATTATTTATTTATGAAAAATAAATAATTAACATTGTGTATGCACTATGACCAGATGAGAAATTTGAGATCACTTGCCAAAATCCATGAGGATGGATAAGGCAAAAAATCCCCAAAATCTTTCAAAAATCCTTGAAACAAATTAATTTAGATTTGAGGAGGAATCTAAATTTCCCCAATGAAGAGGATTAGTTGGGAAGAGGTGAGAAAAAGCTGGAAAAGCTGAGGAAAAGCTTAAAGCAGCTTTAAAGAGTCCCAGAATGGGAAGCCTAGGCAAAACAGGAATAAAGCATCCTGAAATTTTGGACGCAGAATTGGAAACAGGCTTTGGGAAAGCATAGCTTAAATAAGCTGCTCCAGAACAGATTAAGGCTAGTCTGTTCTTGGAGGATCTCAGCTCGGGGGTGAGTTCTGGAGATAAACGAACTCTAAGGTTGGGAGGACTGGTCACAGTAGAGGTATGCATGCATAATTTTGGAGATTTCTGTAAGTCTGTATTAAATATATCCCTGTTTTATGAATTGTGATGTTATGGTTCATTATGCAATTTATGAATTGTTATGTTATGGTTCTTTCTGCAAATTTTAGATTGATTATTTGTTCAGTAACTCATGTAATTGCAAACTAAAGCTATTGATAGCAGAGACAAATGGTTGGATTATAGGGATGAGTACCTTGTAGTAATGAAGTTAGAGATGGTAGATCATTTGAACAGCTAATCTAATAACTATGTACAGGTGTAGCTTGCTGTCTTTTAAAGGAATATGTAATTGCTGTGTGTATAGACAGAAAATGTTAACAAAACAGTACCCATGAACAGCAAGTACCAAACAACTAAACCTATCATAACAATATTGATGGAACAGAATTCCCTGTAACCAATAACAGAAAGTAGGAAACAACAACCCTGTGATAGCAGTATGGGGTTCAGTATGTCAACTGTGTTACAATGGAAAGAATTGTAGAATTAAGAATTTAAATTATTCTATTAAATGTAAGTGTAAACATATGAAAGCAGAAGTTGAATCCTAACTAAGTACGAGGTTCTAACACTAGGGATTCTAAACTATCCAGTTCAGTATTCTCTACCTCCATTTCATTGAAGCAAGAGGACCTGTTTCCTAGTTTTCCCATGGAATAGTTGAATCTGCACCAGAGTGTCAAACATGTTGAATGTTTGTAACAATAAAATAAGGGGAGAGTCCTATTGAAAATGTAATTGTGTGATAAAAGTCTGTGTGAGAGAAGATTTTAAGCCTAGTTAAAAATACTAGGAAAAGAGCATCCATTTACCTTCCATATAAACTGCTGAGAAAGTGGTTGGAGCAACGAAGGTCAACTGAGTATAGATAGATGTATACGTGGACGCATACATCTATACCTTGATGCGGAAACTTTAAAATGCTGAAAAGTCTATAAGGCTTACAAACTGAAAAGTTTGAGGAAGGGCCTATTGATTAGCTAGAGTTGGACAAAACTCTGAAAGAAAAAATGACCTGAGAAATACAAAGTAATATATATATATATATATATATATATATATATATATATATATAAGTCTACTAGATGGACTGAGAAGAGTGGAGGTCAAGCCCAAAAATTCTCATGGAAATTCTTATATTTCCATGGCTGTCTATAAGTACTGAAAAGAATTTAAACCCCGGATAAGAGTCTGAATTTGCAAGTGATTCAGTAGACAAAATTATGAATGTTATCTGGTGCATAAAGCGGAGAATATCTGAGTTATGTTATATGTGTAAGAAGCTGGGGTCTGGGAGACGTGACAACAAAACTTTTTCCACTTTTAAGGTATAACCATATGCATATTATTCTCTAAATTCTAATCACAAATTAACTTTAAAACACTAGAAATTATTAATGTTTGGAAACATAAGGGTAACCCAAATGACGATGAAAGTGAGATGAGTGTAGTGACATGGTAGTGAAATGGAGGTGAAATGGAGGTGATATCATGGACATGATGGTGAAAGTGGATGTCTTTTTAAGGACAATTGTGAGACCCAACAGGTAGTCCAAAACGTTAGGGTTTTGACCATAGATCCTCACTATCGATTTCAGTGTAGATATCATGCATACAGATTGTATTGCAAATAAGAAAGCGAACCATATTAAACCATGCGAAATGGCCACATGGAGGCCTAGGAGTGGGTCGATTAAACCTATGGGGTACGATGCATTTAAACAAACATTTAACTGATGATGTATTTCATCCTTACCTTATAATTCATAAAAACCCCAAGTAGAGTGATGCATATTACTGGGGAGTAGTATGTTATGTATATGAAAGGGGTTAAAGGCATATGAGTATGTTATGGGAAATAGATTAATTAACTATAAGTTAGTATGGATAAGGGTATGGGTAAGGAAAATAAATATAGAAATTAGATATATTAAGGGTTAAGGAAATAATTAGGTTCTATATATAATAACAAAATGAGGATTAGAATATGTATTGAATCTAATTAAGAAAACCAACGGGAATGTGTAATACCTAAAGGAAGACGATGACCTAGGCATAAGGTAAAAATAATGGATATGATAAGTTAATTAAGAATAATATTAAAATTGGCAATGTGACAATGTGTTTCGGAAACCAAAGAAGGAAATATATAGAGAGAACATAGTACAAAAAAAATTGTTGGAGATGTTACAAGTGGTGTTAGACCCCAAGTGATGTTGGACATTATGAGTTCATATTTTTTCCCTTTTCACTCACAAACAACCATGCTAATTTCATGTGTCTCATGAACAATGTTCTACACAAACATCATGATAAGTTTTTGTTAGTTTTCATAGATGATATTATGTTGTACTCCAAAAACAAAGAGGAAAACAAAGAACATCTTAGAATAGTTCTGAAAAACACTTAGAGTACACCAAATGTATGCAAAAATCATCACGTATGAGTTTTATGAACTCAAGATTCAATATTTGGGACATGCCATTTCCAAGGAAGGATTGGAGGTAGATTCGTAAAAGGTACAAGAAATTTTAAATTGGCATGTACCCATCAGTGTACCAACAATATTATCATTTATGGGTACTACGAGATATTATCGTAGATTTTTGGAAGGATTTTCTGCAATGGCTTACCCCATCACATCCTTGTCGAAAAAAGGAGTGAAATTTTAGTGGATAGCCAATTGTCAGGAGAGTTTTGAACAACTGAAATATAAATTAACTACTACACCTATCCTAAATATTGTTGATTGAACTAAAGATTTTGTTGTATGTACTAATGCTTCTATAGAAGGTTTGGAAGGATTATTGCTGCAATATAATCCAGTAATAGACTATGAATCTTGAAAATTGAAGAAGCATGCGAAACATTATGCAGTGTATAACTTGGAATTGATTGTTTTCATACAGGTACTAAGAATGTGGCGACACTATTTTTTGGGTAATTTTTTTTTTCATAACAAATCATACAAGTCTTAAGTAATTCTTTATCCAACCAGATTTAAATTCAAGGAAAGCAAGATGGTTAGATTTTCTTACTGAAATTGATATGGAAATCAAACACACAAAAGGGAAGGAAATCTAAATTGTTGATGCCTTCAGAAGAAATTATCATGAAGTTTTGACATATGCAGGGAGTAGTGTAAAATTTGATGTGTAAGAACAAATTTTGGAAGTGTTATTTCAATATACTCAATATGTGAAATTGCATGAAAAATTATAGCAAACTGAAACTTCAAGATACACTATGAATCAGAAAGGATTGATCAGTTACATGTAGAGGTTGTATATTCCAAATGTATCCACCTTAAAACATGAAATCTTAGATGAATACCACAAGAGACCTTATTTAGGACATCTAGGTTATCAGAAGATGGTGACAACCTTCCAGAAAAACATGTTTTTTCTAGGAATGAAGAACAAAGTACTTGATTACTTGGCAAAGTTTTTGAAGTGCCAACAAGTTAAATTGGATCATCAACATCCTGAAGGTCTATTGAATCCTCTTCCTATTACAGAATGGAAATGGGAAGTAGTAGCATTGGAAATTATTACAGGACTGCCACGTAATAAGTACTAGCATAACTAAATTATGGTAGTGGTGCACACATTAACCAAAGCAACACATTTTCTACCTGTTCATTCCACTTTTGGGACAACACAAGTGGCCAATGTTTTCATGAAAGAAATATTTAAACTCCACAGAATAACAAATATGATTATCTCTGATAGGGATGAAAAGTTACATATGCATTTTGGGAAACACTATTTGGAGGAATGGGTACAAAATTGAACTTCCATACAACATACCATCCTCAAATAGGTGGATATACAAAAATAAAAAATAAGATATTGGAGGACATGCTTCGCATGTATGTGATGGACAGACCCACCAAATGGGAAGACTTTTTGCATTTCACAGAATTTTCTTAAAATAAGAGTTCTCAAGCCTCCATTAAAAGGAGTTCATTTGAAGCTTTTTATGGTAGAAAATTCCATACTCCACTTAGTTGGAGTCAACCAAAGGAAAAAGTGGTACTCGGACCTCACGCCCTTCATGAGAAGGAGCAGAATGTGAAATAAATTCAACTAAACATTAAAGAAGCTCAAGACTGCAAAAATAGTTATGGAGACAAGAAAAAAATTCATAGAGAATTCAAAGTTGGATATCATGTGTAGTTGGGAATTAAACCTCACAAAGTTATCTTGCATACCCACACCTGTGCTAAGCTATCACCAAGATACTGCAAGCCCTTTGAGGTTTTGTTGAGAATGGGGCTAGTATCTTACAAATTAACTCTACCTATTCATATTAAAGTTCATAATATTTTTCATGTTCCATTGTTAAAGAAATATATACATGGCCCTTCTCACGTGCTTGATTCAACATTAATAAAGGTGGAAACAAAACGAGACTTTCTTCCAAAACCACTGCATCTACTGGAATGGGAAGAAACTGTGCTCCAGAATAAAATGGTAGCTTGAGTGAAAGTGCAGTGGAAGAAATTTTCACCTGAGTAAGCTACCTGGGAATGGGAATAAAGTATGAAGGAAGTGTACCCAAATTTGTTTAATGAATAAGTAGAGAGATCTACAACACCGAGGACAATGATTTTGTTTTAGGGTGGGACTATGCAATAATTAGGACCATGGGAATAATTGTGTAAGAATATGTTATTTGAAATTAATAAATAATTTTGGAATTAATATTAATGTGTAAAGACAAAGTATTTGAGACTAGGAATTCTTATCCATGAGGATGGACTAGAATCTCGAGACTTTTCGAAAACTCTCTAGAAATCCTAGGAGAAAAATTAGATAAATAAATTTTATTAGATGGGAGAAAAATATCTGATAAAATCCTCAATAAAGTGGAAAGTTACTGAGAAGGGGTAGGAATAAAACTGGGTTGAGGAAAATCTAGTTTTACAAGAAAATTTTGTGGGAAAAAAAGGGAGAAAAGCCCAGGCTATGGGAAAAAACATGCTGTAATAGCGGTACTCCATTATGGAAATATACTAAGGGAAATAAGGCTTAAATAATACATTACTAGTATGATAAATAGATTGTCTACACTAGGGAACATAGCTCTCTTATTAGGGGAGAGTTGTGTAGAAAGCTCATGGTTGGGAAGAAAAAAGTTTTACACAGTGGTATGTGATTCTTTTGATTTTCTCTGTCTACTATGAATTTTAAATTTAGTTATACTGTTATGATTTTGAAATGAATCTGAATTTATTGTCAGAGGTCTAATAGAAAGTATAAAAAAGAGGGACAGACCTCTATAACATGTTTGTAGTAATTGAATTCTTAGAATTAGTTGTATAAAGTTAAGTAATTAATTAAATGTGTATTTTAAAATGTCCATTTTTCCATATGTATTGATAGAGTCCCATCTATAATTTAATATGGTTAAGTGTCAAATCTTGTTACATAGGCTCAAGAACTTATATTATATATAAAATTAGAACCTCTAAACACGGGAATGGGTCTAAATCTAATGTTTATTAATAAGTATAAATACAGAAGAAAATTGTATAATATCATTATAAGTAATGAATAAAAAGTAGTAAACATTGTTGACAATCAAACATACACAAATATTCTAGTATAAGCAATGATAGTGGTGCATAATACCATATTTTAGTAGATTGGATAATGCTAATATAAAATTCAGATAACAATGTAAAACATTAATTATTTACATTTTGTTGAATAGAACAAATAGATATTCCAAAAGGATGTATATATAGATGGAGATATAACCTCACAAGGTATGTTACACAAAAATCTATGATGGTAATAATTCCTATACATAGACTATTAAATACACACCCTCTTTAAGGAAAATAGGACCGAAATGTTCATGACCCTAAAATTTGGGAATTGTACAATGAAACTAGAAATACATCAAGATCACAACCCTACTATACTCTTAAATAGCTAAGAAAAAAAATGTAGAATTAAGAGAATATTGTAGAGTATTCATTGGTCTAGTGACCAAACTGGGAATGAAATAATTTTTCTGTCAAATGAGGTGGTAGATGACAGATGAAAACAATACAGGAGGCAGAGAGTGTAAAATCAAAACCTGAAATAACCACGTAAATTTGAAATTAGAATCATATTGAGAAAAAAAAGGGCAGGGGGGAATAAATTCTATGATTAAAAGTATAGGAGAAAATAGCATATTACCTGAGTATACTATTCCATACTTAATCTCTGCATTTTACCTACAGTAGGAAAATGTTGTAAGTAAATAAAAGTTTAATTTATATACAAAAGCTTTAAACAATAAGTCGAAATAATTTCCCCTATAACCTATGGGAGTAGGGATATGTACTTGCCAAGGTGATGGTCAATCCCGAAAGAAGAGCATCAACCTGGGTAGTGGTTACCCATGTTACACTCAGAAAATTTAAATTGAATTCAAGAAGAACATACAAAAAAAATATGTAATTACTTTATAAAAAGATGAAGTATCGTTAAAATATCAGAAGTAGGATATTATGGAAAACCTTTGTTCAAAGATGGCCTGCATTAACAATCTATGTAAACCCTTGGTAGTTACGCAATCCTTCGAAGAAATTAAAAATATAAAAAGGATTAACACAAAAGTATACTAGTGTATGTACTATTAAAATTGATGAATCTCACTCTAAATTAAACAATTAAATTCAATAAGCACAGGAATTAGAATTATGTACAGAAGACAGAAGATAAAACAAATTATGAATTACAATCATTAAGCATGAATATTATGAGATAAAAGTAATCTAAATAGACAGAGCCAAGTCAGCCACACAAACCATAGAGATGAAAGGATTATGAAGCATATTGTTTATACGGATAAAATATGAAATGTATTATGAAATTATAATAACGAAGACTACTGTAAAAGTAATCAATGAGTAAATTTGGAAAATCTTATTAAATTATTATAACAAAAGCTACTGTCAAAGTAAGAAATGAGTAGATTTGAAAAAAAATTGAAGAATCCAAAAATTTTATTTAAGATATCATTCTATAGGACATGATATATAAATTAATTAACATACAATGGATTCAAAGTTTATATAGTGAATAAAACAAATGTTTTAATTCACATATAAATATGAATTATTTCCTAATTTGATAAGTATACTTATAATTGGAACAAGAATGCGTTATAAATTAGATAATAAAAACTATATACAAAGATAACCTATTACATATGAGGAGACATACAAAACTAAACAGAGTGAGGGTAGAATGAAATATTACGATGGGACTATAAAAATATTTGTGCATAGAAATAAAATTGCATAGTAAGTACAAGTAAAAATCCAAATAATAGTGTCAAAATAATTCTTATGAAATATATATAAGTTAAATATATTGGAGTGTGGAAGAAAACTAGTATCACTTCATACATATAGTAGTAAACAGAAAGATAAAATAATTTCAAGTAGCATATACATTCCATACAGAGCTAGTAAATAAATCTCAAAAACGGCGATGCCATGAGAATTCCTCTACATGAGGGCAGATGGGAATTAAATCTCCCTGAAATTGAAAATACAAAGCTAATTCTGGTTATAAGGTACATTTAGGACAGGGGTTTCTAATTAAAAATAGGATGTCTCTTAATCAAACAAACCAATAGTTTGGATTCGAAGAAATTGGGTTTGAAACTTCCCAATACATAAATTTGGAAACTCAAATATCAAAACCAAAATTATATAAATACAATGATGTACAATAACCACATGTATCTAAACAAGCATAGTAGAAAAGGGTAAACTAGAGTTCCAAAAACGACCCTTGTAAAATATCAAAAAAAAACCTTTAATCAAAACCTCAAAAATTCTAACTAGAGGAGAAGGTAAATACATAAGCTTACCTCTCAACATAGCACATATGAGTTCCATATGCTTGCAAGACGAAGTTGTGCCTCTGTGTGTCGTGACAAGGTATTGGATCTGTCAATAACATTAACGAGCCATGAGAAAAATATATCTAATAAACAAAATAAACTAATACATGGAGAAAATGTAATACACTACAAGAAAAAAAAAATTAACTGATGAGTTATTGGAGAGAGGGTTGAATACCCTATGAAAAATATCTACATTCAACCATTTCCATGGAAAAAAAAAATGAGAAGGGGTTAGCATAAAAGACCCCCTCAAATTAAAAACAAAATGCGAAATTGTTAATCGTGACAGAGCTTACCTTTGAGACGATAAATTAACCCTCTATCAAGTTTATGAAACAACACAATTCCGTAACACTAGTCTAAAACCATGCATAGGAGCGTGAATAAAGCCACTAGAGCGATCAATTCAGAGCAAATTTCTCTCACCATAACTATGGTAAATGATTCATCGTCAATCAAAGAGGAAAGGAGGCTACAAGTTTGTAATGGAGGGAGAATCTAGAGAGCATAGCAGCCCCAACAACAAGGTCAAATGATGAAATGAGACTCCTAGTGCGGTAGTCCAAAACCTTAGAGTTTTCACACAAATCTTAACCATCGATTTCGATCGAGATCTCGTGCCTACATATCATATCAAAAAAGAACAAGCAGGTCATGTGAAAGCATGTGAAGTCGTCACATGGAGGCCTATGAGTGGGCCAATTCAACCTGTTGGGTAAGAGGCATTTAAACAAACATTTAACTCATGATATATTTCATCCTTACCTTAGAATTCATATAGACCCCAAGTAGAGCCATGTGTATTGAGGGGATCAATACGTTATGTATATGAAAGGGATTAAAGGCATATGAGTATGGTGTGTGAAATATATTAATTAACTATATGTTAGTATAGATAGGGATAGGGGTAAGGAAATTAATTATAGAAATTAGATATATTAAGGGTTAAAGAAATATTTAGGTTCTATATATAATAACGAAATGAGGATTAGAATAAGTGTTGAAGCTAATTAAGAAAAATAAGGGGAATGTGTAATACCCAGAGTAAGGATATGACCTAGGTGTAAGGTAAAAATAATGGAGGTGATAAGTTAACTCGAAATAATATTAAAATTTTGAATGAGACATTTTTTTGTGGAAACCAAACAAGGAAAAACATGGAGAGAACATAGTACAAAAAACAAATTGTAGGAGATGTTACAATAAAGTCAATTTTTAAGAAAAATTAAAATAATTACAAGGTTAGGACAACCCTCAATTTCTAAGAGATATCCAAGGCATATAATTGTTTAGCGTTAAGGCTTTCCCCCTATTCCTACCACATCAAGGTTTGAATATGGAGACCTATCATTGCTTACATATAACTCAGGTATAGGACCTGGAGTGTGACCACCAAATGTTTTAGTTATGAATAAATTATAATTATATTTTACCCTTGTTTAATAACCAGACAAGGTATTCGAGTGTATGGCTCATGAAAATACGACAAAGAAAACATCTGTAATAGTCAATTCATAAGAGAACTACTTTCGAGCAAAGCTTCATATTTATTCCATCCTTGGATCGATTATTACATTTATTATTTTTCCCTACGCATACAAAATGGTCATGTTTTCCCATAGTTTGAAGAAACCTCCATTTATGGATCATAAATTTAATTAAATATTCCTTCTATCACTTTTGAAAACTAGGTCCCGTCTAGGGAAAACCTAGCCTTGAAATATAATACTAATGATGTTAGGTCCCTATATTATCCCCCTTATTGTTATTATTATACCCTTGTAACCCCCATATTGTTATTATTTTTCCCTTAAATTATTATTGTTAGGTCGGCTAGGATTACAGTGTGGCCCCACTATGATTACATGGTGGCCCCATGGACTCCTATATAAAGAATGGAGGTTTTGTAATTTGTATCATCCAAGAATTTTTCATTCATGTAATGTATTGGAGGTTTCCCCCTCGAAGTGTATTATTTATAAGGCATTGATATTTCTTTTCTTCTACTTTTGGAGTTGGTTTCACAACATTTGGTATCAGAGCTTTGGATTATAGGGTTTTCGCTGCTCCAAACTTGTCATCATAGAAATCTCATTATAAAATTTTTTCCTACAAATGTTCAGAAGCTGAAAATTTTAGAGTGTGAATCCAAAATCCTAAGGAACATCATCACAAAATTTCAGAGCTTGGTTCGCAATATTTTGGGAGATTTGATATCTGGAAGTTAGGGATTTTTTCAGGCTCTTGAATTTAACCTAAACAGGTCATCGCGCCATTTGCATTATAATTGTTTTTCTATACAGTTTTAGAAGCTAAAATATTTAGAGAGCGAAATAAAAATCTTGAGGAGTATCGTCGCAAAATTTCAGAGCCTGGTTCGCAATAGTTTCATAGATATGATCTGTGGAAATTAGGTCTTTTTTAGGCTCCCGAATTTCATCTCAATGAGGTCAGTGTGGGAAAATCTTCATAAATCTCTCTATGAGCATTGTAACACCCCCAAATTATGTGTTTGAATTTCAAAGCTAGACATTTGAACTCTAATCTAAAGTGGACACCAAAGAGACAAGTATTTTGTGGATGTAATTAAATAATTAATTTGAGAAGAAAATTAATAAAATGACTTTGTACTTGAGATTGACCAAAATGAAATTTATAGGATCACTAAATCATGAGGATGGATAAGGCAAATACTTTCCCTACAATCTTTCAAAAATCCTTAGAGAAATTATTTCAAATTTAGATTTTTGAGGAAAAATCTAAATTCCCCAATGATGAGAAAATAGTTGGGAAGAGTAAAACATTTGGAAAAATTAGGAAAAGCATAAAGCAACTTTAAAAAAATCCCTAAAATGGGAAGCCTAGGCAAACAGGAAGAAAAGCATCCTGATATTCTAAACTCAGAATTAGAAACAGGCTTTGGGGAACAATAGCTTAAATAAGCTGCTCCTAAACAGATTGAGGTTGGTCTGTCCTTGGAGGGATCTCAGCTCCGGGGTGAATTCTGGAGATAGACGAATTCTAAGGTTGGGAGGACTGGTCAATTTCCAAAGTGGTATGCTTACAAAAATTAAGAATATTTGAATATAAAATTGTGATGGAATCAATTAGAGTTAGTTATATTGTTTTTCTGAAGTTTGAATATTGTTCCATACATTTACATAGTTAAGAAAAGAATTAACCTTCTCAATTCTGCATAGTTGTAGGAACTAGGAAAATGAGAAGAAATTCTCCAGAATCTCTAAACCAATATTTAAGTTTAAATCTGGGGATTTCTGGTACCTCATAATTCACAAATTTGTAACTTTAATTTGCTTCTATGAGAAATGGAATACAGTTAGTCCATACTGTGAGGAAAATTCTAAATCTATAGATAGTGAGAAAGTAAATGTATAGAGTACAAAAGTATTCATTTAATTAATTTCTAAGTGAAGAGCAGAGCTTTATAACAATGTCAACAGCTGTGCATTTCAACATTTAAAATATTTACTATTTCATTTAATAATAATTGAATGGAAGAGTAGGAAATGTTAGTATTGCATACCTGTTTTAAATAGCAAGGAAATGAAACAAAACATGACCAGCATCTGTAGAAATAACTAGGAAAGGAGATTTATGTATGAAAGATATGGGAATAGCCCAAAAGAAAGACAAAAGGAGACCCCATTGAAATACATAACATGGAGAGTTATAAGTGGATGGAAAACTGTAAACAAAATAGTACCTGTACCTTATAATATATATATATATATATATATATTGAAGAATAGGTACACAAACCTCGTTCAGATATATATATATATATATAGATATATATATCAGTAAATAAATGCATTCTAAAAATGGATATAATGGGACTAGTCCCTCACGACAAATAAATAGCAAAAGCATTGAGAAATATATAGCTACAGGAAACAATTTAAAATTTCACACAAATTTTTTCCAATGGGAATATAAATTTCCAGAAATCCTAAGAGTCTCCTGTAGGAGTCATACCAAAATATATATATAAGATAGCCACGAGTCATGATAAGCAATTTAAAGGATTAATAATTATCAGAGACGAAAACAAATACTTTTTGTATATAACCAACAAACCTCTGGGCCCTCTCGGACCAGAGTCGTGTAGCAAAGTCCATGTACCCATTTCAAAATTTTACAACAGATCAAAGAGTATTAACATACGACTGAAAATCACAAATATCTCGTCTCTGACAGAGTCAAGCCTTCAATGTATATTGTTTAAAACCCTAAGAAAATTAATGATTATGAATGAGTAAGGCAGAAAAATGAAACGAGAGAATAGCTCCCCTCCACCATGAGTATACCAACCTGAAACGCAAAGAGCCGCAATATTTAGTGCCAAATGACATGACTTATCTCAGGGCTCACCAAGAATGACAGTCGCATGGCATCTACCATACCTGTAGACCTACATACAAGACAATGAAAATTCATTTAGGAAAACTAATAGAAGAAATTCTATTAAGGATGAAAGGAAATTTCACCAAGAAATACATCAATACCTGACCAAGGAGAATTGTACTCATTCCAACCGATTCTGCCATTAAACTAGATGGAGCACGTAAATAAATTATAAACTAGGAGATAATATGGGAAATAGAAAAACATTTCCACTGATAGAACAACAAATCAAGGCTTACCTAGCTGGACATAAGACGCATGAAATAAAACCACCGTCGCTCCAAGGCCAAGAGCCAAGTAGGGTTGTCACCTATTAAGAAACACCTGCATGTGGGCACCACGCATCATTACCCACTCATCAATGAGATCGAGAGGGTGGAGAGAAAATAAAAATAATATATATACAGGAGGAATAAATCCCTAAAGGTATATGGGTAAGAAATTTCAACTCCAAGTTCCTCAGGTAAGAAAGCATACGCACAGTATGAAAGAGTGTAAACAAAAACCCAGATTTATTTACTGCCACTCGTATGTATTACCATGCTCAGAATCAAGAACAGAGGCAGAAATTTCACATACAAAGCTTACAAGAATTTACCTGCATGGTGAGGCGTTGGCGGAGTAATGCAAGCCTGGAGCATATGAAGTCTTGCGTCTCCGGCACGCAGAGGCTCAACACCACGAATAGCGAGAAAACAAAACAAATGAGGGTCGAAAGAATGGTTTACAAGATTTAGTGTACAAGTTATACAATAAAAAATCCCAATTCGAAACCCTAATGGTGCAACGAAATCTCAATCGTCCAAATGGAAACAGATCCATAGTGAGTCCACGGATTGAGAGGATGAAGGGTGCAATTAAGACAGTAGTTCGATATTAAATTACCAGATATCCAAGGAAGCCATGGCATCTACGCTCATGTCGCATTGATGGCCTAGGTTCCAGAGAAATCTGGCGTGGCGACGATCAATGCCTAGATGGATCCATAATGCACAAACTTGAATGGAACGAAAATAGGTTCCAATCCATAAAATGTAATCGAAAACATTATATGTGATGACCTGGAGATTAATAGCACGTATCGAGTTTAACACCAAAATCAATCGATCTTGCAAGGACGCTGTACTTAGAGATTTAAGCTTACACATCTATACTTACATACATTTCGACGTGCACGATATATGAAATATAAAGGTGATGACGTGACTCAAAGTGAGAAACGTGGCTTCAAGAACAGTAAGTATCCATGCGTTCAATATGTATGTGGATATAAGGTCATCGAAATAAATCAAGTCAACAATCATAGACATTGGGACTAATACAATGGAGTTATAATACTAGAGTATTTTGGCCATCATGATTGATGGGAAGAAATTATTCGAACCCTTAAATAAGCTTAGTAGCTAGGTTAATACTAACGGATGTCATGCCATCAATACAAATATGAGATATAAGTCGACAAGGATAACTTGTTATGGTAAGTGAGTTAGTGAGAAAAATCAACTAAGCTTATAATAGAAGATCCTTTCTATCAATTAGATAGGTTAATTTGATTTAGTATAAGGGTATAATTATATACCATAAATCATATTGAGCAGAAATGTGATTTAACCAGGTAGAAATAGAAATTATCATAGGACATACCTTGTGAAATTATTCTTGAGATGTAGAATGTTAGAAAAAAAAAAATTATATAGGGGAGGTGTGACAAATGGTATCAAAGCCCAAGTTATAAAACTGGGCTGTTGTCATTGTGCTCACTGTTGCTGTGTGTTCGCTGTATAAATGAGTATTGTGGATTTTTTTTTTTTAATTTTTACTGATCTGTGTTATGTAGTGTACAATGGTGTTGGAATGGCAGAAGGTGAAGAAATTTATGTGGATCTACGTGATGAGTATAATACACCATATCCCAATGCTCCGGTGATGGCTATGTTTCATAGGTTGCAACGAGAAATGGCTAAGCTGAGAAGCCAGAATGACAGGTTGTCATTAGCCAGTGAGGAGCAGGAAAAGCTCATCAGAGAGCTAACTTCACATAACAGCCAAGAAGGTGAAGGTTCCGGAAAGAGGAATACTGATGAGTCTGAGGATGATGATGTTGTTCGGCATCAGTATAAGTAGAAAAAGGAATTACAGGGGGAATTCCGAAAGATCAAACCTCCCTCCTATGATGGGGAGAAGGAGGAAGATGCGGAAGCTTGGTTGCTGAACATGATTAAGTACTTCCAGGTTTATGAATATGAAAGCAATCTGAAGGTCAGATTAGCTATTTACCAGCTACAAGGTAAGGCTACCTTGTGGTGGGAGGAGACGAAAATGGTGCATGCCATTGATGAAAAGACAGTTACTTGGGAAGATTTTCAGGTTAAGTTGAAAAACCGCTACTTGAATGAACGTTACTATGACGATAAAGCCAAAGAATTTCATGAGCTTAGGCTGGGATAGCTCACTATTGATGAGTTTTTCACTAAGTTTACGAATCTGTTGAGATATGTCCCTTATATTAGGGAAGAGAAGGAAAAGGTGCAAATGTTTCTGAACTGTTTGCCTGCTATATACAAAGAGAAGATCGAGTTTGATAACCCAAAAAAAATGGACGAAGCTATTAGAAAAGCTAGATTGTGCTACCAGCAGTTTAAAGGAAAGGCTGAGCAGGGAAAAGGCTGGCTAAACAAGGGTGAGTTCAAAGGAAAGAAACAGAAACCAGCGTATCTGAAGAACTTTGGCAGGGACCACCAGAGGAAAAAGTTTAATAAACCAAAAGAAAGCCAAACAGCTCAGTCTCAAGTTGGCTCCAAACAACTAGATGAAGGAACAAAAAAGGAAGGCACAGTCAAAATGAGGGAACCGTTGAAATGTTGGGGCTGTGGAGAACCCCATTTGTTGAGGGATTTTCCCCACAAGAACATTCAGATGATTATGAGAGATCGAGAAGCTACCACAGTAAATGACATAGCCAGAAATATACCCACCATCAGTGCAGCCTTGGAAAATCGACAAGAAGAACATCAAGCTACCATGGTTGAAATGGAGGGTAAGATTTCTGACCAATTTGTTACAGTTTTGATTGATCCGAGTGCTTCTTTGAGTTACATTAGCCCAAAAATTGTAGAAAAATGTAATCTTAAAACTGAAAAATTTCAACAGTCATGGTTGGTTCAGCTGGCCACTGGAACCAAGAGGAAGGTAACACATAAGTTGCCCCGAACAACAATTAAATTAAATGATTTTCAAACAGAAGTAAATTTGAACATTCTGCCCTTAGGTTCATATGACTTGCTGATAGGAATGGACTGGCTGGAAAAGAAGAAGGCTATGATGAACTGTTGGGACAAGACCCTGTATTGTGTAGATGAAGAAGGGAAACCTTTTATTCTCAAGGGAAAACCAAAACCTATCTCTGTAAGACAAATATCAGCACTGCAATTAAAACGAACAGCTAGAAAAGGATACCAAGTTTATGCAGTACATGTGGAAGAAACAGAACAGAAAACTGAAGAAGATTTGTTGGATGCTTTACCAGTAGTAAGAGAGTTTAAGGAAGTCTTTCCAGATGAGATTCCTCATCTTCCCCCCAAAAGATAGATTGACTTTTCAATCGATCTGGTGCCAGGAGCAACACCTGTTTCCCGAGCCCCTTATCGAATGAGTCCCCCTGAACTCATGGAGCTGAAAATGCAATTGCAAGAATTGTTAGATAAAGGTTATATCAGACCGAGTGTGTCTCCTTAGGGAGCACCGGTGCTGTTCGTGAAAAAGAAATATGGAACTTTTAGGATGTGCATTGATTATCGTCAACTGAATAAGTTGACCATTAAAAATAGATACCCTTTGCCTAGAATTGATGATATTTTTGATCAAGTGAGAGGAGCTTCAGTATTTTCGAAAATTGACTTAAGAACTGGTTATCACTAGCTTAGAATTAAAGAAGAAGACATCAGCAAAACAGCCTTTCGAACCAGGTATGGTCACTACGAATTTGTAGTCCTACCTTTTGGTTTGACAAATGCCCCTGCCACATTTATGTGCCTAATGAACAATGTGTTAAATAAGTACTTGGATAAATTTGTCCTTGTGTTCATAGATGATATTTTAGTCTACTCAAAAAGTGAGGAGGAACATAAAGAACACTTGAGGATAGTATTGCAAACTCTGAAGGAAAACCAGTTATATGCCAAGTTCAGCAAATGTGAATTTTATAAAGATAAGATCCAGTACTTGGGTCACATTATTTCTGAACAAGGGTTGGCTGTTGACCCTGAAAAGATAAAAGCTATTAAAGAATGGCCTGTACCAACTGATGTTTCAGCAGTGAGATCATTCATGGGAATTGCAGGCTATTATCGCAGATTTGTGGAGAGATTTTCGGCCATAGCATATCCCATAACTTCCCTACAAAGGAAAGGTGTCAAATTTGAGTGGACTGAAAAGTGTCAAAACAATTTTGACCAATTAAAACTAAAACTTACTACAACTCCTATTCTGAGGATTCCAGATCCTGATAAAGAATTTGTTGTATGTACGGATGCCTGTAGAGAGGGGTTGGGAGGAGTTCTTTTGCAAGAGAATTCAATTATTGCATATGAATCTAGGAAACTAAAGATACAAGAACATAACTATAGTGCCTATGACTTGGAATTAGCTGCTATTATCCATGCCTTGAATATGTGGCGACACTATCTCCTTGGAAAAAAATTTACATTGATGACTGATCATATTAGTCTCAAATATTTCTTTTCCCAAACGGATTTGAATACTAGACAAGCCAGATGGTTGTCTTTTCTAAGTGAATTCGATATGGACATAAAACATATCAAAGGGAAATAAAATAAAATTGCTGATGCATTGAGCAGAAATGCTTCTCAGAATATAAACAACATTGTAAGTAGTGCCCATATCGATGTAGAAGATTTGGTGAAAAAGGCAGCAAACGAAGATCCAAATTATGAAACACTACTGGTGAAAATACTAAAGAAGGAGAAGACTGATTTCACTCAAAACCAAAAAGGACTGATCTGCTACAAAAATAGATTGTATATCCCCAATGTAGGAACTTTATAAAGGGAGATTTTAGATGAATATCACAAACAGCCATATGCAGGGCATCCTGGATATCAGAAAATGTTAACAGCTTTGAAAAAGAAGTTCTTTTGGCCAGGAATGAAAAAGAATGTAGCAGAATATTTAGCTAGATGCATGGAGTGTCAACTAGTTAAAGTCGAACATCAGCATCCTGCCGGTCTTCTAAACCCCTTGCCGATTGCAGAATGGGAATGGGACACGGTGTCTATAGATTTTATAACAGGGCTACCCAAAACTAAATACCAACATGATTCAGTGATGGTGGTAGTAGACACTTTAACAAAAGCTTCCCACTTCATACCTGTAAAGTCTACTTTTGGGACAGCCCAAGTATCAGATGTGTTTCTAAAAGAGATAGTAAGATTACATGGGGTCCCAAAGGTGATTGTTTCAGATCGAGATGTTAAGTTCACAGCAGCTTTCTGGAAAGGTCTATTTGGAGGTATGGGTACTAAGTTGAACTTTAGTACTGCCTATCACCCTCAGACCGATGGGCAGACAGAGAGAACTAATCAGATTTTGGAGGACATGCTGAGAATGTATGTGATGGACAGGCCATCGAAATGGGAAGACTACTTGCATTTAGCCGAATTTGCCTATAATAACAGCTACCAATCCTCCATCAAAATGAGTCCTTTTGAGGCACTCTATGGAAGAAATTGTCGTACTCCTCTAAGCTGGAGCCAGCCAGAGGATAAGCTGATGTTGGGACTAGATGCCTTATAAGATATGGAAATAATTTTTAAACAAATACAAAGAAACATCAAGACAACACAAGATCGTCAGAAAAACTATGCTGATAAGAAAAGGACACATCGAGAATTCAAAGTGGGAGAGCATGTGTACTTGCGTATTAAACCCAAAAAGAGCACACTTTATGCTGGAAGTTGTGCAAAACTGGCCCCTAGATATTGTGGTCCTTTTGAAGTATTAGAAAGGGTGGGACCAGTGGCTTACAAGCTGGCCTTACCACCTCATGTTAGAGTTCATGATGTGTTTCATGTTTCATTATTAAAAATATATATACATGATGCTTCTCACATAGTGGATTGGAATGTGGTACAGGTGGAACCAGAAGGTGAGTTTCTCCCAGAACCGCTTAAAATCTTGGAGCAGGAAGAAATTGAATTGAGGAACCGAACGGTAGCAAGAGTAAAGGTGCAGTGGAAGCACTTTACTGCTGAAGAAGCTACCTGGGAAAGAGAAGCTGAAATGATGGAAAGATATCCATTTTTGTTTGAAAAATGAACTCTAGTAGCTAAATAAAAACACCGAGGACGATGTTTATTTTTAGAGGGGGAATATGTAACACCCCTAGTTTATGTGTTTGAATTTCAAAGCTAGACATTTGAACTCTAATCCTAAGGGGAGTGGACCTCAAAGGACAAGTATTTTGTGGATGTAATTAAATAATTAATTTGAGAAAATGAATAAAATGACTTTGTGCAGATTGACCAAAATGAGATTTATTAGATCACTTGCTAAATCCATGAGGATGGATAAGGAAAATACTTTCCCCACAATCTTTCAAAAATCCTTGAAAGAAATTATTTCTAATTTAGATTTTTGAGGAAAAAAAATCTAAATTCCCCAATGATTAGGAAAATAGTTGGGAAGAGGTAAAAACAGCTGGAAAAGCTAGGAAAAGCATAAAACTGCTTTAAAGAATCCCTAAAATGGGAAGCCTAGGCAAACAGGAAGAAAAGCATCCTGATATTCTGGACGCAGAATTAGAAACAGGCTTTGGGGAACAATAGCTTAAATAAGCTGCTCCTAAACAGATTAGAGGTTGATCTGTTCTTGGAGGGATCTCAGCTCGGGGGTGAATTCTGGAGAAAGACAAATTCTAAGGTTGGGAGGACTGGTCAATTTCCAAAGTGCTATGCTTACAGAAATTAAGAATAGTTGAATATTTAATTGTGATGGAATCAATTTAAGTTTTTATATTTTTTTTCTGAAGTTGAATATTGTTCCATACATTTACAGAGTTAAGAAAGGAATTAACCTTCTCAATTCTGCCTAGTTGTAGGAACAAGGAAAATGAGGAGAAATTCTCCAGAATCTCTAAACCAATATTTAAGTTTAAATCTGGGGATTTCTAGTACCTCATAATTCACAAATTTGTAACTTTAATCTGCTCCTATGGGAAATGGAATACAGTTAGTCCACACTGTGAGGAAATTTCTAAATCTACAGACAGTGAGGAAGTAAATGTATAGAGTACAGAAGTATTCATTTAATTAATTTCTAAGTGAAGAGCAGAGATTTATAACAATTTCAACAGTTGTGCATTTCAACATTTAAATTATTTACTATTTCCTTTAATAAGGATGGAATGGAAGAGTAGGAAATTTTAGTATTGCATATCTGTTTTAATTAACAAGGAAATGATACAAAACGTGACCAACATCTATATAAATAACTAAGAAAGGAGATTTATGTATGAAAAATATGGGAATAACCCACAAGAAAGACAAAGAGGAAACCCAATTGAAATACATAACATGGAAAGTTAGAAGTGTATGGAAAACTATAAACAAAATAGTACATGTACCTTATTCATATCTAAATATATATATATATATATATATATATATATATTGAAGAATAGGTACACAAACCTCGTTCATATATATATATATAGATATATATATATCAGTAAATAAATTCAGTCTAAAAATGGATATAATGGGATTGTTCTCTCACGACAAATAAATAGCAAAAGCATTTAGAAATATATAGCTACAGGAAACAATTTAAAATTTCACACAAAGTTTTTCCAATGGGAATATAAATTTCCATAAATCCTGAGAGTCTCCTGTAGGAGTCATACCAAAATATATATATAACATGATAAGAAATTTAAAGGATGAATAACTATCAGAGACGAAAAAAAATACTTTTTGTATATAACCAACAAACCTCTGGGCCCTCTCGGACCAGAGTCGTGTAGCGAAGTCCATGTTCCCATTTCAAAATTTTAAAACAGATCAAAGAGTATTAACATACGACTGAAAATCACAAATATCTCGTCTCTGAAAAAGTCGAGCCTGCAATGTATACTGTTTAAAACCCTAAGAAAATTAATGATTCTGAATGAGTAAGGCGGAAAAATGCAACGAGAGAATATCTCCCCTCCGCCATGAGTATACCAACCTGAAACGCAAAAGAGCCATGATAATTAGTGCCAAATGACATGAATTATCTCAGAGCTCACCAAGAATGATAGTCGCATGGCGTCTACCATACTTGCAGACCTACATACAGGACAATGAACATTCGTTTAGGAAAACTAATAGAAGAAATTCTATTAAGGATGAAAGGAAATTTCACCAAGAAATACATCATTACCTGACCAAGGAGAGCTATACTTTTTCCAACCAATTCTGCCATTAAAATAGATGGAGGACATAAATAAATTATAAACTAGGAGATAATAGGGGAAATAGAAAAACATTTCCACTAGTGGAACAACAAATCAAGGATTACCTAACCGGACAGAGGACTGGTGAAATCAAACTACCGTCGCTCCAAGGCCAAGAGCCAAGTAGGGTTGTCACCTATTAAGAAATTCCTACATGTGGGCATCATGCATCGTTACCTAGTCATCTATGAGATCGAGAGGGTGGCGAGAAAATAAGAATAATATATATACAAGAGGAATAAATCCCTAAAAGTATATGGGTAAGAAATTTCAACTCCAAGTTCCTCAGGTAAGCAAGCATACGTAGAGTATGAAAGAGCGTAAACAAAAACCCAGATTAATTACTGCGACTCGTATGTATTACCATGCTTAGAATCAAGAACAGAGGCAGAAATTTCACATACAAAGCTTACAAGAATTTACCTGCATGGTGAGGCATTGGTGGAGTAATGCAAGCCTGGAGCGTGTAAAGTCTTGTGTCTCCAGCACGCAGAGGCTCGACACCATGAATAGCGAGAAAAAAAAATAAATGAGGGTTGAAAGAATGATTTACAAGCTTTAGTGTAGAAGTTATACAACAAAAAAATCCCAATTCGAAACCCTAATGGTGCAACGAAATCTCAGTCGTCCAAATGGCAACAGATCCATAGTGAGTCCATGGATCGAGAGGACGAAGGGTGAAATTAAGACAGTAGTTCAATATTAAATTACCAGATATCCAATGAAGCCACAACATCTACGCTCATGTTGCATTGATGGCCTAGGTTCCAGAGAAATCTGGCGTGGCGACGATCAATGCCTAGGTGGATCCATAATGCACAAACTTGAATGGAATGAAAATAGGTTCCAATCCATAAAATGTAATCGAAAACATTATATGTGATGACCTGGATATTAATAGCACGTATTGAGTTTAACACCAAAATCAATCGATCTTGCAAGGGCGTTGTACTTAGAGATTTAAGCTTACACATCTATACTTACATACATTTCGACGTGCACGATATATGAAATATACAGGTGATGATGTCACTCAAAGTGAGAAACGTGGCTTCAAGTACAGTAAGTATCCATGCGTTCAATATGTATGTGGATATAAGGTCATCGAAATAAATCAAGTCAACAATCATAGACATTGGGACTAATACAATGGAGTTATAAGACTAGAGTATTTTGGTCATCATGATTGATGGGAAGAAATTATTCGAACCCTTAAATAAGCTTAGTAGTTAGGTTAATACTAATGGATGTCATGCCATCAATACAAATATGAGATATAAGTCGAAAAGGATAACTGGTTATGGTAAGTGAGTTAGTGAGGAAAATCAACTAAGCTTATAATACAAGATCCTTTCTATCAATTAGATAGGTTAATTTGATTTAGTATAAGGGTAAAATTATATACCATAAATCATATTGAGCAGAAATGTGATTTAACCAGGTAGAAATAGAAATGTTCATAGGACATACCTTGTGAAATTATTCTTGAGAGGTAGAATCTTCGAGAAAAGAAAATTTTTGTATAGGGGAGGTGTGACAAGCATCATATTGGAATCTTGTAAGGTTGCCGAGAAAACACGGAGAGGCGTAGTTTCTTGTCTATAAATTTTGATCAAAGGAGAAGCTTAGGTGACACGTGGCAAGTCTTACAAGTTCGCTCTACTGAACCAGTCCAGAATTAGGTCATTGTGGGAGATTGGACACAAATTTGTCTTGGAGAATCCAAATCAGGTCAGACCTGTGGCATTTGAAAGAAGCTTCAGAGATCTACTACAGAGCTTAATTTCAGATATCGAATATTTTCAAATACAGAGATAATTCAATTTCAATATCGAGCTCCTAAAAGCTAGTAAAAGGTGTGCATATTGTTTTTTTGCAAATTGCATAAGTCTTGTTTGAAGAATCTCAAGAATTTTATTTACCCGTAGAGAATCTTCCTCAGAGTTGTTTTGTTCTTGTATGATTACAGAAGGTTTCTTCTTTTCAAGTATTCTTCCAGGCCTAAGTTGAACATCATTAAGGTCTAAAGGAGTGATCAAATAGGTTGGAAACTGTTGTCCTTCTATCATGTATGTGTTATGAGGATTTTTATTGTTGGGGTTTGGTATGGGTTGGGCAGGCAACTGATTTGTTTTCTGAGGAAATGGTAATGGAAGTGGTGAATTTTGATGTTGTGGATTTTGAGGATTCTGTTGAGAATTTTGTTGAAAATTTTGTTGAGGAGGGAAATGTGGATATGGTGGATAGGATGGTGGATATTGATAGTACTGAGAGTATCTTCCATAGGAATTTTGTGCTCCTTGTGCCCAAGTTTGAGATTGATTCTGGAATTGGGGCCAAGGTTGCTGCCAAGAATTCCAATTTGGTGGGGGTTGATTATATAGTTGATCATGGAATCCTTGTGTTTGAGGTCCTTGCCAAGGCCTCCTAGAGACAAAATTGAGAGATTCTGTGGAATTTGTAGGAGTTTCTTCTTGAAAGAAAACTTTAAGACCATGAAGTGAAGGAAAACTCTTGGTATCATGTTTTTCTGAACAAATTACACAGGTCTCTACTACTTTTGCATCCAAAGGGCACTCTCTCAAGGCATGCTTCTTTCTACATTTGGGACAAAAGATTGCTAGGGCATCAGATTCAGCTTTTTGCTTGTTTTGTAACTTAAGGGTGTCTATTTGTTCACTAAGACTCCCTAAAATGTCAGATTTGAATTCATCAAGAATATGTCCTATTTCTGCCCTACTTACTGTCCCAGAAGCAGACTTACTTGCCCTTGCAAGAGCAGGGTCTCTTGGTCCTTTTATAGTTTTAGATTTCCCTCTTGAAAGGTTGATACATAATTCAGCTATTTCGGGTAATGTGAGCTGAGATATATCCCCTTTTCCCATCATGTTAAGTATATCTAACCATTCATCCCTAATTGTCTTCAATAAGAGATCTTTCAAAGTGTCTTGATCTAAGTTTTCCATTTTTTCCCTCTTGATGTTATAGTTAAACCTCTCCAACAAATCTTCCAAATTTTCATCCTCTTTTTGTAACATTTTAAAAACTTCCTCCTTATGGTTGACTGGCATACAGTAATCCAAATACCTCTCTAGAAATTCTTGTTTCATGTCTTCCCATGTCCTAATAGAACTGTTGATCAAACTCATAAACCATTTTAATGTTGCTCCTTTCAATGTTGAAGGGAATAGTTTAAGTTTTTGGGCATCTTGTAAGTAATCATAGGTTCTACATAGGACTTAAAATTCAAATAGGAAGGTTTCAAGATCTTCACTTTTGAGTCCATAAAAGTTTGGAAGGACAGAGGGTGAAATGTTTTTCATAGTTGCATTGGTTTCTTCATCTACTATAGGAAACCAAAAAGAGCTTCCCATTTCTCTTCTACCTCTTCCTCTGCCTCCTTCTCCTTCTGCACCTCTACCTCCTTCTCCTCTACCTCTACCTCTACCCCCTCTAAATAGTGTGTGTTCTCCATTAAAAACTCCTCCTCCCCCTTCTTCTGCCATAGTTGATTCTTCTGTAGAAGTTGAAAAGTTTATGTCCCTAGCAGGGGTTCCTGAATCTTCTTCTAAGACAGGTTCAGTGGGTAAAGTGGAAGGTCTTTCTAATGGAATATCTGATCTTAAGTCCTCTAGAAGTCTAGGATCAGTAAAGGATGGAATGTGGGTTTGAGTTGGAGGTGTGCTGCCTCTTGGTCTTGGTGGAACAAGTGGTGTTCTAGGAATCAAGCTTCTTCTTCTTATGAATCTACCCCTTGAGTCTCTTTCTCTATGCATATCATTGTTTTTGGGAGGTAAGAAACAAGGCTACCTAGTTACACTTCCCCGGCAATGGCACCAAAATGTCTGCTCAACTTAGTGTTCCTAAATTGATGTCATAAATTGTCAACCAGGGCTAGTAAACTGTTGAAGTCAAGTGCACTATATGTGCCTAGGTATCTGCTTCCTACTTCGTTGTGTTTAGTGTTTTTTTTATAGTGTTTTTGGTCTTTTGTTTTTATTCTAAGAGAAAAATAACTAAGTGTCGGTAAACAGAAGTTGTTGGTCACACTAAAACCAAAACAGAGCAAAATATATCCTGAACTATGCATGGCACTTAAGAACATAAAATGAAAAACTTAACAAGAAAAATAACTTATAACATGAACTCAGTCCAATTCATTTATTATAAGTATATTGGAACAACTTGAGAAAAGGATGAGTTTAATGCAATGAAGTTCTTCTAAGTAAACAACAACCTACAATATCACAGGGAAAATCTTGTCCATGGTTAGAAATTTGTTGGAACACATTTGGAAAAGATTATTTGCAACATATTAAGGAACCCTACATTAAATTAACTTATGACACTAAAATTAATCCATTCTAAAGCTCAAAATGTCACTATGAAGCCTCATTCAAGGGTTCGAAATATTTTGGAATAGTTTTGGAAAGAGGCAGTTTGTAAAATTATGGGAAATTTGCAAAATGGTCAAAACTTCAAAATGACATTACCAGTTATTTTTCCTATGATAATGATGTATTAATAGAGATTAAGAACAAGAGAAGTTTGTAAATAATGAAGGCCTTGAAGTCTAATGGAACAGAACTATAATACAACTAACTAATAAAACTTAAAATACATTAAACAGAACTTAACTAGAATGAAATCAATCAAACTTGAAATACAGTGGAAAGAAATGAACTAGAGTGCAACTAACCTATAGAGTTTTACAGATGAATTAAATGCAACTAATCACTAAAATACTACAACTCTATCTCATTCAGTGTTAGTGATGTTTTGGAACAATTCATAAGAACAAGACTGGCTATAACATTTGATGTGAGTGAGCATAAAAACATAACGTTGAAAAAATGCAACTAAGCTCTAAAATACTACAACTATGTCTCATTCAGTGTTAGTGATATTTTGGAACAATTCATAAGAATAAGACTAGCTGTAACATCTGATTTAAGTGAGCATAAAACATAAAGTTCAGAAAACTACTTAAATTATGAATGAAACAAGGCTAAGTTACTTATCTAAACAATATGCACAGAGCTTCTCGGGCAGTAGGGGCCCTCTACCACCAGATTAGCACACAAATCTCCTCAATATTTCCTCATATTATGTATTAAAGTGGTTGTTATTTCATTAAAGGAAAACGCTTCAAAAACATAGTATTACGGTCTTTTGAGATCTAACAACAAAACATCAATCTAGCTAACTATCTTTAGGTCTCCCGAGTCATTCTTATAAGAGAAATACATAAATACCCTTGAGAATAAATAGGGATAAGTGTATTTACCAACTAAAATCAAATTATAACTTTTGTGGAAGCCTTGTACTTTTGCTGAAGACATCTGTAGAGTTCTTGTCCCGGTAGAAGTCTACCTCTTAGTTTTGATTTCTTCCACATGCATAACCACTTGGATATTTTTTCTCAGACTTTGTAGAGGGCAAGGAATGATGTAGATGAGGTATCAAATTCAACCATATGTGTTTTTACTTTAAGTGACACCTATAACCTGTGTGAACATAAAGATAGTTGCAGAATAGGCGACTAGTTACAGAATGGCTGCATTCTGTAGCTGAGTCGTGTCAAAAATTACTACAACAAAAAAACCACGAAAATATAGAAAGTCAGTCATTTTATGCATTCCTAAAGTGACTTTAGTTAATCCTATTGATATTTTAAGCCTGTAATTGATAAGGGACAAAGGAAATGAAGTGAAATTTAGTGAAGGGAAAGGACATCTTTGGGGCTCAACACTAGGAAAAAAGGAAAAAAAAATCTTGATTAACTAGACATAGTTATGGAAACATGCTAATGGAAAATAAGGCTTAAATAACCCATTCCTCGGCAGAAAAGTGGCTGTCTACGCCTTGGAGGAATTGGTATCTGCTCACGGGGAGCTATGGAGAGAAAGATCAAGGCTGGGTGGAAAATAGTCTTACGAGAAGTGGTATGCACAATTCATTTATTTCTTGATTTTGATTCTGTTTTAATGATTAGAATGATAATTTAGAGGAATATGGTTTATTGAGGAATATAAATGGGAAATTATATTTCTGAGGTAATTAGTATAATGGAATTATGTTATTTGTAATGTATAGAGGCTGATGTATTTAACAGAACATAACTATAGTGAATATAGTTTAATTCTGTATAGATACATAGACAAAATAAGTTAGTAAAAAACCAGAAAAAATGTCTAAACCAAATTAGGAGGGTTTAAATATGTTGTTAGGTTGTGATAATTCTTATGTTGAATTCAAAAAATACATCATATGAATTAGAACAGATATTAAAATAAATAATTAGCATAATTATTCAGCAAATCAAAGTGAAATGGAAATATAGGTACAAAGAGAGATAATTGACTATCTAGAAATAAACATTATTGTACAAATGAAGCTTAAATATCTCTATTGTACTTCCATTACAAACATAGCTTATATATATTCATTATTATGGACAAGTAAGAAATATGATGTCATATATACAAGGAAGTACTAGAAAATAGTACACTACTTGTAAGTAGAATTCATGGTTAAAAGTGATAGCCATTTGAATTTCTACAAGTAAATAGAAAAACATATAGAGAAAATTATTATAAAGAAGAATTCTTATTATCATAATAGCAAAAAAAATTTGTAGAGAGAATTGATAAATGTATTATTATACATTGTCCATAGTATATGGATGGAAGACAACTATTTTTTCTATTAATTATAAAAATTATACACAGGAATAATTATCCTTGAATTCAATGGAGTGAATTCTAGTAGGTTATTGACCAACTTATACATAGAAGGAATAAAATAAATTGTCAATACTTCTGGGAGGAATGCACAGATTAACAAGAAGAAAATTGTGTAACGTGAAATACCTGTACAATAAAGTAGAATATAAAGGGTTACAATTTAATTATTAACATAATTAAATTGATTACATTGAATTTGAGAAAGGAACCACAAAAATTTTAATATCAAATTACCTTATGGGTTAGGGAAAATTTCAAGATAATTCCTGTGGTCAATTAAGAAAATAAATTAAATTTCAAGGATGTAAAAATACAAGTAAATATAGCTTAAATGAGTAACCATATGGAAATAATAGAAATGAAACTACCTGTATTATGTTAGAGTAAAATTATAAAGAAAATTCATGACAGGTTTCATAAACTTAAGAGGAGAGCCTGCAAAATAAATCATTTTCTTAGTTGAGGGAACTAGTTAAAATGTTTAGTACTTCCAGAAGGAAGAACTTGAATATCTTCTATAAATCTATTTTCAATGGATATCAATAATTAGGAAGGAAATTATAAAGATTGAAAATAGATGAGATAGTATAAGTTATACCTTAAAAACTAAAAATATACTTCTGCAATTAAAGACAGAGAATTAAAAACATTACCTCTTTGTATGAAACTCTGTAATCTAATCTTCATACCATTAAGTTAGAGTTATATGGAAGACCAAGGAATTCCATTTACGCATACTTGTGAAGAAGATATTAACTCTTTAAACAAATATATTCTACAATTTAAATAGGAGAAATGAAAAAATCTATGATGTCAATTCAAGAATTCGTATGGAATATTATGAAATTTCGGAGTGAGAATAATATACAGTGGTGTATTATGAGCATTAATTAACCTGAGTTTGAATACATAGGAAACGAGATAAAATTTTATCCAGGTAGCTATAATTGGGTTACAAAGTAAACCCAATAAAGCTATAACATACCCCAATAACCTCGCAGGAAAATTCATGGAGTTAGGAAATTTTTTCAACATCTATGAATGTGTAACCTTATAAATTACTTTTCATATTTCTGCATTAACCATTTGAAGAAACATCATCATCACCTAGAGAGATATTTATTAAAAATCATAGTGAGTTACACAATCATTAATTGTCCTTGTTGTAACATATTAAATTAAATTTGCTGCTATAAATATGCATCGATCCCATGATCATTTTAACTCAATTAGTAAATCCCATAATTGAGAATATAAACATCACATCAGGAAATAAATTAACATTATGAAAATAACACAATGAAAAATGAGATCATTAGACACTAATATACCCTGGAAACCTCATAGGGTGAAAAGTATCAAACGTTTAATTTTACTATTAAACGCTCATGAGGGTCATCACCGCTCACTCAATGGTTATAAGGGAGTCCATCCCTTGACCATTGCCATAAAATTTACATAGAAAAATACTCTTAAATGAAACATAACCAGCTATAATCTATGACAATCATCATGATACCATTTACCAATGGATCCTCAATCTCTTTCATTGTATTCAGAATATTTCCTTCAGTGGGTCATTGTGCAGTTAGAAACGCTAAACCTACATGGAATAACAACACTTTATCTTCCACAATGTTAAACTTGAAAAATCCTTGTTTGAAGTCATCCTTCTTTCCTATCATCACTGTCATCAACACACTTGATGTCATGATTAGATAAAATATTAATAAACCAATAATCAATCTCTATTTGTGACACTTCAACAAATATTTGTATGCATGTATAAAACATAACCAAGTTGACATGAAATTCCTTCTTTAACATCATTTTGCATGCATTAGTAACAAATAAATCACTATCAAGCATCATCCTTCCAACAACTACTAGCAAAATATTGCATGGACTTTCATATTATTTCCGAAGGAAAGCTAACATACGATATAATAATATTGTGCATGAAAATGCATAACAAAATTTCATGATAACTATCCCAACAAACAATTTCGTTTTTTCCCATTCTTATGTTTTCTTTTCCAAATGGATTAACACAATAGATTCTCTACTTATGGATGTGAATGCATGTTCTTTTCTAGAGACATCTTCTCCACACAAGAGCTATTCACATTGGCTATTACGTATAACAATGCCAGCTTTATTTCAAACAATGTTAACATACTAGTTAACATTTTGTGCATGTAATAACATAGGCTTTTTATTCTTGCATGTAAAACATATATTTCTTTTCAAAATAAGCTAACCAAATATTTCATCGAAAAATAGACACATTTCTTTTCCAAGGGGTCAAATGCATACCACTTATTCTTTCATTCTTGCAAAGGGACATTTCCATCTCATCCAAAAAATATAACCACATAACTATGCATAAGATTCTTAAAATAAAGCTAATACCATAGCTAATCCCTTTAGGTTAACAAAATACATATTATTTTTCCCAAAAGAAGACTAACACAATAAATATTATGTGATTTCATCTTCTTTTTCTCTAGAAATCTAATACCCAAAACTATACTTTTCCCATGCATGCAAGCATATACGTTTCTCTAAATAATATTACATAATAAAGCATGTGATTACTACTTTTCTTCTCAAAAAATCTATTCCAATAAAGCGTACAAGGACATATTTTTCTCCTCAATTATTTTTGAAGAGTTCTCACATAATAATTTCTTCCTTGCATACAAATATATATATTTATTTTCCAAGGATTTTTACACATTAATTATTCTTTTTTCAAAATTTAGCTAACTGACTAGCTATTATGCATGAAATACACAATATTTCTTATCATTTCACACATCAAAGACATTTTTAATATTTCTTCAAGAAATAACATGAATAAAAAATCCTTCTCAAATAACACAACCAATTGCCTTTTACGAAAGGGTTTTATGTGAGCTACCCCTGGAATAAGTTATTTATATCTTTTTACATGACTCAAACTCCTCACATATGTAAAATCACATAATAATTTATAGTAGATCAAATATACTAAATATTGTTCATGCGCACCTAAGCACATACTCTCTTGAAGAGTCCAACATTTCTCTTTAAAAGTTTTAATGCATATGCATCATGAGAACATACATGGTAATTATATAAATTAATTCTATGTAAATAATAATTAGCATTACTATTATGTCTATATGTACACAAACAATTATTCTTATCTCATTGAGAAATGAAATGGAAACACTATGTTTGACTCTATTTTTCCTGTTTTAGTCATCCACTTTGGACGCGTATTAAGAACATATGGAAACAAATTTCAGAAAAACAAAAGATGTTTTTTTTTTAAACGGAATACTAAAAATAACCTCTCTCATGTTTTTCATAGGTCTCACGGTTTGGAAGATTCGAATGAATCATTGCAGCCCATTTTTCCAGATTAACTATTAAATAATTTCCTGTTTTTGTCATCAAATTTGGACACGGTTTCTAACCAAATGGAAATGATTTTTGGAAAATGCAAAAATGGTTTTGTTTCTAATGGGCTAATTAAAAATAATTTCTCTCAGTTTTTACACAGGAGTTGCAATTTGGAAGATTAAAATGAATCTTTGGAGCTCATTTTTCTAGATTTAAATAATAAATAATTCCTTGTTTTTTTACATCAATTTAGGACATGATTTTCGAGACATGGGAAATGAATTTTTAAAATATGAAAAAGTATTTTGGTCATAACATCATTTTTTACAAAAAACTCATTTACTTTTTAAATACATATTCAGGTTTGGGAGATATAATGGCTTATTTCGACCCTATTTTCCAATAACTCATGCAATTCACATAATTATTTAGCCATGAAAAGCTTTTATCAATTCACAACACATGAAATCTTATCATAATTCAATGAATAAAACACTTATTCCTCTATGAACAAAATTGTATAGATGCTTACTCAAGAATTAATCTTAATCCTTTATCACATTAACTTTTTCTTGCAAATAAATTCAATCCTTATATCATAATTGCCAATATGAAAACAATAGAATTTTCAAAGAATATGGTTACTTATCTCTTGATTCATGCTTCGAATTTCTTCTTCCTCTTCCTTGGCTCCATTCTCCATGCATTCTCTCATTCTCTTCCTCTATTTTTCTCATAGGATTACAATAAATAGAATTAAGAAAATGGAATAGCTTTTCTAAATAATAAAATCATTCCATCTTTCTAAATCTTAAAAGAATTCCATAAAGCATCCATAAATCTGATTTTTCGTAAACCAGAAAAACACTCCATAAATCTTTCATGATTTTCTTTTAAAGCTAGATTTTATTTTCCTTATGAGAAAAATATCACTTATCAATAGTTTTTCGAAAACTATTACTCATTATTTCTAAAACTCATAAAAGATACCAACCTGGAAATATAATTTATTTCTATAGAGGAATATAAATTCTTATAAATAAAATAATTAATAGATAATTCTTCCAAAATTCTTATAATTAAGATTTTTAAGAATATTCTTCATGTAATATCAATACAATAATTAAAAATATTTAATTATTATATATAATTATTTAACAACGCTCATTTTAGGATAGTTATTATGGTTTCTTCTACCACGAATATTACAAAATCATGCTGAGAATTCCAAAAGGAATTCAAGGATAGAAACACAAAATTTTAGAAATTAAAACTGGTGAAGAAGTAGACAGAGAATTAAACCATAGTAAGTTACATACTCTGCAACATAAACTCTGTGCCATTTATGAAAAAAGAATAACGAGGAGTATTAATCAAATACGTAGCATAGAATGTTATAAAAATAATTTTCAAAATGAATAGTAACGCGAAAATAGGAGTAAGTTCCCAAATTACAGATATGGTTCAAGTGCAATTAATAATAAAACAAAAATTCATTCTCAAAGACCGAATACCACACTGCATAAATCTCTGATATGAAATTTATAGAACGGTGGAATAATAGGTATATGTAAACCTCAAGCAGAAAAGGAGAAATGGGTATAGAACGAATTCGTAATATGAATCTTCTTACCTATGGAGCATTGGAAATGAATGGAGGAAAACACCAATTCAGATTTCGTTAACGTGCAATGAAACCTCAATTTCGTTAATGACCAATAACGAAATAACCAAAATCATATAGTAATGAAAGTTCAGAAATCAACAATGAAAGGAGAAATGATAAGGTAAATACAATGGAAAATTATTTTACACTTACGTGAGGCAGAGCCTCATGGAAGAAAACGATAATGGTTGTGGCATACTGGTCATCGTGTGTAAATCTCCTACATGTAAACCTCTAAAAATTATAACAACTCCACTTACCATAATTTTTTTTTTCTAATTATAGTATGGCCACACACTTATGTATTACTTTATATCTTCATCACTAGTTGATGAATGCTATTCATATTTCTTCATCGATATTTCATCACTTTTCGATGAAATTCTTTTTTATACTCTCATCTTGCTTAGAAGATTTATCTGGTTATACATTTTGTACTTTATGATTTCAAAATCACTTATATGTGAATCCACTTTTTTCTTAATTTCATTCTATCCTCTTTAACCTCATATAATTTAGGTTTAGATTTTCCTCTTTATAACATTATTCCTCCCTATTACTTTTGTTCTATCTATCTTACATATTCTATTTACCGCCATGCATTTATTTATACATACTTTTAGTTTCATAATTCTAGAGTTATTGTTAATCTATCCCAAGGAATTCTTTTCCTTATGGTAATATAATATACCCTTATTCATTTATGAAATTAATGAATTGTAAAACATTAAATCATTGGATAAGAATTCATTCGAACTCCTACCACTATAGTTTGAACTTACCATTTAATATAAAATTTCTACAATTCAATACAACAATATTATAGTCAATAATTCCCACATGCTTTGTATTCCATATACTAAATTTCAATGTTTACTCTTTGGTTACGCATGTTCTATCAATGTTTAAGTATTCCAATTCGGATGTCATCAAGCAACGTTAATGCTATTAACCTTGTATTAACTAGGCTAGATTCTAATAGCATTACATTTTTATTTGAGGATTATCACATCTCCTTTCATTATTAAATAATATATTTGTCATACGTTAATAATGTAAGGATCGTATACCAAGATTTTGGTTTGACATTTATTTTTTGTATTTGTACTGGTACTTACAATCCAAACCTCGGGATATTACCAATTTTCCAGTACGTTTACGTTAATGTGTTCACATGTCTTCTTGGCCTTCCTCAACCTGATGCCCTCCACGTGGACTATGTGAAATGGTCTGTATTATCTGGAGGGATTTATGCCTATGAAACCCTAACTCTGCTCTGTCGGTTTTCATTGTTACAATTTTTTTTCTTCAGCTCTGCACTCGGCTTGCACCACGCAACCTAGTTTTAAATTTCCATTGCAGAGATTTACATAGATCAGATTAAGACTCCATGATCATGATGCCAAATCCATTATCCTTCTTTCCAACTGACTTAGTCTCAAGCAAGGTTAATGATTCTCTGTGTTTACGTTATCCACCAACATTTCATTAATGATTTTGACTATAACCCTTTACAATTTTCGTTTTGTGATTTTGGTTCTATTTAACCTTGCTCTGATATTAATGTAGTTATTATTGACATTTCTTGCAGGTCTAAATGGGAGTTAACATGGAGCTCTGTCCATCGGTTTCTCACATTCTACAGGTAATAAGTTTGACTTATTAAGCCACCACAACCGTAATTTCCTTTGCGAGTTTGGTTTTTTGTATTCCCATTCTTATGACGTGAATGAATTCGATTTTTTGTTACAGGTCAAAGAATTCTGAAGCGTGTTATTCTGACATTGTTTCGCCATTCTCCCTAGGTACGACGTTTACAATTTCCAAATCATTTCCATCTATTATTCCTCACAGTTGGAGTTTACGTAGTTCAGCTCTTATGCCATTTTTAACCTGCGTTAATTGAATAAGGTATTACACTGGTATTTTAATTTAATCCTATCTTTTCAAAACATATTTTATCCCATTCCTTCCTGCATTATTTTTTTCTTTCAATTCGTTATTATATTTTATCAGTGTTAATATGTCTCTACGTTTTCCATAATTTTTCATTTTATTCCTCCTTTCGTTCTATTTTCATGGTCGTATTGGTTGATATACCATACTCGTTTATGAGTTCAATTTATATTCCTTGTGATTCGATTTTATACTGATAAGGAACTCATTTGACGGAGTATAACTTACGGCATTTTCATTTTCAGTCGATTTCTTCACTTATTTTTGTAATTTTGTTGTTCTCCAATGAATTACTCTTGACATTTTGAGTACATTAATAGGGTTTACATTGTAACCCTCCATAGCTACCTAAATAATCGTAAATCTCCATCTCTAGGTATTCGACCGCAGGTCCATGAATATTCAACATACACCACTACATTTTGTTCTTATTTTGATATATTATGATACTCTATCAAACTTAATAATTTACTCAAAGATGTATCATTTCCCTTGATTTCATTTTTATCTTTTAATTGGTAAACTATATTTATTGAAATATTAAGAGTTCATTCTAAAGTATGGGAAATTTGAATTCCTAATTTTTCCATATACTCGAATTTAATAATTTGAAGATTAAATTATACAAGGTAATATAGAGAGGTAACATTTGGGTATTCTGTGTTTAATAATAGGTATAATTTACACCTATTTATTATTTTCCATTTCTATAATATTCCTTTATCCTTATTGATATTACTAGAATTATATTTATACAATGTTTCCAAATTATTCCTTTAGAAAGTACTAAGCATTTTAATTAGTTCCCTCAACTAATAAAATGATTTATTTTGTAGGCTCTCATTTTTATCTTCAAACACCAGTCATGGAGTTTCCTACTTTTACTCTTTCCTAATAAAAGTAATTGCACTGCCATGTTTTTCTACATAGTTATTTCTTTACAGTATATCTAAATGTACATTTCTATCTTTTTGTTTTGATTTAATTTATTATTTCACAATAGGAATTATCATGAAATTTCTCCTTGACTAGTAAGGTAATTAAATATTTAATTTCATATGGTCTCTTCCTCATATTTTATATTAATTAATTTAATTATCCTCATATTTGATATAATTAATTTAATTAATTTAGTTCTTGTCAATATGCACATTCCTACGCCAAGCGTTGACAATAAATTTTATCCTTCTATGTACAAGTTGGTCGATAACCTGCTAGAATTCTATCCACTGAATTCCAAAATAATTATTCGCGTGTAAAATTTGTACTTAATATAAAAAATATTTCCTTCAGCTAATATCCTATGGACAGTATATCATAATACATTTTATGAGTACTTTCTACAAAATTCCATTGCTATTTTTGGATAATGAGAATTTCTCTTTCTATGAACTTTGTATACATATTTTTAAAATGTTCTACTAATGAAATATATATATATGATATTTGATTTCCTGTTTTTCCATATAAATGAATATATATAGCTATGTGCGAGATGAAAGTAAAACATAGATATACAGTCATGTTTCTTTCTAGACTGTCTTTTATCTTTGTGTGTATCTAAATTTCTATTTCCTTTTGATTTACATAATAATGATATTAATTAATTATGTTATCATATGTTCTAATTCACATAATGTAATTTTAGAATTGACATAAATTTTCTCGCAACCTAACAACATATTTAAACCCTCATAATTGGGTTTAGAGTTTATGTCTGTTGGTTTACTAACTCAATCTGTCTATGTAACTATGCAGAACTAAAATATTTTCACAACGGTTATGTTTTGTTACATACATCTAACTATAAAATGTAAAACTAAGATAATTATTCAGAAATATAACCTTTCACTTATCTTTCTGCATACACGTCATTTCTCTAATTTATCATCCTAATCATAAAAAATATAAAAATAATCCAAAATTAATTTAAGTATGCATACCATTGAATGTAAGACTCGTTTCCACTGAACCTTGAGCTTTATCTCCACAGCCCCCCTAAAGCAGAGATCAATTCCTCCAAGGTGTAGACAACATCTTGTTTACCTAGGAATGGCTTATTTAATCCTGGATTCCCACCAGCTTGTTTCCATAACTGTGTCTAGTTAATCAGAATGTTGTTTTTGTTTTTTCCTATGCTTTCCTTTTGTTTTTGCCACAAAAGTGTATTAAAAATATGTTTTTCCTATTTATAATTTTATTCCAACTATTCCTAGTTACTTTCAACTTTACTGAGGTATCTTTTAGATTTTTTTATCTCCAATCTAGTATTTTAAATTTAATTTATTTTCTCCAAGGATTTTTGGAGAATCTGGGAAAGTCTTTGGAATCTTATCCATCCTCATGGACTTGAATTCATGATCTCTATTTACTCTAGTATTTTCACATTGACTAATTTTCACATTGATTAAATTGAACTTTAATTTACGTCCACATATAAATTTCCTATAGGTCCATTTGACCTTTATAACTTTTGACTGCCTAAAATAAAGGTAGAAAAATAGGGATATTACATATTCCCCCTCTAAAACAGAACACAATCCTGGGTGTTGTAAAATACTTTGTTGATTTCTCAACTAGGGATGGATGTTCCTCCTTCATCTCATCCTTTTCCTCCCAGTAGTTTCCTCGGAGGTAAATTACATCTGCCACACTTTTACTTCGCTTACTTTTATACTCTAAAGCTTTATTTCTTCCTGCTTCAGTATAAGAAGTATATTTGGAAGAATTTTTCATTCCTTTTTCCACCTATTCACAGAACATATCAATTCACATGAGTAGAGTCACCTATGTACATTTATTATAACGAATCAAGATAATAATTTGAATCTTAGTATGTATCAGTAGAGTCACTTTGTAGCAAGACTCCTAATGGTTCATACTAGTACAATGCTAACTTAACACAACTACTACCATACTATGTAATTTTGTGAGACTTACTGCTGAGATGCACATGGTCACCCATTAGGAATTCTCTGTGAATTATTTTCCGCTTTGCACATCTTCTCAAATGGATTCCATCTAATCGGATTTTATCATTTCCTGTTACACAAAACTTAACAAAAAAATACATTTTATTTAGAAGCTTAGTAGTTTGTATTAAAAAAAAAATTTCCATATGCAGTTTTCCCACTTGAAGTTTTGTTGTTTAGTTCATTACATACACGCACAACATGTATTTAAAATTTGATTGATTCTTTCAAGTTGTCCAATTGATGATAAGTAGTACCAAAGTTAAGCTTGGTACTCTTTTTCCTGCAACACAATTTTCAAAAACCCAACTGAAATTAACCTCGCCAACTTTGTGATTTATAATCAATCTTGGAACTGCATATTATTTCACAATTTATTTCTTGGACACATTGACTACTTTGAGCTTTGAAAAAATTAACTTGAACCGATAAAAATGTATTAATTTTGTTAGTTTATTGTTCTAGAAAGGTACATTAGCACTTCTCGGCAATGACCCATTCAATCCTTTTTATTGCAGATCGAACGTATTATATTGTCTCGAAGGTAAACCATTTACTTCTTTTTGGTTTTAAAACCCATTATTACATACGGTTACTTATATAACCCTGAACCAGGACTAACTTATGGTTCCATCTTTTACAGGTATAAATCACCTATTTCTGGATTGGTATATATCTACTTACATTTTCTGTTCGATCATAATTTGTGAACTCTCTTTATCGAGGTTGGTCAAGATCATAATTTGTGAACTCTCTTTATCGAGGTTGGTCAAGTAATCTGCTTTGGAGTTTTTTGATAGACCATCCCCCAATCATTACAGATAGGGTTCAGTTTATTTTGTATGAGACAAAATTATCTTTCTGTATAATTTGATTATAACCATTTGGGCATATGAACTGTGAAATTTTTGGCATATAAATCCTTAACTTATATCATTCTGAAGTATTTGTACAAAATCTATTTAATCTCGAATGGAGTCATCTTTATGGTTAAGAAGTCAAAATTCACTTAAAAAATGGAATTCAAAAGTTTACTAATTGTCAAGTTCCTCCTTGCAACTTGTTATTACTATAATTATAATGCTAGTAATTTACTTCTTAGTTCTAGTACTTCTAGTAATCTTGGGATTTACTTGTATAGTTAAGTTTAATACACATTGTTCCATCTATTTACTTTCCTTTTGCATTACTTGGTAATTATAATTTCATGCAATTTCTAAGAAAGTAATATAATTCATAACTAAATTTTGAATTCCTCCAGAACATATAATTACATTTCTATCTATTATATTTCAGTTCCTAATTTTTTTGCCCTATATATGCTACAACATAGGAATTTACTGGACTATACAATTTCATACTATTTTTCAAGTGTATGTATTTCCCTTCTATATTAGTGTCTTAATAGCAGTTTCTGGTTTGAAAATTAACATTAAAACAATAATATTATGAAGTAAAATTTTTTTGATAGTCACCTAACCTCAAATCTAATCCTTCAATAAATTTTAGACATTCTAAGAGTTGGTACTCTTCAAATTTATGTTTTGACAATAATACATAATAGACTATCTTTATTACAGTAAAATTTGTTCAATGTATAGACCTTTATTTCTACTTAACCTTAATTTCACAGTGTTTACTCATATTCATATTTCACCAAGTTCATATATATATATATACTATATTAATTCACCAAAAAACTCATAAAAAAACTATATTACAGGTTAAAATGAAATTAACCGGTTCATGCCATTTAAGGTAGAACAGGTTCCACCAAACCTTTTAGCTCTCTCTCCATACTCCCCTCAAGAAGAGGTTAAATCATCCTCCCATCAATGACCCCTTGCCTATGTTGAATGTTCTTATTTAAGCTTTCTTTCCCCTTAGCATGTTTCGTTAACTGCGTCCAGTTAATCAAGATGTCAATTTCCTTTTTGACTAGGATTTCCTTTTGTTTCTTCTGCAAAAGTACTTTAAAGCTAGATTTTCCTCTTCCTAGCTTTATTCCACCTCCTTCTAGTAACTTCCTCTTTACTAGGGTAGCTTTTTTAGATTTTTATCTCCAATCTAAATTGCTATTTAATTTATTTCCCTCAAGGATTTTTGGAGAACCAGGAATGTCTTATTATCCTTATCCATCCTCGTGGATTTGGATTCTTGATCTCTAATCATTATCTAGTCATTGCACCATTAATTATTTTTTCATTTAATTAATTTAAATTAATAAAATATATCCCCAATGAATATTTTCCCTCGGGTCCACTTGACCCTCAGTGTCTTTGACTTCCTATTTTTAAAAGTAGAAAATTAGGGCATTACATATTCCCCCTTTAGAATAGAACACCATCCTGAGTGTTACCAATTCAATGTTGATTTTCAATTCGGGATGAATATTCCTCAATATTTTCCTCTTTCCCCCAACAGTTTCTTTAGAGTACAAGTACATTCCCCTACCTTTACTCTTCCCACTACTATACTCTGGAGATTTATTTTCTTCCTGCTTGAGTATAAGAAGTATATCTAGAAGAATATTTTATTCCTTCTTACACCTGTCCACATTTCATATTAATTCATATGAGCAGTATCATATATATACTGATAAGAGGTAATCATGATAATACTCTGAAATTTGATAGTTTTCAATAAAATCACTTGTTAGAAAATATCGTTCAAGGTTCATAGTAGTATAGTGCAATTTTAGCAGAAGTACTTATCATTCCATGTATTTTGGTGAGACTTCCTCCGCATGAGCCCATGGTGTCGTTTGAATTTCTTGGTGATTTCTCTACACTTCTTCTCAAGTTGACTCCTTTTATTGGAGTTGTACAATTCCTGTTACAGCTAGCTTCACAAACAAACACCTCTAAATTAGAAGCTCATTTATTAAAAAAAACAAATTTATCATATGTAGTGGTTTTGCTTAAGGTTCTGTCGCTTTTTTCTAGTTCATACATGTACACCATGCACTCAATTTTTGATTTATTTTCTGAATCTATTTGGATGGTGATAAACCATGCTCAAGTTCAACTTATTTCTAGTTTTTCAATTACAAAGTTTTGTTGAAAGTTAACTTGAGATTTTCTTTATCAATTCTATTAATTATCCTCTATATTGAAACTTCATATCGATTTACCATTTCGGTCTTGGATACATTGACTAATTTTATTGATGCTGGTTTCTAAGTCAACCAGTTTATAAGCCAACCAATTTTAAATTGTTGTTCCAAACAACATCCTATTTCCATTCTGGAATAGGAATAGTATAAAATTTTGGTGTGATACTTGGGGGTAATACCCCGAGTTTCTATGTTTTTATTTTAAAAATTCAACAATTCTAAATGGGAAACTAGACCTCCAGTGGTGAACTATTGTGTGGATTTTTTTATTTTATTCTTTTTATTTAATAAAATAAAATGGAAAATTATGTATGAAATGAGTAGATTGAGAATTGAAATCTGAAAACCTAATCCAAGAGGATGGGTAAGGTGATAATAATTTCCCACAACTTCCATAAATCCTTGGAAGGAATAAAACAAGTTACTAAATTTTTTTTTAGATTTGGAGATAATTATCTAATTTCCCCAATAAAGAGGAAAATATTGGGAAGAGGTGGAAAAAACTGGAAAAGTGGAAAAGGCAGCTTTTAAAGTACCTCTATGGAAGAAACAGAGGGAGAGCCTAGGCAAAACAAGAAGAAATCATTATGAATTTACTCGACGCAGTAAATAGAAATAGGCTAGGGAAAGAAAAGCTTAAATAAGTTGTTCCGTGACAAACAAAGTGTTGTCTAGCACTAGACCTAAGGTCTTTGCTCGGGGGTGAGTTATGGAGAGATAACTCTACGGTTGGGTGGAAACTAGTCAGAGCTAACTGGTATGCACACTAAACTAGAAATGGACTATTTGATTTTAAAATTCTCATGTGTGATGCTGGACACCTGATCAGGGAATAGTTAAGATTAATGTGAAATTTCTTAAGTTAAATTTGTGGAATACACATGTTTAATTAGCATTGGGTATAGTTATTTAGAAAAGGCCCATAAATTTAACAGATTTTGCTACAGTATTAATGCTGAAATCTATATGGTTGTATAGAAAAATTCTGTTTAGATCCAACTCCTAGAGTGTCTAAACCCGATGACAGGTTTAAATCTAGGGTTAGGTATCCAACATGGAATTTATTTATTCTGGTTAAACAAACAAACTATTATTATTACATTGACTAGAATCTCAAAGAAAAATATCACTTAGTGTAATTCAAATTAAAATTTAGATCTGATGCTGATAACTCTATATAGTTGGAGATAGAGTTTATTGTACAAATCCGTACTACTATATTAAGTATAGAACATCATTTAGGAGATAAATGATAGAGGGATATTCAAAACATAAAAGTAGTCCACCATTATTATCCAGTTATTTGAAATAAAATGTTAAATTAAAAGGTATTCATGTTCTGAAAACATATGGAAATAGATATACATAAGATATAGAAACTAAGGTAGCTGTATAAAAGTACTGTGATTAACTTTAAGTACAACTAAGAAGTAAATAAGTTCTTATAGTAAGATTCTCATCTACTTTACTGTTATAAAATTTTGACCTAAGTAATTTAAAATTTACTCAGCATGCAATATAAGAAAACTAGAAGTGCACTTGAAGATGGTCTAAGTTAGTACATTAGAAATACTAAATTTTGGTTATAAAAAGAAAATTCTTATTGTGACAGCATATTTAAATTTCAATGTAGAAATTGGAAAATATAATACATGGCTTTGAAAATGGAAAAATATTACTAAGTTCTCTACTATAGAATTTGAAGAGAACAAAAGTAAATATTATCACCAAGATAGCTATTATGAGAAATTAAACGATATTCAATTATCATAAATAATTACAAACCAGAACAAAATAATTCTATTGGAAATAGTAGAGGAAACATAAACGTAGCATCTGTATCACTAAGATGAAATATGTATATTTCGAAGATATATATATATATATATATATATATATATATATATATATATATATATATATATATATATATATATATATATAGATAATGTAAATACACGAAATTTCTAATTCACGAAACTGTAACTATGGATACAAATCAATAGCAACAGAAGGCATTTACAATTAAAACTGTATGGAGAAAGTATATATAAAAGTTAACACAAGCCAGTTCTTGGGTTATAAACCCAGCCATGTTTATGTATAATAAAAAGAAAAAAAAATTATACACCTAAGTATAGTGACCTAGCAAGGTCTATGGTCACTATAAAACAATAATATACATCTCCTATAAGGTGGGCATGATGACCAACATAGTAGAGGAACCCGAGACTGTTGATACCAACTAGTGTAAAATCGAATTCAGACTCAATAAAAGGAGCTACATGTATTATAAGATTCCCTAGCCCAAAAATAAATAAATAATAGCGTGGATGTAGCTATAACAAATCATACACATGAATTAGAGAAATGAGGTTTTGAGACAAGTCATAATTTATGAGAGGAGAAACTACAGTAGGTCAAACCATGTGGCTTAAGACGTATTACCTCCTACGTAACTAACTGCAGCTGCAAAGGCATAAAAGATGGAAGAAATGAGAATAGAAAATAAAGAGTATAAACAAATACACAAACACACACACGCACACACACACACACACACACACACACATATATATTGAAAAAGTATCAAAGCCATTATTGAATAAACCCAGTTCGTCAGTATGCGGAAATATAATTTGCACTAGAGGAATGAAGTATTCGTCCCTAGAAAAACAAGGAAGTGAAAAATCTAGAATGTTGAGGATGTCACTAATCTATGTTTTTCCACAAAAGACATGAAAAAGTAAAAGGAAAAGAGATTGGAAGCATATTCCCCATACGAAATTGAAAACAATTAGATTTAAATGGGGTTCCAAATTTAAATGTAAAATTTATTCCCACAGATTATGGGCGGATAAACTGACTGCCTGTACCGAAGTAGGGCCAGAAATCCTTCTCAAGGCTGAGAAGAAAATACTTCATACAAAGAACAAGGGTAATACTGAATTCCATAATAATGGAGGTACATTATCAATTTCCTTAATATATATATATATATATAAAAAACTAAAAATTCTAGTCGAACTTCTGTGAGCAATTAAATAAAAAAACATTCAAAATGCAGTAACAAGTGTAAAGTAATACCGCGAGCTTCCCAATGAACTATTTTAATTCATGACAGAATTCAAGAATTTCTAAAGTCTTACAGATATATAGTAAACACAGAAATCAATAATCGAAATGTGAAATTTCACAAAGGAACAAGAGTCATAGAAAAGGAAATCTATACTTGAAGAAGATGAAATGTGATTCGATGGTATTGCTACTCCAAACTCTATATCGGCTCTCTTGAGGGTAATCAAATGACAAATACTATGGAGAAAATCCAGGTGAGCAAGAACTAAAATGAAAGTCCCGCGAAAAGTAAAAAGTTTGATTTTTTATACCGTAAGGAAACCCTAATTTGTGAAAGGGATCCATACCATCCACATGGTGGAAGATCAGGTTTTCTTCGAGATCAATGGCGTGGGAGACTAAGCAATGAGCTAGGCATACATTGAGATTGCAATAAATCTCGAGAAATATTTTCAATCCTCGATTTAGGATTCATAGTATAATCTTCACATGGGTTAGTAGTATGAAATTTTAATGGTTCAACTTCGCATATAATCTGATAGCTTTAGGGTAGGTAAATCGATACGAAAAGTGAGGGGTAGAGCGAGGAGTGTTAATATCGAAAAATAATGGTACATGAAAATTCCATTACTGACAGTATGATTTATGATGATTATCGCACCAACAAACCAAATTGATGGGCAATGATAACTTGGGAATAAGTGGTTACATTATTTTGACTATGAACAAATAGAAAAGTAACAAAATTACACTTTGGTTAGAGTGAGTCAAAGGAATTAGTAAGGAAATCGTTATAGTATTTATGATTTTTATGTTGGTGGAAATTTGCGCGAAATATCAAAATTAAGGAGGAATGATAGTAATGGGTAATGATAGATATATATAATGAGTGATGGATCTCACTTATATATACATTATAAAGGGGTCATGTAAAGAAGGATAAGGAAAATGAAATTTATAAATATATAATAGATGTGCCAAAATCCTTAGTAGGGTAAAAACCATCCCAATGCATTAGTCCTAAGTGGAATAGGACCAAAGTTAAAATTTAGACATGTTTGCATAATACGTATTTTGGAAAAGAATTTAATTAGGAGACTATGACGGCTATAAATTATACAAGAAAATTAATTATCATGGCATGGAAATGACATAGTTAAGAATGTAAATCATATATCATGAAAGCCTGACGAAAAAAAAAATATTGAAGTGAGAGGTATTACAAATGGTACCAGAGCATGAGTTAAAACACTGAGCGAATTATGTGCTCATGCAAAAATTGTACGCTGCTGTAAAATTTTTATGGAATTTAAATTTTCCTAATGTTTAATTTCATGTACAGTGAACAGTACTGAGGTATACATCTATGAACTATGACTGAAGAGGACGAGTTGTATGTAGATCTGGGTGGTGGAGAAAACACGCCAGATCCAAATGCTCTACTGATGGCTATGTTGCATAGAATGCAAAGAGAAATGGTGCAGCTTAAAAGCCACAATGAAATCCTATATTTAGCTAGTGAGGAGAAGAATAGACTGATAAGAGAATTGAATTCTGGAAATAGTCAAGAAGGTGAAGGTCCTGGAAGGAAGAGAAAGGAAAGAGTCAATTTTTCAGAAGATTCTGAGGAAGTTGATGCCTCTAGACATCAGTCTAGACGGAAGAAGGAACTGCAGGGTGAATTCCATAAAATCAAACACCCCCCCCCCCTATGATGGAGAGAAAGAGGAAGATGTTGAAGCGTGGCTTTTGAATATGATAGAGTACTTTCAGGTTTATGAATATGAAAGTAAATTTAGAGCCAGGATGGATATTTATCATCTGCAATGTAAGGCTACCTTGTGGTGAGAAGAAAAAAAATGTTTCATGTCATTGATGAGAAAACAACTACTTGGGAGGTTTTCCAAGTTAATTTTAAAAATCGATACTTGAATGAACTCTACTATGACGATAAATCTAAGGTTTTTCATGAACTCGGATTGGGACAGCTCACGATTGATGATTTTGTAACCAAATTCACAAATATGTTACGATATGTACCCTATATCAGAGAGGATAAGGCAAAGGTATAACATTTATTGAATTGTCTGCCCACTATTTACAAGGAAAAGATAGAGTTTGATAACCCTAAGACTATAGATGAAGTGGTGTGCCAGGCAATATTGTGTTACCAGCAATTCAATGAAGCAAAGGTGACCCTAGCGGAAAGAAAACAAAACTAGAATTTTTTAAGAACTTTGGGAGAAACCACGAAAGAAATAATTTCAAAAAAATGGGTGAAAATCAAACAGCTCAATAAAAAACTAGGTCCAAACAAATGAATGGAAATAATAAAAGAGAAGGGACCGTTAAAATGAAAGAGCCTTTTAAGTGTTGGGGTTGTTGAGAAACTCATTTATTGAGGGATTTCTTGCATTGGAATATCCAAAACATACAAGTACTGAGAGAGGCAACGATTGTTAATTATGTGGCAAGGAACATCCCCAAAGTGAGCACTGCTCTAGAAGATTGTCAAGCAAAACATTAGTCCACTATGGTTGAAGTAAAAGGTATGATTTTTGACCAATCCATTACTTTTCTAATAGATCCAGGTGAATATTTAAGCTATATCTATCCTCAAATGGTAGAAAAATGTCACTTCAAGTTAGAAAACTCCAGTAGTATTGTTAGCTCAGTTAGCCACTGGTACAAAACGGAAAGTGTAATGTTCCAAATTTTTCTTCAATAAATTGGAACATTAAATTTTGTCTAAACTCATTTAGGAGATGAATAATTGGGTAAAGAGGCCCAAAGATAGTAAGAACATAAATAAAATCCCTCTAGTATGAAAAGGGATCAGTCATGGAACCAGATTTCACACCCTCATGTGTGAAAGGAGATATATGCCAAGAGGTTTGACCAAATCAACCAGCGCAGGGTATGAGTTGGAAAGCACTACATAGGAGGGAAGCTTCTAGAGGAAGGGAAGATTATAAAGGAAGGGCCCATGAGGAGTCTCCAATTTCTTTATAAATGGAGGGGAGGAGAGATATTTCCATTCATGAATATGTTTATGATATTGAGTTGGTCATTTCGACTTCTTGAGCACGCTGGTTGTTTAACTAGTCTGCAGCATTGCTTAGTGCACCGAGTGTATCCATTCGGAGATATCACCCTCAGCCTCAGGGGAATTTGAGTTCCTACTCAGGTGGGGTTGTCCCATCATTATTTTGGTTCGAGACTGAAGCATCATCCTCTAGGACAACATTATTGCTGCAGCAGCATAATACTGTGTTGTAGGGTGTTGCCGTGGAGACTCCACAACACCACTTCCATTGATTTTTTTCCAGAGGGGGAGTCTTTATTTCCTTTGGAAGATCATTTTTGAAGCTTGAGAGCTTATTTTCAGATCTTGGCATCATTCCAACACATATTCTTGCCCCTACTGCACAATTTTCACCAATAGTTGCGTTATTTTCATAGTGCATTTGCTGCGGGGTTTTGCAGATTGATTGGAGGGTGGGATCTCAAGTGTGAGGATCAGCCTTCCACTTTGGAGATCCATTGGAAGAGGTTTAATTCATATATTTTCATCTTATTCAGCCTTCTCTATATATTTATAGTTCCAGAGTTGCCGTAGCTACCCAGCTACTTCGGCATTTTCGTGTATTGCGGAAATTCCGAAGGGGAATGTAATAAAGAGCCCTTTGGGAATTTTGTTTCATTATAGGTCTCTATTTTCATGTATTTATCAGTTTAAGATCTGTAATATAATAAAAATAAGCTTCAGCCTCCTGGAAATAACACTGAATGGTTTCTGGGTCATTCTCTTGTCTTGCAGCACCTCAATCTTGAGGGATCTTCTATGTAAAAAATTTGTTTAAAATTTCTTAATGCCTATGCCATATTTATAAATTAATTATATAATTTTTAATAGTTCTTTACATATTATACCTTTATAAAATATGCTTCCCTTGCTTCAGTAAATTTCTGCATACTCAAAGTCATTGGAAATCAGGGTTTTTCTTGACTAGTCGGGAAGGAGGAACTGTTTAACTTAGTAAAACGCCTGGAATTGAAAATTCATATCCCTCTTGATCTAATATAGTATATTCCAGAAATTTGACCCTTAATTTTACGCAAATTTTCTTATACACTCATTTTAGGGCAAAAATCCTCACTTTTCCCCACCTTTTTGCCCATAAAAGCTGATTAAAGGTTTCTGCAGTATTTGGAGTGGGTTTCTGAGTGTTTTTAGAAATTTTTTATGATATTTTAAGCACACATCCCTGAAAAATTCATTGTTCAGGCATGATTTGCTAAGAAATCCATTTTTGATATTACAGTGGTATTAGAGCATATTATTGTTTTGAGCGTTATAGTTCTATACCACTTGGTGTTTTTATATTTAAATTTTATATAGAGTCTAGAAAGGGCCAAGTAGCCACTGGATCTCGTCCTCTCTTAAGAGGCAGAGTATCCTGTAAATGCCCTCCCAATCCATCTTTGATCGGAGTTTGTCGTGTTTTAGAGATATCCCCAAAATGGGATATTACAGTGGTATCAGAGCATAGTTATGGCTCAAATTTTTGAGCTATCTATCTACAACAACAGAAGAGAAATGGGGATCTCACAATAGTGTGACCAGCATTCACCAACCAGGATCACAATGCCTACATTCTTACCTCCAGTACTGAGTGAGAAAGGGAGGCAGCATGATCATATACCCTTTGGAGACTAGTTCTGTAAATGGAAGTCCATGGGGGAAGACTTCAAAGCAGCTTTTCCTTTCAAATATTACTGTCATCTCAGGTGAGATGGAAGTGAATGGAACAATGGGGGATCTGGCACATAGAGTTCAAAGTTGCAGCATACCACTAGGAGGTCACATTTTCCCATGTATGAGGGATCCACTAATCCCTGTGAGTCTAAGCCCAAGAAGATCAGAAAATTGAAAAATATGAGTTTATTCTCATCTATTTTCAAATACAGAGGAAATGCATCCACCTTTGAGGAGGTCAAGAAGATTGAAGAAAAGGAAGAGGAAGTACCATGCACTTCCTATTATCATCAAGAAGAAGATATTGAGCGTGGAAGATATTTGGATCATCAGATTCTCAGTGATTACCTTGCTAAGTATAGATCTCAACCTAGAGCCTTCAGGGAGACTCTACATTTTCCTCATTTCATCCAGCTGAAGGAAGAGAAGAGGCCATGTAGCAGAAAAGAAATCAAAGGCAATATATTTTTGTTGTCTACCTTTGATGGGTCATCCAATGCAAGAACTTGGGTGACAAATTTGGAGGCGTTTTTCCTACTACATCCTGTAGTAGGCAAAGAAGCTGTTGAAATCTCGACGCTGCATTTGGAGGGTGAAGCCTATGATTGGTGGTGCAACCACCTGAACCATGCAAGGGTGAAGATTTTTGTAAATTTCACTCAATGTTTGATCCAAACCTTTGATGGATAAAGAACAAAGAAAGAAGAGATCACATCACATATTGAGGACGCTTCTAATAACACTGTCTCACTCATGGAGGAGCAACCACATGCATCAACAGTTGGGGCAGCCAACACTTTTGAGGAAGGGACTCTTGTAGCCCTACAATAAGTTCCAAATGCACATCAAGGTATGAAAATATTTCCACATTCCATTGTTGCAGAAAATTATTTTGATCAATGTGGAGATTTACTTTTGCATGACCAAGAGTCAAATCTCATTACTACTATAGAGCAGCTTGGTTGCACTACGCTGTGAAACATGGAAACAATCAAGAAGGAATAAAACGATCATTCTCATGAGCCATTGTTGGATTGTACATCACATTGGAGGTTGGGGTTTGAAGCCTTAAAGATTGATGGTAGACATCTTGGAGTAAGAAACCTTTTCTCCCTTCAAGATGACACTTTCTCAATGAGCTCTTCTCAGCTCAAAGAGGAACTTCCACTTTCAGATCCAAAACCTCATTTGTTTTGGAAGACTATGGATGAAAGGGGGGTCTCAAGGAGAGATCTCATTGGAGATGCACTTCGACACACCATGGAATGCAATGCTTTTCTTCCCCTCTCACAAAAGCAGATAGAAGAAAGAGGACATCTTATGATGGATAACATCTCTCATGCTTGTGTTGTACATCCCTTGAGCCATACACATCATGATGGGAGGTTTTTTCCTACCACCTATTTGATTATTGATAGGGTCTCATTCATCCTTGAGAAGCTTACATTTCAAACTCCCATGAAGTGCAAAGATAGGAATTTGATTTGGGAGGATGGTATCCCTCATGGGAGGAGTACTAGGATGAGGAGAAGGAGGCATCCACAGGTGATTGAGTGGATGTGGTTGATGAGCATGGAACTAGGAGGCTACTTACTGATCTATGATATCGGGCAGTAGGAGGCTTGGCTACACTGGTTACTCTTGAAAGAGTTTGGCCATCACTTGGAAAACACTCTTCCTAAGAGTAGGAGGATGGAGAAAAGATGGCAGGATACTTGCATCATTGAGCAGCATAGAGAATGGATGAATGATGTTGATGTATCTTCATCACATGAGTTGTATGATGGAATTATGAGGAGGCATCACTTTGGAGAGCAAGGGCAGATTTTCTCTCACACTCTGTATGATGTTGCACGAGGAGGGGATGGCACTACCTCCTTGGTATTTGATGATGATTGGGAAGCACTTCCATCTTGGGAGGTATTCAATATTTGTTGTAGCATTATTGGAAGAATCTTTGACAAGGATCATGTCAAAGAACAGAGTTGTGTATTGACATGGGGTTGTTTGCATAAGCTCACAGCGTTGTCACCTTGGAGTAAAGACTTATGGATGAAGTGTGCCCAGCAGGGATATGATGGATCCATAACCCAAAGGTCCTAGGATCACTTCATATTTGTTGCACTTGATAAAAAAAGAGGAGGTAATGATGATAGAGACATCTATGGCATATTCTTCTTGATTTGGGTTTTCAAGCATAAGGAAGATTATCTTTTTGCAGCACATGGTTCATTCTTCTTCATAGCATGCAAAAACACTATGAAGGACCCATGTATGGACCCATGTACCATCTTACTTCCAACATATGGTGAGAAGCTTGTTTATACATTCATATATTTTCACACTCTTACCATTCTTATAGAGTGCATTGCTTCACAAGAGGGCAAGCTCGTAAAATTGCTCCATGAATTGTATTGGGCCAATCTACATGCTGCAGGCAGCCATCTCTTTTGTGGCCTTGGGAAAATGTTTTATCACCACATTTATGTTCAGTTGCTGAAATGCATGATTAACTATGTAAAAATAAACACTTTTCCATGTGTTTTTATCAAGAAGCAACTTGCAAAACTGCATTGTCACTACTGGGAAAGCCGTTGGTACCTTCTTGCATCACTTGTAACCTTCAGTATTTTCTTTATTTTGCTGATGATAATGTCTTAATTTGTAGATATAGATCATATTTATATGGGAGGCTTGATTATGAGGGTGACAGATGAGTTGGATGTGTCCATGAGTGGGAATAATTCTCACAATTCCGACACTACATGTTCTAATGGGAGCATGAGAGGAGATATGGCCACCACAGCCAAATATTTGTTCTCTTTTGAGGTGGGCCATAATATTAATATTCATACATTGTAAAACAATGGGTAAGTTCTTCATCATGTATTATTTTTGTTACATTCAGCCATTTACTATCCTTATTAGATGTAATGAATCATAGACATTACTTGCCATGTAATTTTCTGAAGTTGCAATGGATGAGACTGTGTTGTATCCCTGTAAAAAATTGTTTGCATCATGTATAATCATGTAAAACCTTCATAAAACCTTTCATTAGGATGTTCCATGATGACCATGTCCTATTCTTCATGGATGGATTATTTTGGGCCAGCTTATTCTTCATTGTTGGAGGAGCCTTCTTTGGAGGATTGTTCTTCACTTTGCCATTGGAGGGCAACAATTTTTCAACCCAGGATTAGCATACACTCTAAAATTGTCATGAGTGGAGAGGAGGATAGCATGGGGTTAGCTATGATTCTTGCCAAGTTCATATTTTCAGCCCACCTTCATTACCAGAGCTTGAGGTGGAACAAGATTTTCAGGGGTTGCTTTGTTGGGAGGTGGCTCATTTTGTTTGGATGATTGCTTGGGGATGGAGGATCCACATGAGGGAGATGTTCCTCATTATATTCCAGACTCCATGCCTTTATTGGAGATTCTTCATTTCTATCCTTGCAGTTTCTTGGGGACAAGAAACATTTGGGAGGGGAGGATTGTAATGTTCCAAATTTTTCTTCAATAAATTGGAACATTAAATTTTGTCTAAACTCATTTAGGAGATGAATAATTGGGTAAAGAGGCCCAAAGATAATAAAAACATAAATAAAATCCCTCTACTATGAAAAGGGATCAGTCATGGAACCAGATTTCACACCCTCATATGTGAAAGGAGATATTTGCAAAGAGGTTTGACCAAATCAACCAGCGCAGGGTATGAGTTGGAAATCACTACATAGGAGGCAAGCTTCTCGAGGAAGGGCCCATGAGGATTCTCCAATTTATATATAAATGGAGGGGAGGAGATCTATTTCCATTCATGCATATGTTTATGATATTGAGTTGGTCATTTCGACTTCTTGAGCATGTTGGTTGTTTAACTAGTTTGCAACACTATTTAATGCACGGAGTGTCTCCGTTCAGAGATCTCACCCTCAGCCTAGGGGGAATTAGATTGCCTCCTTAGGTGAGGTCGTACCATCATTATTTTGGTTCTATTCTGGAGCATCATCCTCCAGTACAGCATTATTGCTGCAACAACATAATATTGTGTTGTAGGGTGTTATCGTGGAGACTCCACAACACCACTTCCATTGCTTGTTTTTCAGAGGGGGAGTCTTTATTTCCTTTGGAGGATAGTTTTTGAAGCTTCAGAACTTATTTTTAGATCTTGGCATCAGGCCAACACATATTCTTGCCCCTACTGTGCATTTTTCTCCAATAGCTGCGTTATTTTCATAGTGCATTTAGTGCGGAGTTTTGCATATTGATTGGAGGGTGGGATCTCAAGTGTGAGGATCAGCCTTCCAATTTGGAGATTTATTGGAGGAGGTTTAATTCAGATATTTTCATCTTATTCAGCCTTCTCTATATATTTATAGTTCCAAAGTTTCCGTAGCTGCTCAGCTACTTCGGCATTTTCGTGTATTGCTGAAATTCCCAAGGGGAATGTAATAAAGAGCCCTTTGGGAATTTTGTTTCATTATAGATCTCTGTTTTAATGTACTTATCAGTTTAAGATATTTAATATAATAAAAATAAGCTTCATCCTACTAGAAGTAACGCTAAAGGGTTTCTGGGTCATTCTCTTGTCTTGCAGCACCTCAATCTTGAGGGATCTTCTATGTAAGACTGTTGTTTAACCTTGTTTAACGCCTATGCCATATTCCTAAAATCATTATATTATTTTTCATACTATTTTACATCTTATACCTTTATAAAATATTCTTCCCTTGCTTCAGTAAATTTCTGCATACTCAAAGTCATGGGAAATCAGGGTTTTTCTTGACTAGTCGGGAAGGAGGAACTGTTTAACTTAGTAAAGCACTTTATTTTTTCTTAAATTAAAAAATAATATCCCTCTTGACCTAATATCACATATCCCAGAACCTTGACCCTTTTTGCCCATAAAAGCTGAGTAAAGGTTTCCAAAATATTTGCAGTGGATTTATGAGTGTTTTTAAACACTTTTTATGATATATAAAGTACACATCCCTAAAAATTTCGTTTTTCAGGCATGATTTGCTGAGAAATCCATTTTTGATATTACAGTGGTATCAAAGCATATTATTGTTTTGAGCGTTCTAGTTATATGCCACTTGGTGTGTTTATATTTCACTCTTAGATAGAGTCTGTAAATGGTTAGGTACTTTTCCCCACCTTTTTGCCCATAAAAGCTGAGTAAAGGTTTCCAAAATATTTGCAGTGGATTTATGAGTGTTTTTAAACACTTTTTATGATATATAAAGTACACATCCCTAAAAATTTCGTTTTTCAGGCATGATTTGCTGAGAAATCCATTTTTGATATTACAGTGGTATCAAAGCATATTATTGTTTTGAGCGTTCTAGTTATATGCCACTTGGTGTGTTTATATTTCACTCTTAGATAGAGTCTGTAAATGGTTAGGTAGCCTCTGGATCTTGTCGTCTCTTCAAAGGCGGTATATCTGGTAAATTCCCTCCCAGTCCATCTCTGGTTGGAGTTTGCTATGTTTTAGAGATATCCCCAAAATGAGATATTACAGAAATTAACTCACAAGTTACCCCAAATAGTCATAAATTTGAATGGATACCAAATATAATTAAATTTAAATATTATGCCATTTTGGTCTTATGATGTACTGGTAGGGATGGAGTGGTTAGAAAAACAGAAGGCCATGTTAAATTTTTTAGACAAACCATTACACTACATTGGCAAGGAGGGAAAACCTGTTAGAGTAAAAGGAAAACCTAATTCCATATCTGTGAGACAAATTTCAACACTACAGTTGAAGAGAATTGCTAGAAAAGGTTGTCAAGTGTATTCTGTACATGTAGGAGAGTTGGGATAGTAGGTAGAGGAAAATATTTTTGAAATATTACCTGTAATAAGAGAATTCAAGGATGTATTTCTAGATTAAATTACTCATTTTCCCCCTAGGAGGGAGATTGAATTTTCAATTGAGTTAGTGCTGGGAGAAACTCTAGTTTCTAGAGCCTCATACAAAATGAGTACTCAAGAATTAATGGAGTTAAAAATGCAACTACAAGAGTTTTTCAATAGAGGTTACCTTAGACTGAGTGTATCCCCATGGGGAGTACCAGTGTTTTTTTTGAAAAAGAAAGATGATACTTTTAGAATGTGTATTGATTACCGTCAGTTAAATAAGATGAAAATCAAAAATAGATATATGTTACCTAGGATAGATGACCTCTTTGACCAGGTTAGAGGCGCAACAGTTTTTCCAAAAATTGATTTAAGGACAGGTTACCATCAGTTAAATATTAAAAATGAAGCTATAAGTAAAACAACATTCAAAACCAGGTATGAACACTATGAGTTTGTGGTCCTATTTTTTGGGTTGACTAATGCATCCACCACTTTTATTTCCTTAATGAATAGTGTCTTAAATAAATACTTGGACAAATTTGTATTAGTATTTATTGATGACATTTTTATTTATTCTAAGAGTGAAGCTGAGCATAAAGAACATCTGAGAACTATTTTACAAATTTTCAGGAAAATAAATTGTATGCTAAGTTTAGAAAATGAGATTTTTTTAAAGATAAAATTCAATAGTTAGAGCATATAATTTCAGAACAAGGTTTGGTAGTAGACCCAGAAAAGATAAAAGTAATTAGAGAGTGGCTTGTACCTACTGATGTGTCTAATATAAGATCCTTTATGGGAATTTCAGGTTACTATATGAGTTTTTTAGAGATATTTTCAGCCTTAGCCTACCCCATTACATCCTTATAAAGGAAAGGATTTAAGTTTGAATGGACCGAAAAATGTCAAAATAGATTTGAGCAACTAAAATTGAAACTTACTGCAATGCCTATTTTAAAGATTGTTGATCCAGATAAGGAATTTGTAGTGTTCACAGATGCTTGTGGAGAAGGATTAAGGGGAGTACTACTACAAGAAAATTCTGTTATAGTCTGTGAATACAGAAAAATTAAGAAACATGAACATAATTATAGTGTTTATGATCTTGAATCAACTATTGTAATACACGCCCTCAAGATGTGGAGACATTACCTATTAGAGAAAAAGTTTACGTTGATGATAGATCACATCAACCTAAAGTATTTCTTCACTCAAACAGATTTGAATTTTAGGAAAGCTAGGTGGTTGTCTTTCCTTAGTGAGTTAGATATGGAGATCAAACATATTAAAGGTAAGGAAAACAAGATTGTAGATGCATTAAGCAGAAATGTTTGGAAAAGTGTGAGTAATATTGGAAGTAGTGCCAATTTTGACTTGGAGGTACTAATACAACAGGTAGTGAACAAGGACCAAAACTATGAAAAGCTTCGGGCACAAATTTTGAGAAAAGAAATGAAAGGGTATACACAAAACAAAAGAGGGCTATTTTTTTACAGAGATAGATTGTACATTCCTAATGTAGACTCCATAAAGAAAGATATTCTGGATGAATATCATAAAATACGCTATGCTGGACATCCTAGATACCAGAAATTACTCACAGCTTTAAGAAATAACCTATTTTAGCTTGCTATGAAGAAGGATGTGGCAAAATAATTGGCTAGATGTATTGAGTGTTAACAAGTAAAGGGTGAACATCAGCATCTGGTTGGGTTTTTTAATCCTTTACCCATTCTCAAATAGAAATGGGAAACTGTTTACATGGTTTTTATTACTAGGTTAGGAAGAAACAGGTATTAACATGACTCTACTATGGTTGTAGTAGATAAATTTTCTAAAGCTTCTCATTTTATACCTGTACAGTCTACTTTTGTTACATCACAAGTAGAAAATGTGTTTATGAAGGAGATTGTGAGGTTACATGGTGTTCCTAAAATGATCATTTCAGATAGAGACACAAAGTTTACTGCAGCTTTTTGGAGGAGTTAGTTTGGAGGCATGGGTACCAAATTAAATTTTAGTACTACCTACCATCCCCAAAGTGATGGTAAAACTGAAAGAAAAAATTAGATTCTAGAGGATACGTTAAGAATGTATGCTATGGATAGGCCAACCAAGTGGGAAGACTATTTACACTTAGAAAATTTTTCCTACAGCAATAGCTACCAAGCTTCCATAAGAATGAACCCTTTTGAAGCACTTTATGGCAGAAGGTTCCATACCACCGTAAGTTGGAGTAAACATGAAGATAAACTGATACTTCGACTAGAATCTCTATAAGAAATGAAAAAAGTTGTGAAACAGATTCAGCGAAATATCAAAACTACACAAGATAGGAAAAAAATTTATGCAGACAAAAAGAGAATTCATAGAGAATTCAATGTCGGTGATCATGTATATCTGAGGATTAAGCCTAAGAAGAGTACTTTTCACACCGAAAATTGTGCAAAATTAGCTCCACGATGTTGTGGAACTTTTGAAGTGCTGGAAAGAGTGGGACCAATTGCCTATAAGCTGGCTTTACCCATTCAAATTAAGGTTCACGATGTATTTCATGTTTCGTTATTAAAAATATATGTACATGATTCTCCTCACATTATTGATTGGAATGTATATTAGGTGGAACCAGAAGGGAAATTCCTTCCAGAGCTGCTTCAAATCTTGCAGCAAAAAGAAATTGAGCTCATGAACTAGATAGTGCCTAGGGTGAAAGCGTAGTGGAGTAACTTTACACTCGAAGAGGATACTTGGGAGCGAGAGGCTGATATGATTGAAAAATATCCATCACTATTTACACTGTGATTTAGTTAATTATTTTGTCAACACCAAGGACGGTGTTTGTTTTTAGAGGGGGAATATGTAATACCCCGAATTTATATGTTTTTAATTTCACAATTGAACAAGTCTAAAGGGGAAAGTGGACCCCCAATGGAGAACTATTGTGTAGATTTATTTATTTTTATTTATTTTATTTAATAAAATAAAATGAAAAATTATGTGTGCAATGACTAGATTGAGAATTGAGATCTAAAAACCTAATCCATGAGGATGGATAAGGTGATAAGACTTTCCCACAACTTCTAGAAATCCTTCGAAGGAATAAAAAAAGTTACTAAAAAAAAAAAATAGGTTTGGAGATAAATATCTAATTTCCCCAGTAAAGAGAAAAGTATTGGGAAGAGGTGGAAAAATTTGGAAAAATGGAAAAGACAACTTTTAAAGTAACTTTATGGAAGAAAAAGAGGGAAAGCTTAGGAAAACAAGGAAGAAAGCATCCTAAATTTACTGGACACAGTGAATGAAAACATGCTAGGGAAAGCAAAGCTTAAATACGTTTTTCTAGGATAGACAAACAATTGTCTATCACTGGAGCTAAGATCTCTGCTCGGGGGTGAGTTACAGAGAGAGAAATCTATGGTTGGGTCGAAACTAGTCAGAGCTAACTTCATGCACACTAAACTAGAAATGGTTTGTTTGATTTTAAAATTTTCATGTGTGATGCTTGACACCTGATTAGCGAATAGTTAAGATTAATGTGAAATTACTTAATTTAAATTTGTGGGATACGCATATGTTTAATTAGCATTGGGTATAGTGATTTAGAAAATGCCAATACATTTAACAGATTTTTCTAAAGTATTAATAATGATATATGTATGGTTGTATGGAAAAAGTCTATTTAGATCCAACCCCTAGAGTGTCTAAACCCAGTGACAGGTTTAAATCTGGGGTTAGGTATCCAACAAGGAATTTCTTTATTCTAGTTAAACAAATAAACTGTTATTATTACATTGACTATAATCTCAAAGAAAAATATCACTCAGTGTAATTTAAATTAAAATTCATATATGATGTAGATAACTCTATATAGTTGGAGATAGATACTATTGTGAAAATACATACTACTGTATTAGCTACAAAACATTATTTTAGAAATAAATTATAGGGGGACAGTCAAAACATAAAGTTATTCCACCATTATTAGCCAAAACTTTGACATAAAAGTGGTAAATATATAAGTATTCCTATTCTGAAAACATATGGAAATAACTATACATAAGATATAGAAAACAAGGTAGTTGTATAAAAGTAATGTAATTAACTTTAAGTAAAACTGAGAAGTACATAATTTCTTACAGTAAGATTCTGATCTACTTGACTATTATACAATTTTGTCATCAGTAATTTAAAATTTACTCAGAATGGAATATAAGAAAAGTAGAAGTACACTCGAAGATGGTCTACTTTAGTACATCAGAAATACGAAATTCTTGTGATAAAATAAAAAATGCTTATTGTGATAGCATATTTAAATTTCTTTGTATAAATTGGAAATGTAATACATGGGTGTGAAAATGGAAAAATATTACTAATTTATATTATATAGAATTAAAAGAGAACAAAAGTAAATATTATCACCAAGATAACTATTATGAGAAATTAAACGATATTCAATTATCATAGCTAATTTCAAACCGGAACAAAATAATTCAGTTGGAACCAGTGGAGGAAGCATAAACTTATCGTATGTATCACTAAGATGAAAGATATATATACTGAAGACATATATAAACTGTATGTAAATTCATCAAGTTGCTAATTCCCGAAACTGTAACTCTGGATACAAATCAATAGCGACAGAAGACATTTACAATTAAAATTGTATGGACTCCAGTTCTTGGGTTACAAGCCTGGCCATGTTTATGTTAATACAAGGAAAAAAATTAAAATCTTACACCTAAGTACAATGATCTAGAAATGTCTATGGTCACTATAAAACAATAATATACATCTTCTGCAAGGCAGGCATGATGACCAATGTAGCAGAGGAACTCGAGAATGTTGATACCAACCTATGTAAAATTGAATTCAGACCCATGAAAAGGAGCTGCATGTATTATAAGATTCCCTAGCCCAAAAATAAATAAATGATAGCATGGATGTACCTACAACAAATCATACACGTGAATTAGAGAAATGAGGTATTGAGACAAGTCATAATTTAGGGAAGGAGCAACTACAGTAAGTCTAACCATATGCCTTAACATGTATTAACTTGAAGAGTCTTGTCTACATAGCCAACTGCAGCTGCGAAAGCATAAAAGATGGAAGAGATGAGAATAGAAACCAAAGAGTATAAACAAATATATATATATATATATATATATATATATATATATATATATATCGAAAATTTATAAAATCCATTATTGAATAAACCCAGTTCGTCAGTATGCAAAAATATAAGTTGCACTAGAGTAATGAAGTATTCATACCAAGAAAAATAAGGAAGTGAATACTCTAAAACACTAAGGATTTCAATGACCTATGTTTTTACACAAAAGCCATGAAAATGACACAGGAGGAGAGATTGGAAGCATATTTCCCATACGAAATTGAAAAAAGTTACATTTAATTGGGGTTCCAAATTGAAATGTAAACTTTATTCCCACATATTATGGGCGGATAAACTTACTTCCTCTACCGAAGTAGGTCCAGAAATCCTTCTCAAGGCTGAGAAGAAAATAATTCATCCATAGAACAATAGTAATACATAATTCCACAATAATGGAGGTACATTATCAATTTCATTAATATATATAAAAAAAAAACCCAAAAATTCCAGTCGAACATCCATGAGAAGCTAAATCAAAAAACATTCAAAATGTAGTAATAAGGGTAAAGTAGTACCGTGAGTTCCCCAATTAACTACTTTAATTCATGACAGAATTCAAAATTTTTTAAAGTATTACAGATAGATAGTAAACACAGAAATTAATAATCAAAATGTGAAATTTCCCAAAGGAACAAGAGTCATAGGAAAGGAACTAAATGTACCTGAGGAGGATGAAATGTGATTCGATGGTACTACTGCCCCAATCTCCATCTTAGATCTCTTGAGGGTAAGCAAATGACAAATACTGTGAACAAAATCCAAGAAAGCAAGGACTAAAATGAAAGTCCCGCTCAAATAAAAAAGTATGATATCTTATACCCTAAGGAAACCCTAATTCGTGAAAGGGATCCATACCATCCACGCAGTAGAAGATCTTGTTTCCTATGAGATAAATGATGTGGGAGGCTAAGCCATGAAAATAAATCCCGAGAAATATTTTCAATCCTCGGTTTAGGAGTCATGATACAATCTTCACATGGGTTAGTACTGTGAAAATTTAATGGTTCAACTTCACATGTAATTTGATAGCTGTAGGGTAGGTAAATTGATATGACGGTCTAGGGGTAGAGAAAGGAGTATTAATATCGAAAAAGAAATGGTAGACGAAAATTCTGTTACCGAGAGTATCATTTATGATGATTATCACACCAACAAACCAAATTGATGGGCAATGATAACTTTGGAATAAGTGCTTACATTATTTTCACTATGAACAAATAGAAAAGTAAATAAGTGACACTTTGGTTAGAGTGAGTAGAAGGAAATAGTAAGGAAATCATTATATTATTTACGAGGTTTATGTTGGTGGAAATTTGGGTGAAATATCGAAATTGAGGAATGATAGTAATGGGTAATGATAGATATATATAATGGGTGAGGGATCTCATTTATATATACATTATAAAGATGTCATGCAAAGAAGGATAAGGAAAATTAAATTCATAAATATACAATAGATGTGACGAAGTAATTAGTAAGGTAAAAACCATCCCAATTCATTAGTCCTAAGTGGAATAGGACCAAACTAAAAATTTAGACATGTTTGCATAATACGTCTTTGGAAAAAGAATTTAATTAGGAGACTATGATGGCTATAAATTATAAAAGAAACTTATTTATGATGGCATAGAAATGAAATAGTTAAAAATGTAAATCATGTATCATCAAAGTATGACGAAAAAAAATATAAAAAAATTGAAGTGAGAGGTATTAGATTATGTTTCATTGTCTTTTAGAAACATTTTCCACCTAGAATTTTCATTACTCTTTCCTCTTACTAGGTGTTGGGGCCCTTTTTTTTTATTAGTTTTTGAAATCTTGGCTAGAACATTTTGAATTTTGACCTTTTTGAGTTGCGGCATGAAGACACATGGCAACCGCGACCGCGCCACAACTACCAGGAGTCGCGGAGCTACCAAGGTGGCACGGAAGCATGGGATAGCTTAAGATAGAACACCCACAAGTACAGATAAAGAAAACACACAACAGAAGACAGAAAGTGGAACACGCAGATAACAGGGGAGAAGCTGAAGAAAAGACACAGAGGAACTGATAGTTGCAAGAGCGGGTGAATAAGTAACAGTCACCCGGCTGGAAGAAGCTAGAGAGGTTGCGAGGCTCATAAAAGGGGAAGACGCACCGATCGACCGCGGAAGAATTATGCATGACCTTCCTAGGGTTCCTCTTCTTCTCTATTCTACCTTTATGTTCTGAAATCCATCTGTATCATATTTGTAAGCTATCAGTGAGAATACCATGTAATCATGTGTTTGGCCAAGAGATTAATACAATGGAAGGTTGTTGTCTCAATAAGATGTTTATGTGCCTGTAATGTGTTTATGCTGGTTTAAAATTTTATTTGCAAATGTCTGAATGCTTATTAAGAGATCTTGCGTATATAACTCTGTATATGTAATCGATGCACTGTCCTTCATGAGTTGCGAATTTGTTCCTTGCCATTGATCTCATCCCCTTCTGCATGTGGTTGCGGCACGCCTCGGGTGAGACGCATTGCTCTCCAGAGCAGGGTGAAAATGCCGGCGTGTTCCTAGACTACACCGGACCCCTTTGTTGGCCACAACTCTTGAACCTGGGTCTTGTCCGCGAGACCTGACTTCTCGCCAACAAATGGTTCCGTTGCTGGGACCTGCATGTTCTGAGGGGACCTAGATCATGGTATCGAGGATATTTGAGGGAGAGATACGGCGATGGTGGGATGATCGTCTTGACCAGTTCATTGCTCAGCAAGCAGAGCTGACCAAGAAAAAGGAGGCGGCGATCAAGGAGCTTGTTCTTTTCTCTGACTCAGCCAGTGATACGTACGAAATTTTCTGGGGAAGGTTCCCTACGGACCTTTACAATTGGTTGCGGAGGTTACGAGCGACGGTGCCCCAAGAAGGCTCGCGGAAGATAAACCGCAGGTGGGCGCACGAAGATCTGGTGGCACTGCATCGGGTAGACACTGAACTAACCCGCGCGGTGGATTTTTGGGTAAGGACCACGTTGGAAGGATACATTGTGGAGTTTGCTGCTAAGTGCTACCAATCCTTCTCGAAAGCCGAGGCTGTTTTCCACTCAGGGATAAGAGGGAAGCTGCTGAGGGAGATTCCGCTGTGGATCAAAGCTCTGATGGTGGACGAAGGGTTGATTGAATTCAACAAAACGAGTATGGAAGTGTAAACCACCCGTGCTGGGGGAAGGGTTGAGGGGACCGATGCTGTGTAGAATGTGAAAGTGGGGAGCGGGGAATGGATGTTGAGGCCGCATGCAAGTTGCGGGAGCGACGTGCGCATCGGCGGGCACAGATCACCGATAGGTGGCGAAGAAGGGTAATGCGAGATTTGAAGAGAAGGGAGATCGAGAGGAAAAATCAGAAGGAGGCACCTCAGAGGACAGGAACTATGGGTTTGGATACCCGGGAAGAAGACGGGACAGCGGTGGAAGTGCAGTGGGTGCATGGGAGCCCAGCGACGCGAGAAAGAGAAGTAATGACTAGCGAAGATAATGGAAAGATGCAGCCCGAAGAGAGTTCCGATGACGAATGGCACGGCATGATGCAGCGGATGTTTCAAGATTAGACGACACCCACCCCTCCAAGCAACCCTACTTCCCACCTTTTGCATGGCCAGGATCCCGACCTTCCCCTGGTACTGTATCAACCTTTAAGTAATATTTTTATTCAGTTACAAGCATTGAGTCGGTCATACAATAGTTCATCAGCGTCAGTAACGTCCGGTAACAGCAGCGTTACTAGTAGTGGTATTTTTCCTAGTGGGACCGTTACGCAACCAGGACCTGGAGGATTTATCCTGGTCAATTCTCCGCAAGCACACATGGCTGGATCTTTCACCCGGTATCCAGAGTTCTCTGGCCGGGGCAATGATGATGTAGAGCAACACTAGTATCTGTGTGAAGCCATCTGGAGGGCTCGCCAGACGCCAGATGCAGGGAAGTTAATATAATTCCAAACCACGCTCAGAGAGAGGGCTCTGCGATGGTTTATCAAGTGGTCCGAGGCTCATCCTAACCCCGTAATTGTGGACGTGAAGCGGGATTTTGTCCGCGAATTCAAGCTTCCCCAGACAGACCAGCAGGGCCTGTCAGAGCTGTGGGAAATTAAGCAGAAGGAAGGTGAGACCGCGTGGGAGTTGATGTGGCGATTCAAGGACGCGATCGGGAAACTTAGCTACCCGATCGATCCAAACCACCAGAGGGACTGGTTCATCAAGGCTCTGCTCCCCTTGACACGAACCCCTCTCACTCAGCAGAAGATTGATAATCTACAGGACGCTTTGGAGCAGGCCATGAAGATTGAAGCCATGGCGGGCTACCCCCAGGAATATCGGGGGGGGGGGCGGCCCCGCAAGACCCTTCTTTAATAGGGTTGCAACACCAGATCGCCAGCTTGACCGAAAAGCTCAAGGAACTTCAGCCAGTGAGACCAGCGCGACCGAATGTTTGGTGTACTCATTGCCTGGTCGAGGGCCACGTCGCAACCGAGTGTCCTCGGTTGCGCGGCGCAGGAGCAGGACCCTTGGTTGCAGCAATCCAGGGGGGTCCACTGCTTGGTGGCGGCGCGGCGATGAACCTGCAGGGAGTCTACCAGCCACAACAGACTTACACGGGGTTCCCACCTCAACCGGGTTCCTCCACCATAGAGTATTGCGAGATTTTCCGGACGCTGGGGCATCCTCCTCGGATGTGCCCGATATTGCAGAAGTACTCCACGGTCCCGAATAATGTGTACTGCGAATTTTGTGTTTCCATGACTCACAATACTGAGCAGTGCAGGGCGCTCAACGCACTTGCGGATCGATTGGATCGTCCCTACTACAGGGTGAACGAGGCTCCAAGGGGAAGAGGCGGCGACATGCGGGGAGGCCGCACAGGCGGACGCGGTCCGGTAAAATGTTACAACTGTGACCAGGAGGGTCACGTGACTCGAGAATGTCCCCTCCCATGACGACCCTGGTGTTCCCAGTGCCGGGTCAACGCCCACGCTATAGAGGGCTGTCCGGAGCTCATCAAGAAGTGGGAAGAACGGGCGAGGCAGAGGGGAGCGAATCTGATAAACTCAGAGCCGCGAGGGACCGCAACCCCAGACTTGCAGAACGTCGCGATCATGATGAGGGGCGGAAAGAAGACTGGAGAGGATGCCCACGGGAAGGAGCCAGCATGAGTGGTTCGGCCGGCATCCCCGAAGAAGTTGATCGGGCCCGAAGTCCAGAAGAAGTATTTCCAGGAGGTAGTTGAGGCGTTCGCCCAGTTGCGGAACGAGGGAGGTTTGGAGGAGCCCATGCTGCCAGAATCTGGGGTGCAGAACGTCGCAGGTACTATGGTCGAGGATTGGCTCCGGCTATTCCTCAGGATTGTTGACAACGCTGCGCTGCGGCAGCAGCTCAAGCATGCTTTGGAAGGAGCACTGCAGGGGCGCACAGGACTTAGAGACCCGGCGGACGCTGGCCCTCAATACGTGCAGCGCGTGAAGTGGAACAAGCAACGAAAAGGCAAAGAATTCCGGCTTAACACGCAGGTTGCGGGATTCCAAATCAGCGACACCATGTTGGACTTGGGGTCTGACGTCAACATTCTGCCACGGAAGACATGGGAGGCTCTTGGAAGGCCACGGCTAGCCTACTCACCAATCCAACTCAGGATGGCGAACCAGTACTGCATTCTGCCAATCGGCCGGCTCGAGGGTGTCGAGGTCGATGTTGCGGGGGTGAAGACATACACCGATTTTGAGGTTATTGATATCATGGGCGACAAGGATCCCTATCCCGCCTTACTCGGCATTGATTGGGCTTTTGAGAATTACACCATCATCGACCTTAAAAAGGAGCTGATGATCTTTGAGGATGGGGAGGTACGGGTCACCCAGCCCCTCGACCCGTATCAGGGCCCGCGATATACGGAAACGGTGGACAATCAGGAGGATGCTCAGATGATGGACCACCTTTATCAGATGACCGCAGGGAAGCGGGACGACTATATTAACCCGACCGCGACTGGCTCTGTCAGTTGGCGGAGTGTGCAGAGCTCGGAGCTCGGATCCGAACTCGCTTGGGAAGACTGGCAGCAAGGGGGGTATGAGACCACCACGCGGAGATGTGCCTCCATTGCCCAAGTCCGATGGGTAGGGACTGAAATCCGCGGATATCCCACATTGTCGAACATGCAAGCAGTCAATACTTTTATTGCCAAGGTGGAAGACCTGGTCCCAGCTGAAAGCCGGATACCACTTTTGGATGTGGCCTTGCAGTCAACGTCGGCACGGTGGTGGAAAAATCACCGCAACACTCTGTTGCGATGGGAGTGCGTGGCGGATGCTCTGCGGGCACGCTTCAAAGAGGATGAAGGACCCTGCAGTACGCTTAAGTATCATGGAACTTCCGACCCGCGACACCATTTGCGGGCCTGCGAGGAATAGTGGCGTAGCACCCGGTACCCTGAGGAGCTGTGGGTCCACCGGTTTGTCCACTCCCTGGGTACAATTCCCCAGGCCTGGTACCTAGAGGAAGAGCGGAAACGGGGAACCCGCTCTTGGCAAGCAGTTACAGACAAGTTCGTTCGGTGCTTCTTGTTTGAAGGGGAGACGGCGCAGGAGTCTTAGGCCCTACAGGAAATCAAGGAGGTCTTGTTTTTCCGCCATCCCGAGCCTGACGAGGGCCCGGTGGTGTCACGACCTGAGGTCAGGCGTGAGTTGGTTTGCCACCGGATTGACGGCGATCCAGATGACGATAGTCTGGAGGACCTTAGGCATCTCTATTTTGACGAAAGGGAGGGCGAGCGAAGCATCAGTGAAGAGCCGACGATGGAAGGAGTCCATTTACAGCCACTAAAGACAAAGAAGCTGAACATTGGAATGGACGAGAAACCCAAGTTCGCAACGGTGGGAGATTACTGGGACGAGGAAACAACAAAAGAAATTTTCAGCCTCCTCCAGGAATACGAAGATTTCTTCCCATCTTCGGTTGCGGACCTGAAGGGGATCAAGGGGGACCTGGGCGAAATGCGCATCGCGTTGAAATCGGGGGCCAGGCCGGTGAAGCACCGACCCTACCGGTTGAACCCGCGTATCAAAGAAAAGGTCAAGATGGAGATCGACAAGATGCTGGCTGCAGGTCTTATCTTCCCAGTAGAAGAAGCAGAATGGGTGAGTCCCATTGTCATCCAGAACAAGAAGGACAAAGCGGAGATCCGTGTCTGTGTAGACTACCGGAGCCTGAACAATGCCTGCATCCACGATCCGTTTCCCACTCCTTTCAGCGATGAAGTTCTAGACCATGTTGCGGGAAACGAAGCTTATTCCTTCACTGATGGGTTTTTGGGTTACCATCAGGTGCGCATCGCGGAAGAGGACAAAGCAAAGACGACATTCACCACTGAGTGGGGATCATTCGCATACCACGTTATGCCGTTTGGTCTGAAGAACGCACCGGCTGTGTTTTCCCGGATTGTCATTGCTGCTTTCCGGGAGTACATTCACAAGTTCCTGGAGGTCTACATGGACGACTGGACCGTCTACAGCCTGTTGAAGAAACACGCCTCCCTGTTGCGTATTATGTTTGACCGGTGTCATCAGCTGCAGATTTCCTTGAACTTGAAGAAATGTATTTTTGCAGTTCCATTCGGCACACTCTTGGGCCACGTGGTGTGCAAGCAAGGGGTCTGCGTTGATCCCGCCAAGGTCGCGGTCATCGTTCACATGGAAGCCCCCGAGACCGTGAAGCAGTTGCGGGCACTGCTCGGGCACACAGGATATTACAGGCGGTTTATTCGCAACTACGCAAAGATTACGGCCCCTTTGGAGAAACTGTTGCGGAAGTCAGAGGTGTTCCAGTGGACGACGGAGTGTAGGAAGGCACTTGACACCTTGAAGGAGAAGTTGGCGACGGCACCCATACTTGTTCATCCCGACTGGGATAAGCAGTTCCATGTGCATATTGATGCGTCCGGTATTGCACTCGGGGCTGTATTGGCGCAACCCGGGGAGACGACAGTTGACCACCCCGTATACTTCGCCAGCTGTCGGTTATCGAATGCGGAGAAGAATTACACCACGACCGAGCGGGAGGCATTGGCGATGGTGTACTCCCTCCAGAAGTTCCGCCACTATCTTCTGGGCGGAAAATTCACATTCTTCACGGACCATTCTGCATTGAAGTATCTGGTGAATAAGCCTGTGTTGGAAGGACGGATCTGTCGCTGGCTTCTACTTTTCCAGGAATTCACGTTTGAGGTGATTGTCAAGCCTGGCAGGTTGAATGTTGGTCCCGATCATTTATCCAGGTTGGAGACGGGAGAGAATGAAGGCTCGTTGGATGATCAGCTGCCGGATGCTGACCTCTTCCGAGTAGAAGCAGTACCAGATTACCTGGCTGACATTGCCACTTCTCTGACCACGGGACAATGCCCTCAGGATTATACCCCGCTTCAGAAACGCCACCTGGTTGTCCGGGCGGCCGACTACCAATTGATCGCGGGGCAGCTATACAAACTGGGCCTTGATGAGGTGTTGCGCAGATGCGTTCTTGATCACGAACGGGAAGCGGTGATGTGGGAATGTCACAGTGGTGTTGCGGGAGGGCATGTGGGTGCGAAACCCACCGCAAGGAAGGTGCTCCAAGCTGGCCTGTGGTGGCTGATGGTACATGCTGACTGTAAGGCCTATGTGAAGCGCTGCGATGTTTGCCAGCAGACGAGAAGGCCTTCGCACCGGGACGAGCTTCCGCTACACCCAGTGCATGTGTTGCAGCTGTTCGAAAAGTGGGCTGTTAATTTCATAGGTCCCATCGCTCCAGTCGCCAGACACTCCAAGGCCCGGTACATCATTACTGCCACGGATTACCTCACTCGGTGGGTTGAGGCAGCAGCGGTACATGACTGCTCAGCAGAGACCGTTGCCCGATTCATTTTTGAACACATCATCAGCCGGTTTGGCTGCCCACGGAGCTTGACCAGCGATCAGGGTACGCATTTAATTAATGCCACGGTCAAGTCACTACTGGACACATTTATGATTCAGCATCATAAAATCAGCCCATACCACCCGCAGACCAATGGAACTGTGGAAGCATTCAACAAGATTCTTGAAAAAGGCTTGACTAAAATTTGCAATGCTCAGCGCGACGATTGGGACGAGCATCTCCCAGCGGCATTGTGGGCCTACCGGACCACGGTGAAGCGTTTGACCAACCAGACACCATTCCAATTGGTGTATGGCTGGGAAGCTGTGATTCTCGCTGAGTTCACTGTACCCAGTCTTTTGATCGCAACGTCTCTTCAGTTCTCAGAAGAGGAGTCACTTCGGGAATGCCTCCAGGAGCTACAGGAGTTGGATGAGGTCCGATTCCTAGCGGAATTTCACCAGAAGGTTCAGAAGGCCAGGCAGAAAGCGTAGCACGACCGCCACATCAAAACCAAAGCCTTCCAAGTCGGCGGTAAAGTTCTCTTATATGATAGCCGGTTCCAGAAGTTTCCAGGCAAGCTTCAGATGCACTGGTTGGGACCCTACTTTGTCGTCGAGATCCGCGACTCAGGAGCTGTTCGGTTGGCACAGATGGATGGTACGGTTCTCACTGGGTGGGTCAATGGCGCACGCCTGAAACCTTACCAGGAGTAGGTCCCTTTCACTTCTCATCAATAACTCTCACAACCGAGAGAACCCGTAGAGTATCTTAGTCAAATAACTCTCCCGCAACCGGGATGAGCGCAGGGAGTCTCTTCCATTCATAGGTAGTCTGTCAAATAACTGGTCGGTTGCGGTTACCTCACCGCAACTGACTGTGGTCGGGGCGGACCAGTCCAGCGTCTCACCGCGCCAGTCCAGCGTGTCGTCCTTGTAGGATCCATCCCCGTGCCAGTGTCAGTCCAGGTCATTTCCGTTAGTCCTTTTCTTAGTCCGTAGGATTGCTCAGATTTGCATCATAAATTACCATAAGTAGACTGTAATCGTACCATAATCATTTGCCATCACCCACAGTTCCCTGAGCCATCGCGTCTGCCCATTTCCCCACGACGCCGTCATCAACTGTCAGATTACATACAGGCATGCGATTGATCGCACGCTTATCGCAGGCAAGAAGGATAGCAAGAATTAATTGTCGTTATGGAATCTCATCAACTCCGCTCGTGCCAGGGGATGACATAACTTGCATGGAGACCAATAACTCGAGAATGACGGACCAGTTCAATTTGGCAATTGTAGCGACTGCAGAGCAGTTGAAGCCTCAAAGCGCACCGCACCAAGAAGGAAGCTCCAGAAGATTTCTCCAGGTTTACCAGCGTCGGGCCAAGATGCCGAAGGCTCTCCTATCCGTTCTCGAACCAGTGTTGGATAGCCGAATCCATCGAACAGAGTCGTTGGTTGGCAAGTATGACAATGCAACGTTGATGGACGCCAACCTGTCTGACCCAGTGGAATTCCCCCACCTCCATTGGTAGACATACATGGAGCACCACTATACACCAGGCAATAGTCCAGCAGTCGAATGTGACAAGAATACAGGGGCCTCCAGAAATCATCCTTGATGAATTTAAGGACTCTCCCTATTTTCGGAACTACAGGACCGGCCCTGCAATGCACCCAGTTCCTCCTCAGTCGAGTACAGAACGGCTCCCTGTGGCTCAATGAAGAAATCCCCATCCATGCCGAGGACATTCATCGGCTGACAGGGCTGTCTCAGAATGGCGCCGATGTCTCCGCTGCCGGCCAAACATCGTCCAAGCACGCCCGAAAGTTGGGTGACACAGACCTGTACACCAAGTGTGGCACCCGCAGGGGGGGGAAAGGTGCAAAAATTGATTTGATTAATAAGCCAGAAATTCGGTTCGCTTGCTACCTCATTGCTAGCAAGATGATGCGGCACTATACTAAGGGAGAGTGCACTTTGGATACAATCTCCATTGCAAAGCACTGTATCCAGGGCATCAAGCTAAATTGGTGTTCTTTCATGCTAAAAGAACTCTTCACGGCCTGCGAAGAGAACTACAAGCGCACCACTAGTTTCATTTACGGTTACTTTCTTTTAGCTTTCGCCATGTGGAAATGGCACATTCCTCCTGTCCGGATGCCGGCAGGGACTACCGCGAGCCAACCTCTCATGATGAAGTTCACTCCATGGTAGGTGTCCTTAGACCCCAGCACCAAATAGGTGAAAGCGGAAGCATTTCAGGCAGGGTACGGGTTAATGAGAGATGTGGTGGCCAACCAGCAACGGGTGCCCCGGCACCTGTTGGATGAGTATAGTGAGCAGGTATGGTTTGGGGTAAGACATAGGCACACTTACCTCCGCCCAACTTGCGTGCCAGAAGCCACCTTCCACATCGCGCCCCTCAGATTCCATTTGAATGATGATACCTTTCACCGCAAGGTCTCTGCATGGCCGAGGGTCACCAAGCACATCCGCGACGTGATCCCCTGATATAACTTTGAGCGGATGTTGCCGGCGCAGCGGCCTACCGAGACAGGCGCAGCAGGGCCCTCACAGGTTGCGGCGGGACCTCCGTAGGATGCAGCTGAGACCGCACAGGAACTGCCCGAATCACTGGTCGCCATCGTACAACACCTCAATGCCCAGGTACGATGCCTTAATGTGGTAACCCAAGTTGTTTCAAGTGGTTCCCCGTTGTTTCCCTCATTTTCTGAATTTCAGCTCGGTCAGTCTCTTGCTCCCTCCCATATCGCCCCTCTCACTTCTCCCATGTCCACTAGCTTATTCACCTCTACCAGCCCTATCATCACCCCGATGGGCGAAACGGGCCCAGAACCTGATCCATCAGACCCTGCTCCATCCAAGAGGGCCCACACTGCTGTCACAGGTCCAGTGGTGGACCTTACTGACGATGATCCACCATCCACTCCACTCACAGGGACGTTGATTCTGGAGGAACCCCTGATCTATCTGTCAGAGTCCCTCAACATTCACCTCCCCCATACCTCTTTCACCCCGTCCACCGCTCCCTCCACCGGCCGTCCACCTCCCACCTCCTCCAATCCATCCAACTCATCAGCCACTGTATCATATCCTATCATCCAGGAACTTTTCGGAGGCGACAATGGGGTGGAAGCCACCTCCAGTGTTGAAGCCGTAGTACCGCTGGTTGACCCCATGGCCACACCCCAGGATCCTGTCTCTACTCTATCTGTCCGGCTAGCCACTGTTGGGGCTAATTCGGCTGACCCTCCCCCAGACCAGACCATTCAGCAAGACCGGTCGGAGTCCGATATGGCCACCTCCATGTAGCAGCAGACACCGGTCCTTCCTCCTCATACCTCCAACCGATCAGTGGCCAGTGGCCAACCTTCGCAGGAACGGATGCCGGAGCAGGGCACTTCCGACACGGCCAATGCAGAAACATGGGGTACAGGGCATGTGTACCTACTCATTCAGCGGGCGGCCCTCAAGTCCAAACAAATTCATTTAGAGCTGCAGTAGCGGTGCACTGAGCAGCACCACCAGATCATAGCGCTTACTGAATAGCCCGATCAGCTGACTAGGGAGAAGACCTACATATAGGAGCAGGTCACCATTACTGCTCAGGCATTCTCCGACCTATGGCCCGATGCAAGGGCTCATGATGCCCCACTCCCTAACAATATAGCGGAGGACAGTGTAGCAGTCCAGGTTTACCACCTTCAGACTGCTTTCACTGATCTATGTAGGGAGAATCAGGAACTCTAAGCGGTGTTAGCCGCACGGCCTACCCTTCCCCATCCACAGATTGTCTACTCAGACTAGGTGACTGCCAAGCAGACTCAGGCAGTTAGTATGCGGGCGACTCTTCATTCCACTGCGGGCAAGGCTTACGCCCTTCTATGAAGTCTGCAGGAGTGCTCACTCGCACTCACTGTCAAAACGCAGCCTATCTCTGCCCAGCTACAATAGATTTCCTGTGAAATTCAAGAGACCGCAGACCCATCACGGTTAGATCAGCTCTACGCCCAGGCGGACGAGCTTGAAATTCAAATGCAACAGACTGAGGCCGACTCGTCAGCGGCCAAACAGGTCATTCGGGAAATCCGTCCGCCCATTCGCGCCTGTGCCAAATCCATACAATAGCTGGATGCCAAGGCCGAGACCCAGCTTGCCACGATATTCAGGGCTGTCCCAACAACTATAGAGGAGGTCGCCGCCACCAGGATCTCTGAAGAAGCAGACTTGCTTATGTAGGCATGGCAGCAAGCGGTGTCGGACTTCACTGGGCTTAAAGTTACAGCGCTCCGCAGGGTCCCGGAGTTGGGGCCCTTGTTTGAACAACTGCTTGGCAGAGCACAGCAGGAAAGGGTGCGGGGTGAAGGCACAACAGAACAGAGCACGCGAGCTAGCGAGGCAATGGAAGTGGAGACTGTTATCTGTGATTGACTCGGGGACGAGTCAAGGAATTGTGGTCGGGGCCTGTTGGGGCCCTTGTTTTTTATTAGTTTTTGAAATATTGGCTAGAACATTTTGAATTTTGACCTTTTTGAGTTGCGGCATGAAGACACATGGCAACCGCTACTGCGCCGCAACTACCAGGAGTCGCGGAGCTACCAAGGTGGCGCGGAAGAATGGGATAGCTTAATATAGAACACGCACAAGTACAGATAAAGAAAACACACAACAGAAGACAGAAAGTGGAACACGCAGATAACAGGGGAGAAGCTGAAGAAAAGACACAGAGGAACTGATAGTTGCAAGAGCAGGTGAATAAGTAACAGTCACCCGGCTGGAAGAAGCTAGAGAGGTTGTGAGGCTCATAAAAGGGGAAGATGCACCGAGCGACCGCGGAAGAATTATGCATGACCTTCCTAGGGTTCCTCATCTTCTCTATTCTACCTTTCTGTTCCGAAATCCATCTGTATCAGATTTGTAAGCTATCAGTAGGAATACCATGCAATCATCTGTTTGGCCAAGAGATTAATACAATGGAAGGTTGCTGTCTCAATAAGATGTTTATGTTCTTGTAATGTGTTTATGCTGGTTTAAAATTTTATTTGCAAATGTCTGAATGCTTATTAAGCAATCTTGCATATATAACTCTGTATATGTAATCGATGCACTGTCCTTCATGAGTTGCGATTTTGTTCCTTGCCATTGATATCATCCCCTTCTGCATGTGGTTGCGGCACGCCTTGGGTGAGACACACTACTCTCCGGAGCAGGGTGAAAATGCCAGCGTGTTCCTAGACTACACCGGACCCCTTTGTTGGCCACAACTCTTGAACCTGGGTCTTGTCCGTGAGACCTGAATTCTCGCCAACACTAGGTCAAACATGTTCTAATTTAATTATTGAATTGAATTTGAGTCCCCAATATGTCCTATATATTGTAACGTCTCTTCCTTTTCATCCCACAATTTTTTTTTTCTTTTTCTATTTATATTTGATTCTGTGCTTTTGTTGGCCACAACTGTTCAGTTTTACCTTCGAATTATGTCAATTTCGAGCTGATATGGAATAGGATTCCTATTCCTCCTAGTGTTCTTGTATGGAAAATTTTATTGTCCTCTTCCACTAAATGTGCATGCCTTATATTAAATACATACATATATATATATATATCACCCTATATATATAGATTGATCCCATACAATTGTTATATAGTTGTATCTACTCCTACGTATTTCTACTTATGCATAAAATTACCCACAAATTGCAATTGATTTATGAACGATTTCGCATAACATTTGGTAGGATCACCATACCTATGCTTTTGTGTTCAATAGCATACTCTTATTGATTGTAAGTTGGGTATTTGGTTTGTTGGTTTTTAATATTCGTATCACTCCAGCATTTAAGTTTGAAATTCTAATTATTCCTGGCACCGAATGGCTATTCCTATTTACGTCTTATGTCACTTACATGAGTTTATTATGGTTTTTGTGGCCACTTTTTCCAATTTAAATGATCGCTACCATCGCATCATGTATCTCTCATGTATAGTTCGCTTATGATGAGTTACTATGGAGATAGGCGTATTTAAATTTCGATGCATTCGTTATGCCTCGTTGGGAAAGTCGGCTCAAGTCATTTGGCTATTTCAACCCATTGCACATATCCACGTTGCCCTATTAGATGGTCCTTTATTTATTTTATTTAGTTTGGTTAGTTCTCATTGCACCCACATGCAAGGTTGTATGTATCTATGTTTAGTTATAGACGCCACGCTAGATTGTTCTTTCAATTACGCCGGCCCTATGACATGAGCGAGAGTACTGTGAGATCGATTTCATGAATCTATATGTATGAGTTGGATGACCATGTATTAAATACCACTGTCACCCAATAGATCCATGTATAGGCCATCGATCAGAGGCCACTTGGATGGTGGAGATTGTTCCTGTCCATTAGGGTTTCGTCGTTTTTGGATTTGAGACAATTGTATAAATCTCTGTGTTATTATCAAGTGGTTCTTTTTCCCCTCAGTTGTTCTCGTAGTCTTTCGGTCTTGAGACTCTACACGTCAGAGGAACGAACCATTGGCTCACCCAGGCTTCTGGCGTATCTATCTACTCATCGTCATTAATACTCAGGTATGAACTTCCATGCATGTCACTAACCTTACTGTGAGGCTTACGCTCTTGATATGTATTTTTCTCCATAGCAAGACGCTCTATCGACCATGCAAGAGATGAGTTTAAATGCCAAAATTTCTTTTCTATAGTCTCGTTTACTGTTGAGAACTCATTTTTTTTTTGTTGTTAGTTGGACAAATATCTCTTGGAGATTGTTCTGTCCTCGTATGTTGATTTTTGTTTCTTGTTAACGATGTGTAGCACTAATAATCCATCATTTCTTGATAGGAGCTTACTCTTCTTCCTCTTTCGTGACTTTACATAGGTTTTTCATTTCATTCGCTGAGTTTCCCTGGGTTGAAGCGAGCAATCAGTACCTCAGGTAAGCCGTCGATTCATTGGAATATAATTTATCCTGTGTTTTACTATCATTTTGGAGAACGTTTTTACAATACCCATGTATTCTTTCTGAAGGTCGTATTTGGTGACAAAGTCTTCCAATCCCAAGGTAACCCGTGTTTTTAGGCTCCATTCGCACATGCTATGTTCTGAGTATCCTCATATCGTCTTTTTGTAAGGATCTCTCATGTTTCCCTCATTTTTATTGCAGGTAGGTTCGAATCTCATCGACGGTTTTCTTCAGTGGTATTTGGTGGATTTATAATTCACTTGAATTGATGTCGTTATATCGTGGAATTTCAGGTCAGTATTGACGCGTCATTCATCAAAGTGTGACCAGGCTCTATTGTTGTTATTATACAGAATTTGTTCAGACAATTCAAATTTTTATTGTCGTAAAAAGTTTCTACTGTAGTAATAACTTATGCGAGAGACTGGGACTGTTAATAATTTTTCCTTCGGATGATGAAATTCCCTGAATAATTAAATTTTGTAATGTTATTATGAAACCATGATAGCCTGATTCCGTAAGTGGCTTCAGAATTTGATAGATATATATATATATATATATATATATATATATATATATATACCCTTCGTCTCTATTATTATTGACAAATCAATAATATTTTCTAATAGTTTCCATATTATTATTTTCATGTTAATACTCATGTTAAATATTTTTCCTTTCATTAATGGTCTTCCTAAATTGGATTGAAGAAATTAATAAGTTCACAAGTCTTATTTGTCCTTTCTGTTCCTCCTCATTATAATAGCATAAATGAATATAAGTCTCTTTTTTGCAAGAGTTTTCAAGTCTGCAAGCTTTCAGTGAATGAGAAATTACTATTTCCATAGAGTCTATACTTTCAGGTGTATTCTATGAATCCAATGGTGGACTCTCTGTATACTCCCTAGTTTGGGGTTCCATTGTAATAGTCACTTATAATGTTTTCTGCAACTATATACTTATAATTTTCCTTAGTATAACAGTTTCAGTATGTCTAGTGTTTAAACTACACTCTTAACTGGCACATTATATAGATCTGATGGGGAAATTATTTGTTATCTTTCACAGCTTGTATAGTCTGCATGCATTTTATACAGATTCACATGCACAGCTGATAATTTCAAGTAATTATTCAGTTTGGCCCCTTTCTTTGTGAAGGATGTTAGTCATACACCAGTGTTGTATAAATAATTCTCAAACCAAATTTTTTTCCATGATTAGTAACCATGTTTAGCTCTGTTTATTTACTATCTAAATATATATATATAGCACTAAAATCTATACTCCTCCATTTTTTCATTATTATATATGGCAATTTATAGATAGACATGCACTGTTAATTTGGAAAGCTACAGGTCTGTACTTCACTTAGTTAATTTAGTCAATCTATAGATCTGCACTACATGTACTTAATTCCTCCTACACATTTTTTTGAGGTTTTATAGTGGTCACTGATTAAATTCTATTTTAAACAAAAACAGATTAATGTTACATAGTTAAAAATTATGAGGTAAGATAAAACTCCAGATTTAAACCAGTCTTTGGTTTAGAGTTTCTTGCTGATTTTCTTCATAATTTCTAGCTCCTACAACTATGCAGAACTGAGGGAATTAACTTCTTCTAGTAATTTTGTAAATGTATGGAACACAAGAAATAAAATATTGTAAGCAATTCGTTTATGCATTAACAGTACAAGAATACCACTTCTTCAATTGACCAATCCTCCCAACCTTAGAGTCCCTCTATCTCCAGAACTCACCCCCGAGCTGAGATCACCCCTAGGACAGACTAACCACTAATATCTTCAGGAATAGCTTATTTAAGATTTTTCTCCCCAAAGCCTGTTTCTAATTCTGCATCTAGAATTACAGGATGCTTTTTTTCATGTTTGCCTAGGCTTCCCTTATTTAGGGATTTTTAAAGCTGTTTTCTGCTTTTCCCAGCTTTTTACCTCTTCCAAACTACTCTACACCTCACTGGGGAAACTAGATTCTCCTCAAAATCTAATTTAGAAATAAATTCTTTTAAGGATTTTTGAAAGATTTTTGGGGAAAGTATCTGCCTCTTTCCATCCTCATGGATTTTGCAAGTGATCTCATAATTCTCATTTGGTCAATCTGCACAGAATTATTTTTATTTCCTTTTTTCATAATTGAATATTTAATTACATCCAAAAAATACTTATCCATTGGGTTCCACTCCCCTTTGGATTAAATTTCAAATGTCTAAATTTGAAAGAAACATAAAACTAGGGGTGCTACATATTCCCCCTCTGAAAGCAAACACCATCCTCAGTGTTGATAGCAAGCTAATAGAGTTCATTTTCCAAACAAAAATGGATATTTTTCCATCATTTCAGCTTCTCTTTCCCAGGTAGCTTCTTTAGTAGTAAAGTTCTTCCACTGCACCTTTACCCTTACTATCGTTCGATTCCTCATTTCAATTTCTTCCCACTCCAATATTTGAATCGGCTCTCGAAAGAACTCCCCTTCTGGTTCCACCTGTATCACATTCCAATCAACAATGTGAGAAGCATCATGCACATATATTTTTAATAGGGACACATGAAACACATCATGAACTTTAACATGGGGTGGTAAGGCAACCTTATAAGCCACTAGTCCCACCCTTTCTAACACCTCAAAAGGCCCACAATATTTAGGAGCCAATTTTTCACAAATTCCAGCATAAAGTGTGCTCTCTTTGGGTTTAATACACAAATACACGTGCTCCCCCACTTTGAATTCTTGATGTATCCTATTTTTTTCTACATAGTTTTTTTGTCGATCTTGTGATGTCTTGATATTTCTTTGTATTTTCTTAACAATTCTTTCCATATGTTGTAAGGCATCTGGTCCCAACATTAGCTTATCCTCAGGTTGGCTCCAGCTCAAAGGAGTATGACACTTCCTTCCATAGAGTGCCTCAAATGGGCTCATTTTGATGGAGGATTGATAGCTTTTATTATAAGAAAATTCAGCTAAATGCAAGTAGTCTTCCCATTTTGATGGCCTATCCATCACATACATCTTCAACATATCCTCCAAAATATGATTTGTTCTCTCTGTCTGGCCATTTGTTTGAGGGTGATAGGCAGTGCTAAAATTCAACTTAGTGCCCATGCCCCCAAACAGACCTTTCCAGAAGGCTGCTATGAACGTAGCATCTCTGTCCGAAACAATCACCTTTGGGACCCCATGGAGCCTTACTACTTCCTTCAGGAACACATATGCTACATGGGCTGTCCCAAAAGTAGATTTCACAGGTATGAAGTGTGCAGCTTTTGTTAAAGTGTCTACTACCACCATCACTGAATAGTGGGTATTTGGTTTTTGGTAGCCCTATTATGAAATCTATAGAAACTGTGTCCCATTTCCATTCTGCAATCGGCAAAGGGTTTAGAAGACCAACAGGATGCTGATGCTCAACTTTGACTAGCTGACATTCCATACATCTAGCTAAATATTCTGCTACATCTCTTTTCATTCCTGGCCAAAACAACTTCTTTTTCAAAGTTGTTAGCATTTTCTGATATCCAGGATGCCCTGCATACAGTTGTTTGTGATATTCATATAGGATTTCTTTTTTCAAAGTTTCCACATTGGGGACAGACAATCTATTTTTGTAGCAGATCAGCCCTTTTTCGTTTTGAGTGTAGTTAGACATCTCCTTCTTCAATAGTTTCACCTGTAGACTCTCATAATTTGGATCCTGGTCCGCTACCTTTTTCACTAGATCTTCTAAATCAAAATTAGCACTACTTCCAATACTGTTTATAATTTGACAAGCATTTCTGCTCAAGGCGTCAGCAATTTTATTTTCTTTCCCTCTGATATGTTTTATGTCCATATCAAATTAACTCAGAAAAGACAGCCATCTGTCCTTTCTAACATTCAAATCAGTTTGGGAAAAGAAATATTTAATACTAATATGATCAGTCATCAATGTAAATTTTTTCCCAAGAAGATAGTGTCGCCACATCTTCAAGGCATGAATAATAGCAGCCAATTCCAAATCATATGCACTATAGTTCTATTCATGTGTCTTCAGTTTCCTAGATTCATATGAAATAACTGAATTTTACTACAACAGGACTCCTCCCAACCCCTCTCTACAGGCATCCGTACATACAAGAAATTCTTTATCGGGATCTGCAATTTTCAGTATAGGGGCTGTAGCGAGTTTTAACTTTAATTGTTCAAAACTGTTTTGGCATTTTTTAGTCCACTCGAATTTGACCCCTTTCCTTTTTAATGAATTTATGGGATATGCTATTGCAGAAAATCTTTCCGTAAATCTACGATAATAACCTGCAATCCCCATGAATGATCTCACTGTTGAAACATCAGTTGGCACCGGTCATTCTCTAATAGCCTTTATCTTTTCAGGGTCAACAGCCAATCCTTGTTCAGAAATAATATGAACCAAGTATTGGATCTTGTCCTTATAGAATTCACATTTACAGAATTTTGCATATAACTGGTTTTCATTCAGACCTTGCAACACTATCCTCAAGTGCTCCTTGTGCTCCTCCTCACTTTTTGAGTAAACCAAAATATCATCTATGAACACTAGTATGAATTTATTGAAGTACTTGTTTAACACACTGTTCATTAAGCACATAAAGGTGGCAGGGGAATTTGTCAAACCAAAAGGTAGGACTACAAATTTGTAGTGTCCATACCGGGTTCGAAAAGCAGCTTTACTAATGTCTTCCTCCTTGATTCTGAGCTGGTGATAACCAGTCCTTAAGTCAATCTTAGAAAATATTGAAGCTCTTCTTACTTGATCAAAAATATCATCAATTCGGGGCAAAGGGTATCTATTTTTAATTGTCGGCGTATTCAGTTGATGATAGTCAATGAACATTCTAAAGGTTCCATCCTTCTTTTTCACGAACAGCACCGGTGCTCCCCAAGGAGACACACTCAGTCTTATATAACCCTTATCCAACAATTCTTGCAATTTCTTTTTCAGTTCCATGAGTTCAGGGGGACTCATTCGATAAGGGGCTCGGGAAACAGGTGTTTCTCCTGGCACCAAATCGATTGAAAATTCAATCACTCTTTTGGGGGGAAGATTAGTAATCTCATCTGGAAAAACTTCCTTAAACTCTCTCACTACTGGCAAGGTATCTAATAGGTTTTCTCTCGGTTGTTGTTCTAATTCTTCAATGTGTACTGCATATACTTGATATCCTTTCCTAGCTGTTATTTTTAATTGCAGTGCTGATATTTGTCTTACAGAGATGGGTTTTGGTTTTCCCTTCAGAATAAAAGGGTTCCCTTCTTCATCTATGCAATGCAAATTTTTATCCCAACAATTCATCATTGCCTTTCTTTTTTCTAGCTAGTCCATTCCTATCAGCAAGTCATATGAGCCTAAGGGCATAATATTTAAATTCACTTCTGTCTGGAAGTAATTTAATTTAATTGTTGTTTGAGGTAACTTATGTGTTACCTTCCTCTTGGTACCAGTGGCTAACTGGACCAACCAAGACTGCTAAAATTTTTTCTTGAGATTGCATTTTTCTACCACTTGTGGACTAATGTAACTCAAAGAAGCACCTGGATCAATTAAAACAATAACAGATTGGTCAACAATCTTACCTTCCATTTCAACCATGGTAGCTTGGTGTTCTGCTTATCGATTCTCCAAGGCTGCACTGATAGTGGGTATATTTCTTGCTATATCATTTACTATGGTAGCTTCTCGATCTCTCATAATCATCTGAATGTTTCTGTGGGGACAATCCCTTAAGAGATGGGGTTCTCCACATCCCTAGCATTTCAAAGGTTCCCTCATTTTAACTGTGCCTTCATTCTTATTCCTTCATCTAGTTGTTTGGAACCAACTTGAGACTGAGCTGTTTGGCTTTCTTTTGGTTTATTAAACTTTTTCCTCTGATGATCCCTACCAAAATTCTTTAAGTAAGTTGGTTTCTGTTTCTTTCCTTTGATTTCACCTTTGTTTATCTAGCCTTTTCCATGCTCACCCTTTCCTTTAAACTGTTGGTACCATAATCTATATTTTCTCACTACTTCATCCATAGTTTTTGGGTTATCAAACTTGATATTCTCTTTGTACACAGTAGGAAAACAGTTCAAAAACCTTTGTACCTTGGCCTTCTCTTCCCTAATATAAGGGACAAATCTCAACAGATTTTTAAACTTGGTGAAAAACTCATCAATAGTAAGTTGTCCTAGTCTAAGTTCATGGAATTCCTTTGCTTTATCATCATAATAGCGTTCGTTCAGATAGTGGTTTTTCAACTTGACTTGGAAATCTTCCCAAGTAACTGTCTTTTCATCAATGGCATGAACCATTTTCATCGAATCCCACCACAAGGTAGCCTTACCTTGTAGCTGGTAGATAACTAATCTGGCCTTTAGATTGCTTTCATATTCATAGACCTGGAAATAATTAATCATGTTCAACAACCAGGCTTTAGCATCTTCCTCCTTCTCCCCATCATAGGAGGCAGGTTTGATCTTTCATAATTCCCCCTGTAATTCGTTTTTCTGCTTATATTGATGCCTAACAGCATCATCTTCCTCAGACTCATCATTATTCCTCTTTCCAGAACCTTCACCTTCTTGGCTGTTCCGAAAATTTAATTCTCTGATGAGATTTTCCTTCTCCTCACTGGCTAATGAAAATCTGTCATTCTGGCTTCTTAGCTCAGCCATCTCTCGTTGCAAACTATGCAACATAGCCATCACTGGAGCATTGAGATCTGGTGTATTATCGTTATCACCCAGATCAACATAAATTTCCTCACCTTCTACAATTCAACTTTTCTGGTTCAGCACCACTATAGACTAAACAACACAGATCAGTAATTAAAAAAAGAAAAAAAATCAACAATAAATAGTTTATACAGTGAGCACACAACAACAGTGAGCAAAAAAACAACAAAAACCCAGTTTATGTAACTTGGGCTCTGATACCATTTGTAATGTCTCTTCCTTTTCATCCCACATTTTTTTATTTTTTTATTCTATTTATATTTGATTCTGTGCTTCTGCTAGCCACATCTGTTCAGTTCTACTTTCGAATTACGTCAATTTCGAGCTGATATGGAATAGGATTCCTATTCCTCCTAGTGTTCTTGTATGGAAAATTTTATTGTTCTCTTCCACTAAATGTGTGTGGCTTATATTAAATACCTATATATATATATATATATATATATATATATATATATATATATATATATACATTGATCCATATAATTATTATAGAAGGTATCTGTGTGTCCATGTATTTACTATGCATACAATTACCCACATATTGCATTCAATTTATGAACGATTTCGCATAACATTTGGTAGGCTCACCATACCTATGCTTTTGTGTTCAATAGCATACTCTTATTGATTGTAAGTTGGGTATTTGGTTTGTTGGGTTTTAATATTCGTATGAATCCAACATTTAAGTTTGAAATTCCAACTATTCCTGGCACCGAATGGCTATTCCTATTTACATCTTATGTCACTTACATGAGTTTATTATGGTTTTTGCGGCCACTTTTTCCAATGTGAATGATCGCTACCATCGCATCATGTATCTCTCATGTACAGTTATGGTGAGTTACTGTGGAGATATGCATATTTAAATTTCCATGCATTCGTTATGCCTCGTTGGAAAAGTCGGCTCAAGTCATTTGGCCATTGCAACCAATTTCACATCTCCACTTAGCCCTATTCGATGGTCCTCTATTGATTTTACTTATTTTTGTTAGTTCTCATTGCGCACACGCGCAAGGTTGTATGTATCTACGTTCAGTTATAGACGCCATGCCACATTGTTCTTTCAATTACGTCGGCCCTATGACATGAGCGAGAGTACTGTGACATCGATTTCATGAATCTATATTTATGATTTGGATAGCTATGTATTAAATACCACTATCACCCAATCGATCTGTGTATAGACCATCGATCCAAGGCAACTTGGACGGTGGAGATTGTTCCTATCCATTAGGGTTTCATCGTTTTTGGATTTGAGACAATTGTATAAATCTCTGTGCTATTATCAAGTGGTTCTTTCGCCCCTCAGTTGTTCTGATAGTCTTCCGGTGTCGAGACTCTGCACATTGGAGGAATGAGCCATTGGCTCACCCAGGCTTCTGGCGTATCTATCTACTCATCGTCATTAATACTCAGGTATGAACTTCCATGCATGTCACTAACCTTACTGTGAGGCTTACGCTCTTGATATGTATTTTTATCCATAGCAATATGCTCTGTCTACAGTGCGAGAGTTGAGTTTAAATACATCAATTTATTTTTTATAGTCTCGTTTACTGTCGAGAACTCGTTTTTTTTTTGTTGTTAGTTGGGAAAATCTCTCGTGGAGATTGTTCTGTCCTAGTATGTTGATTTTTATTTCGTGTTAACGATGTGTAGCACTGATACTCCATCGTTTCTTGATAGGAGCTTACTCCTCTTTGTCTTTCGTGACTCTACAGAGGTTGTTCATTTCATTCGCTGAGTTGCCCTGGGTCGAAGCGAGCAATCCCTACCTCAGGTAAGCTGTCAATTGATTGGAATATAATTTATCCTGTGTTTTATTTTTATTTTGGAGAACGTTTTTACAATACCCATGTATTCTTTGTGCATGTTGTCTTTGGTGAAAAAGTCTTCCAATCCCAAGGTAACTCGTGTTTTTAGGCTCCATTCGCACATACTATGTTCTGAGTATCCTCATAACGTCTTGTTGTAACGATCTCTCACATTGCCCTCATTTTTATTGCAGGTAGGTTCGAATCTCATCGAAGGTTTTCTTTAGTGGTATTTGGTGGATTTGTAATTCACTTGACTTGACATCATTATATCCTGGAATTTCAGGTCGGTATTGACGCGTCATTCGTCAAAGTGTGACCAGGCTCTATTTTTGTTATTATACAGAATTTGTTCAGACAATTCAAGTTTTTATTGTTGTAAAAAGTTTCTACTGTAGTAATAACTTATGCCAGAGACTGGGACTGTTAACAATTTTTCCTTCGGATGATGAAATTCCCTGAATAATTAAATTCTGTAATGTTATTATGAAACCATGATAGCCTTATTCTGTAAGTGGCTTCAGAATTTAATATATATATATATCTACCCTTCGTCTTTGTTACTATTGACAAATCAATAATACTTTCTAATAGTTTCCATATTATTATTTTCATGTTAATACTCATGTTAAATATTTTTCCTTTCAGTAATGGTCTTCCTAAATTGGATTGAAGAAATTAATAAGTTCACTAGTCTTATTTTTCCTTTCTGTTCCTCCTCATTATAATAGCATAAATGAATATAAGTCTCTTTGTTGCAAGAGTTTTCAAGTCTGCAAGCTTTCAGTGAATGAGAAATTACCATTTCCATAGAGTCTATACTTTCAGGTGTATTCTATGAATCCAACAGTGGACTCTCTTTATACTCCTTAGTTTGGGGTTCCATTGTAATAGTCACTTATAATGTTTTCTGGAACTATATACTTATGATTTTGCTTAGTATAAAAGTTTCAGTATGTCTAGTGTTTAAACTACACTCTTAACTGGAACATTATATACATCTGATGGGGAAATTATTTGTTATCTTTCATAGCTTGTATAGTCTACATGCATTTTATAGAGATTCACATGCACAGCTTATAATTTCCAGTAATTATTCAGTTTGGACCCTTTCTTTGTGAAGGATGTTAGTCATACACTAGTGTTGTATAAATAATTCTGAAACCAAAATTGTTTGCATGATTAGTGATTAGTAACCATGTTTAGCTCTGTTTCTTTACTATCTAAATATATATATATATATATAGCACTAAAATCTATACTCCTCCATTCTGTCATTCTTATAGAGGGTAATTTACAGATATACATGCACTATTAATTTGGAAAGCTACAGGTCCGTACTTCACTTAGTTAATTCAGTCAATCTATAGATCTGCACTGCATGTACTTAATTCCTCCTACACATTTTTTTGAATTTTTATAGTGGTCACTGATTAAATTCTATTTTTAACAGAAACAGATTAAAGTTACATAATTATAAATTATGAGGTAAGATAAATATCTAGATTTAAACCAGTCTCTGGTTTAGAGTTTCTGGCTGATTTTCTTCATAATTTCTGGTTGCTACAACTATGCAGAACTGAGGGGATTAACTTCTTCTAGTAATTCTGTAAATGTATGGAACACAAGAAATAAAATATTGTAAGCAATTCATTTATGCATTAACACTACGAGTATACCACTTCTACAATTTACGAATATCCCAACCTTAGAGTCCCTATATCTCCAGAACTCACCCCCGAGGTGAGATCACCTCAAGAATAGACCAACCACCAATATGTTGAGGAATAGCTTATTTAAGCTTTTTGTCCCCAAATCCTGTTTCTAATTCTGCATCCAGAATTACAGGATGCTTTTTTTCCTGTTTTCCTAGGCTTCCCTTATTTAGGGATTTTTAAAGCTGCTTTCTGCTTTTCCCAGCTTTTTACCTCTTCCCAACTACTCTCCACCTCATTGGCGAAACTAGATTTTCCTCAAAATCTATTTTGGAAATAAATTCTTGCAATGAGTTTTGAAAGATTTTTGGGGAAAGTATCTACTACTTTCCATCCTCATGGATTTAGCAAGTGATCTCATAATTCTCATTTGGTCAATCTGCATAGAATTATTATTTTTTTTCTTATAATTAAATATTTAATTACATACAAAAAATACTTATCCATTGGGGTCCACTCCCCTTTGGATTAAAGTTCAAATTTCTAACTTTGAAAGAAACATAAAACTAGGGGTGTTACATATTCCCCCTCTGAAAGCAAACACCGTCCTCGGTGTTGATAGCTAGCTAATAGAGTTCATTTTCCAAACAAAAATGGATATTTTTCCATGATTTCAGCTTCTCTTTCCCAGTTAGCTTCTTCAGCAGTAAAGTGCTTCCACTACACCTTTACCCTTGCTACCGTTCGATTCCTCAATTCAATTTCTTCCCGCTCCAATATTCGAAGCGACTCTGGAAGGAACTCCCCTTCTGGTTCCACATGTATCACATTCCAATCAATAATGTGAGAAGCATCATGTACATATATTTTTAATAAGGAAACATGAAACACATCATGAACTTTAACATGGGGCGGTAAGGCCAGCTTATAAGCCACTGGTCCCACCCTTTCTAACACCTCAAAAGGCCCACAATATCTAGGAGCCAATTTTGCACAAATTCTAGCATAAAGTGTGCTCTTTTTGGGTTTAATACACAAATACACATGCTCCCCCACTTTGAATTCTCGATGTATCCTCTTTTTGTTCAGATAGTTTTTCTATTGATCTTGTGCTGTCTTGATATTTCTTTGTATTTTCTTAACAATTCTTTCCATCTCTTGTAAGGCATCTGGTCCCAACATTAGCTTATCCTTAGGTTGGCTCCAGCTCAAAGGAGTACAACACTTCCTTCCATAGAGTGCCTCAAACAGGCTCATTTTGATGGAGGATTGATAGCTATTATTATAAGCAAATTCAGCTAAATGCAAGTAGTCTTACCATTTTGATGGCCTATCCATCACATACATCCTCAACATATCCTCCAAAATCTGATTTGTTCTCTCTGTCTGACCATATTTCTGAGGGTGATAGGCAGTGCTAAAATTCAGCTTAGTGCCCATGCCCCTAAACAGACCTTTCCAGAAGGCTGTGATGAACTTGGAATCTCTGTCGGAAACAATCACCTTTGGGATCCCATGGAGCCTTATTACTTCCTTCAGAAACACATCCGCTACTTGGGCTATCCCAAAAGTATATTTCACAGGTATGAAGTGTGCAGCTTTTGTTAAAGTGTCTACTACCACCATCACTGAATCATGTTGGTATTTGGTTTTGGGTAGCCCTGTTATGAAATCTATAGAAACTGTGTCCCATTTCCATTCTGCAATCGGCAAAGGGTTTATAAGACCAGCAGGATGCTGATGCTCAACTTTGACTAGCTGACACTCCATACATCTAGCTAAATATTCTGCTACATCTCTTTTCATTCTTGGCCAAAAAAAATTCTTTTCCAAAGCTGTTAGCATTTTCTGATATCCAGGATGCCCTGCATACGGTTGTTTCTGATATTCATCTAGGATTTATTTTTTCAAAGTTTTGCACATTGGGGACATACAATCTATTTTTATAGTAGATCAGCCCTTTTTGGTTTTGAGTGTAGTCAGAGACCTCCTTCTTCAGTAGTTTCACCTGTAGACTCTCATAATTTGGATCCTAGTCTGCTACCTTTTTCACTAGATCTTCTAAATCAAAATTAGCACTACGTCCAATATTGTTTATAATTTGACAAGCATTTCTTCTTAAGGCATCAGCAATTTTATTTTCTTTCCCTTTGGTATGTTCTATGTCCATATCAAATTCATTTAGAAAAGACAGCCATCTGGCTTGTCTAGCATTCAAATCAATTTGGGAAAAGAAATATTTAAGACTAATATGATCAGTCATCAATGTAAATTTTTTCCCAAGAAGATAGTGTCGCCACATCTTCAAGGCATGAATAACAGCAGCCAATTCCAAATCATATGCACTATAGTTCTGTTCATGTGTCTTCAGTTTCCTAGACTCATATGCAATAACTGAATTTTCCTGTAACAAGACTCCTCCCAACCCCTCTCTACAGGCATCTGTACTTACAACAAATTCCTTATCAGGATCTGCAATTTTTAGTATAGGGGTTGTAGTGAGTTTTAATTTTAATTGTTCAAAACTATTTTGGAATTTTTCTACCACTCGACTTCGCAGAGTCCGTATCTCATCCTCTTTTTAAAGGCGAAATATCTGATAAATTTCCTCCCAGTCTATCTCTCGTTGGAGTTTGTCGTGTTTTAGAGATATCCGAAATGGGATATTAAGGTATTAGAACATGTTCTGGCTCTCACCCATTGTCTATGATATCACAGTAGGATCAAGGTTGAGGCAGGGAAGGAGTAGAGGTTAAGAGGGAGAAGTTGACAACACTCACAAGTAGAGTAAAGACCTAAGCCTGAAGAGACTCTGTATCAGATATAGAGAGCCTACAGAGGACATAGAAAGGAGCTTGTAGTATATTTGAGAGAGAAAGAGCCGATGGCAGATGAAACTGAGGCCAAACAGTTTGAAGAGGCACTCCTCAAGTCGGTGCAGGATTTAGCTCAATAGATTGAGGTGATGGGACAGAGGTTCATAGCTGTGGAGGCTAGGCAGCGTGAGACTCCAGGGGTTTTCCAGCTCAGAGAGGGATCAGGAACATCCCATGATTTTCCGGAGCAGGATGCTGCTCAGCGTGATACTCCTCAGCCGACGACTTCATGTGCACCTACCCGCTCTACTATGCCCACTTTCTTGGGAGCAGATACAGGGACAAGAGCCCAAACAGATGCAGAGGCCCGGACACTTAAATGAGTATTTTGCAAGAAAGACTGTACCTGACGGGAAGGGAGTTCAGTGAGATGCTCTCCATGGTCTCGCAAATATTGTGCCTGGATAGTAGACTTAAGGTCTCAGATGGTTTATTTCACTTAATGATGGGAGATCTGTTCCAGGTTTCTATAGTAGATTTCATTTGCTCACAGATGATCATCAAATAGTTTGAAAATTCTTTAGTGAGTGGAGAAGCTTGATATCTATTTCCACTAACAAGATGTCGAAGACAAAGGCCATCAAGGTGGCGACATTACATTTGGATGGTGTGAGGCCCAAGACCTGTGGTTCATGAACAACAGCACCCACAGATTCTCCAAAATAATTTTTTACAAATGAAAGTCGACGAGAGGTTGGAGGAAATGCTTTGACAGAGGATCAGAGAATGAATATTTTTTGAGCCTACTAAGCTCAAGCAGACTGGGAGCCCCGAGACATACATTGCAGATTTCTTGAGGGTTTCAGTGATGGTGCTAGATCTATCCATAGCACAGATGATCTATATGTTTGTGGAGGGGTTAGCAGAGCTACTTCGGGGTCTAGTCAGATCTACTATACTAGCTACACTCCAGGATGCTATTAGCAGGACCCGAGATTTAAAGGATGCATTGCCAAGGAATCAGACACCTTACCCCTAGAGACAGGGCTTCCAGCCCAAGGGGAAGGATGTGAGGGTTCCTCCTCCAAAGGGGAATCCGGGACGGGCACAGATATATGATGATGCCAAGAGGGAGTTGACGAAGAAGCGACTGTGCTTCACGTGTCACGAGCCATGGGCACTAGGACATAGGTGTGCTGCTGGCAAATCACACTTCATGCAGGTCTTCTCCAATGATAGTGGGGAGGAGGATGAGGAGGATGATGAAGAGGTAGGAGATAGTCAAATGGCCGAGGATCAGTTGCCACCTCCACCTCTAGGGATAGGAGGTGCAACTTTTTCACCCACAGGAGGGGCCCTTGCAGTTATTTGAGGAGTTTCTAAGTATTTGACACTGCGCATACGAGGGACAGTACGTGGCCAGCGAGTATCAGTTTTGGTTGACAGTGGGGCAACCCACAACTTCATTGATGCACAGATGGTGAAGCAGAGGGGTATACCAACTAGGAGTTTTTACGGGTTTTCAGTCTTGGTCCCAAGAGCCCATACGACGCAGTGTGCCCGGTATGTTCTAGAGTTAGCAGTGACGATGGGTACTTACACTATGATTGATCACCTTTTCGTGGTCAACATACCAGATACCAATGTGGTACTGGGTGTTCAGTGGATGATTACTTTTTGGAAGGTCACCATGGATTGGGAGGCCTTAGAGATGGAGTGGGATGACAAGAATACTAGAAAGCATGAGAAGATCCACGAGATGCACACTTACCCACCTCAGAAATTTTTGGCACACCAGATGGAGGCAGAATTCCGGAAGGGAGACATAGAGTGGGTGGTTGAGTTGAAGGCATCAGAGGCAGAGACCACTGGTCGAGCAGTTCCTCCAAATATACAAGCCATCCTTGACAGACATGAGGTAGTGTTTGGGGATATACCACCAGGGTGGCCACCAGATAGAGGGTTTGAGCATAACATCGAGCTTGAGCAAGGTATTCAGGCAGTGATCACTACAACCTATAGGCATCCCAAAGCCTATTGGGATGAGATTGAGCGGGCCATCTAGCAGTTTTTGGCTCCTGCACACATCAGACCGAGCACGAGCCCATTTGCTTCTTCTGTAGTGCTGGTGAAGAAGAAGGATGACACCTTGAGGATGTGCATTGACTATAGGGCCCTGAACAAGAAGAATCTGAAGAATAGGTACCCTATACCCAGGATCGATGAGCTAATGGATGAGCTAAGAGGAGCTAAGTTCTTCTAGAAGATTGATTTGGATTAGGGTACCACCAGATTCACGTGAGGGAACATGAAATTCCCAATACTGCCTTCAGGTGTCATTATGGGCACTTTTAGTTTTTGATTATGCCTTTTGGGCTGACCAATGCACTAGCCACCTTTCAGTCTTGCATGAGCCATATCTTCCGCAGTCATCTGAGGAAGTTTGTATTGGTCTTCTTCAATGACATACTCATATATAGCAAGACTTAGGAGGAGCATCTCTAGCATATAGAGGCACTTCTATGCATCTTGGAAGAGCAAAAATTCTATGCTAATCTCTCCAAGTGTGAGTTTGGGATGATAGAGATGTTATATTTGGGTCACATTATTGGAGTGGACAAAGTGAGGGTCCACGAGGTGAAAATTAGAGCCATTAGAGATTGGCCAAAGCTAAAGAATGTGATGGAAATTCAAGGGTTCATTGGGATATGTACCTATTACAGGAAGTTCGTCGGAGGATTCTCACAGCTTGTTGCACCCCTTACATATTTGACGAAGAAGAGGGCATTCATTTGGTTAGATATAGTGCAGTGAGCCTCTGATAGGCTCAAGGAGGTGATGAGTAGCTGCTGAGTGCTTGCATTGCTAGATTTTATGTAGCCATTTGTCTTGGAGTGTGATGTGTTGGGAGAGGGGATCGACGCAGTATTCATGTAGGGGGGGACACCCTATAGCCTTCGAGATCCGGAAGCGCCTTCTGCATGAGAGGTTGTATTCTATATACGACAAGGAGATGTTGGCCATCATGCATGATTTGGCCAAAATCCGACAGTATTTGGTAGGGAACATGTTCAAAAGTGAGGACTGATCACAACAGCGTCAAGTTCTTTTTGGAGCAGAAGCAGCTACAGGAGAGGCTGTAGAAGTGGATTAGTAAGATCCAATCATATGACTTTCACATTGAGTATGTCAAGGGTAAGAATAATGTGGTAGCAGATGCCCTTTCACGTAGACCAACCATGTTAGCTCTTATGAGTTTGGATACAGATTGGAGGGCTCGACTTTTAGTTGAGTACTCCAAGGACAAATTTTCATGTGAGGTGATGGATGGACAGGTGGTGGATGACAGGTACAGGGTGGTTGATGATATCATCTATTACAGGGACAGGATATTCTTGACTGAGGGATCTCAGCTTAAGAAGAAGATACTCCAAGCATCACATGATTCTCCATTGGCAGGCCATCAAGGGTTTACCAAAACTTACAGGGCCATTAGGGAGGGGTTCTCATGGAAGGGCCTCAAGGAGGATGTACTCCAACACATCAGGGAGTGTGATGTTTGTTAGAGGAATCAGGGGGAGATGAGCCATCCCGCAGGACTGTTGCAGCCTCTTCCCATTCCGGAGGGGAAATGGGAGAGCATTTCGATGGAATTGATCACAGGGTTGCCCATGGTGTAGGGAAAGGATTATATCTTTATCATCATTGATCAACTGACAAAGTATGCTCACTTTTTTTCCATATCTGCACATTACACAACAGCACAGATGGCCGAGCTATTCTTCAGAGAGGTTTTCAGGTTTCCTAGTCTCTCCAAGACCATCATTAGTGATAGAGATTTTGGCAGGAGATTTTCCGACTAGTGGGGACACAGTTGGCACTGAGTACCAGTTACCACCCACAAACAGATGGACATATGGAGATAGTTAACAAGTGGCTAGAAGGATACTTGCGTAACTATGTCAATGGGTAGCAACGAGCGTGGTTGAGATGGTTGCATTTGGGGGAGTACTGCTATAACACGACACGTCACATGTATATTGGTATGGCACCATTTTATGCGTTGTATGGGTACCATCCTTTATCATTTGCTGATGTGATGTTCGGTGCTAGTAAGGCTCCTAGAGCCAAGATTTGGATCCAAGAGATTCAGGACATCCTCCGAGCTCTGAAGGACAATTTGGCTTCAGCACAGAACCAACAAAAGTTGTATGCCGACAGAGGTCAGGAGGAGAGACAGTTCAAGGTAGGGGGCTTGGTCTACCTACGGCTACAACCATACCGACAGTCATCGTTGAAGCAGAAGGGGACTGAGAAGCTCAAGCCTCGCTTTTACGGGCCATACAGGGTGATATGCAGGATTGGGCACGTTGCATATGAGTTGGAGCTGCCCCAACGTAGCATGATCCACAACACTTTCCATGTATCATGCCTCAAGAAGGTGTTGGGGCAGTAGGTGACAATGATAGAGGAGCTATCACCTACAGATGATGAAGGGCACTTTTTGTTACAGCCGGAGGCCACTATTGATAACAGGGAGAGGAGGTTATAGAGCAGGATGGTCTGGGAATTCTTGGTGAGGTGGAATAATTTGCCAGATGAGGATGCCACTTGGGAGAGCGAGAAGATTTTGCAGGATCCATCACTTCAGTTTCTTGAGGAAAATAAACATTTTTCCGAGGGAGATTGTAATATTCCTAATTAATGACAGCTAATTGGAATATTCGATTTTGTTATTTTGTCATCTATAGTTTGTAAATAAATAAATAAAAGTGAGTGAAGAGGGTCTACCTCACTTAAGTGAAATAAGACATCCACCTAGTAGCAAAACGTTGTGACTTAAGGGGGATTTAAGGGGGGCCTAACACCACGTAGAGGAGGAGGGCCTACGTACACTCTAGAAGTTTCTGCAAGCTTTTGCGCAGATAAGGATGAGTATGTGGAGGAGAGAGAGGCTATGTTGGGTTTTGGAGGGAAACCAATGCTATAAAAGATGGAGGAGCCTCCTCATTTCATTCATTCTTGAGTTGATCAGTTTTTAGTGAGAAATTTGTCTTCTTAAGCATGCTGGTTGTTTATCCTATCTACAGCATTGTTTAGTGCATTGATTGTCTCCGGTCGGAGATCTTTCCCTTAGCCCCGGGGGACTTCGAGTGCCTGCTAGGGAAAGGTTGGTTTTTCAGCATTTTGTGAGTTGTTTTATTATTTGGGTTTGTTGCAGAGCTGGAGCTTATGGAGACTGCGCAATCACTGGGAGAGAGGACACATACCATTGTGGAGGAGCTTTGGATTGGGGTTTCTGCGAGTGATTTAGCCAATATTTTGAGCAGAGGGTCAACCTTTTCCCATCGGAGGTTCTTGTTAGAGTTTGAGGCAGTGTTTCAGTTGTTTCTATCTAGCCAATGTGCAGTGCCTTGGAGGCGAGTGTAATTCACTAGGGAGGCAGTTTCTGGCGATTTCCGGGGTTGGCCATTCTTGGAATGGTTTTTGGATTTTTTCCAGGTTGCTGAGGAGAGAAGGTTTGCCGATTTTAAGCTCATTCTGGCAAGGGGATCAGCCCCTAGTCTTCAGTCCATTCTAGCAGTAGCACCTACGTCGTAGTTTTCCAGCAGCTGGGACGCAGTCCATAAAGTAGCCATTTCCGGTATTCTCTGAGAGTGTTTCCTCACTTGCCTTGGGCAAGATTAGCCTATTGTACTTCATTAAATTTCTCATATTAATAAAATGGCTTAGCATTTCCTCTCTATGTTTTCTGGATGAGTTTCTGTAGTTGCCGGATTCTCTTTCTATGATATTATATGTCATGCTACACTATTATTATTTTGATCATTCTAGTTCTATACCACTTGGTGCATTTATGTTTCACTCTTAGACAGAGTCTGGAAAGGGCCAGGTAGCCTCCGGATCTTGTCCTCTTTTTAGAGGTGAAATATCCACTAAATGCCCTCCCAGTCTATCTGTAGTTGGAGTTTGCTGTGTTTTACAGATATCCCCGAAACGAGATATTACAAAGGTAATTAAATATTTAATTTCATATGGGCCCTTCCTCATATTTCATATAATGAATTTAATTATCCTCATAATTAAATTTTTTACCATCTATATTCTAGTTTATTCTACAGGTATTTTACCTTACACAATTTGGTCCTTGTCATTCTGCACATTCCTACCCCAAGCATTGAAAATAAATTTTATTCTTTTATGTACAAGTTGGTCGATAACCTGCTAGAATTCCATCCACCGAATTCTAAGATAATTACTCCTCTGTAAAATTTGTATTTAATATAAAAAAAGATTTTATTCAGTTAATATCCAATGGACAGTATATCATAATACATTTTATTGGTACTTTTACTAAATTCCATTCCTATTTTTGGATAATCAAAATTTCTCTTTATATGAACTTTGTACACATATTTGTAAAATCTTCTAGTACTGTGATATATAAATGATATTTAATTTCTTTTTTATCCATATAAATGAATAGATATAGCTATGTCTGAGATGAAAGCAAAATAGGGATATATGGTCATAGTTCTTGCTAGTTTGTCTTGTATCTTTGGATGTATCTATTTTTCTATTTTGTTTTGATTCACCAAATAATTGTATTAATTAATTCTGTTATCATCTGTTCTAACTCACATAATGTACTTTTTGAATTGAACATAAATTTTATCACAACCTAACAATAGATTTAAACCCTCATAATTGGCTTTAGAATTTCTGTCTGTTGGTTTACTAACTCAATATCTCTATGTAACTATACAGAACTAAACTATTTTCACAATGGTTATGTTCTGTTAGATACATGAGACTATAAACTGTAAAACTAAGATAATTATTCAGAAATATAACCTTTCACTTGTCTTTCTGCACACACATAATTTCTCTAATTTATCATTCTAATCATAAATATAGAAGAATAATCCAAAACTAATTTAACTATGCATATGACTTAAGGTAAGACTATTTTCCACCCAACCTTGAGGTTTATCTCCATAGCTCCTCTGAGCAGAGATAAATTCCTCCAAGGTGTACGCAACCTCTTGTCTACCCAGGAATGGCTTATTTAAGCCTTATTTCCCACTATCTTGTTTCCATAACTGCGTCTCGTTAATAAGGATGATGTCTTCCTTTTTTCCTAGGCTTTCCTTTTATTTTCTCCATAAAAGTATTTTAAAACTAGCTTTTTCCTCTTTCGAGTTTTATTCCACCTCTTCCTAGTAACTTTCCACTTTACTAAGGTATATTTTAGATATTTTATCTCGAATATAATATTTTAAATTTAATTGATTTTCTCCAGGTAATTTTGGATAATCCAGGATAGTGTTTTGAATCTTATCCAGCCTCATGGACCTGAATTCCTTATCTCTATTTACTGTATTCTTTGCTTAATAATTAATTTTCACATTTCTTAAATTCAAATTCAATTTATCTCCACATATACATCTCCTATAGGTCCATTTTACCATTATAACTTAACTTCCTAAAGTAAAATAAGAATAATAGGGATATTACAAAAACATAGTTCTCAACGAAGGCTGCGTGGAGCAAGATGAGTTGCAGAGCTGACACCATAAATTAAAAAGTGAAGAATGACAAAGCTGAGTAAGGGTGGAATTGTCATAAATGAATTCGTAGAAGACGAATCGATCCACACCATCCACATGGATGGCATCGGAAGGGAGGAGATGAGAAGCCATGTGAATACAATAATGTAAATGCAAATGTAGTAGCAAATTGGAGAAATCCCGAAGTTATCAATGAAAATCTCAGTATTAAGTATGAAACGAAAACCCCGAAATAAAAACTGTATATATGATTCTTAAAAAATAAATATATGACACAGACATCATTAATTGGGAATTTGGTGAGGTTTGAGTCACAAAAGCTGAATTCACATCATGGAACATAACTTGAACATTTAACCAATAATATGTGATGGGTAATGCATATAATTGGTAATAGAGAAACGAGGGTTAAAACATGTAAACCAATATCATAAATTCGTGACAAAGAATTAATAACATTCAAATTTATTTTCACATGTAACACCAATCATAACATATTATTTGCATATCAGTAGAATTAAAATGGTTGTTTAACATACGGTTGTATTATGGAACCATAATTGGAGAAAGTTAACATTATATTGTAATCCCATATTTTAGTATTAGGAATTCAAATTAATTTCCATCTAATACAATAAGAGTGTAATTCATAGATTTCTAAGAGTAGATTCTATTAATGGAAGGATAAGAAGTCCTTTGAATAGACTAAAAATAACTCTAGAATCACGAACAAAAATGTGTTAATAAATAAATACATAAAGGAAAATAATAGCATATGTAAAAGAGAATAAATGTAATAGTGATGAATTTCTATTACAATAATGATTCACAATTAATGTTATAAAGAGGATAAGGTAGACCTGACTTATATTATAAAAAGGATAATACAATGTAGTCAAGTAGAAGGGGTTCAACAATAATACAACTTTGTGATTATAACATACAAAAAGTATAACTAGATATTTGTATAAACATGACCATAGTATAAAAAGAGATTCATCTAAAATTGATTAAATATTAACGAAGGAACAAGAATGGAATTCGTCAACTAGTGACGAGGATAGAATTTAGTGTACATAAAGTATGTAGTCATAATATACTTAGAAAACGAAAATTGTGGTAAGTGGAGTTGTTACAAATGGTATCAGAGCTCATGTTGAAACATTGGGCCTATATGCTTCATCACACTAGAAATTAAAAATCCAAGATTTATGCTATTGTAAATTGTTTTTTGTTATTGAAAAATTGTGTACTAATCTCATTTATGTGTACAGAGAATTAGTGCAGAAAAGCACAGCTGAAAATATGAAGCAAGGGGATGAGTTGTATGTAGATGTAGGTGGTGAGGGAAATCCATCAGAACAAAATGTTCAATTTCTCGATATATTCCAGGAAATGCAACAACAATTGGTTCATTGGAGAACCAGTAATGAACGATTGCTATAAGCAAGCAAAGAACAAGAGAGGTTGATTAAGGAATTAACCTTAAAGTCTAGTCACGGAATTGAAGACCAGGAAGAAAGAGAAAAGAATTTGAAACCACTCAGAAAGGTATGAGGATTGTGGAGCAGCTATGAATAATAACAAAAAGGAAAATGAGAAGGATGACGAATCCTGGCTCCTAAAATTAGAAAAACACTTTCGGGTTACTAAATGAAAATAATGTGAAAAATCAAAATTAGAAGTCTAGCAATTGTGTTGGAAATATGATGGAATATGTTGTCCTTGATGGAAACCTACTTGATCAAGCTGTCCTTGATGGAAACATACTTGATGAGTTTCCTTTTTTATAGCAACTTTTTCCTTAAAATGATGTTTCTACAGGTTAGTTCAGACGTGACAAAGAAAGGAATTCCAGTAAGTGCGAGAAAAATGAAACAAAAAATATTTCTCAATGTATACGTAGGTTTGATGAAGGCAACCCACATATGGAGGAAATGTATACACTACTTGGTATACAAGAAACCCACATATACATCCAAAATTAGTATATATACAATTTTTTATGAAGCGAAGTCCTGTATACGTGTGGGTATGAAGAATCAAAGTCACATATGCCTTTTCCACTCTAAAATTATGATACCAAGGGGCATTACCATGGTATTATCCCACAATATTGAGCTTTGTGTCATCTATTTGATTCCATCCAAGAATACCATTGACAGTTGTGTGGTTTTGGCTCATGGTATTGGTAAAGGCTAAATCTATATAAGGAGAAGAAGATCATAGTGCAAGGGTGTGCATATGGAAGGGTTGTTACTAAATACTTCTCTCTGAAGTATATGTGCATGGGATGAACTCTTTTTTATTGATAGATCTGAATCCATGATACACCCTTTGATAAAATGATGAATCAGGATCTTTAGACATGAAATAACTATATACTTGATCTATTGAAGAGATTATTAGATATCTGACCTGGCACATGTTTGCTGAAGTGAAGTGAAGAAATATGGGTAGGTCTGTAGATCTACAACATTCTGCAAATTTAATATGTACAGATATATACACTAGTTCGTCTTGGTGAAAGAGCGTATATAAGCGTCTTTTTCTCAGAAAAATAGCATATGGAAGTCAGCGTTTCATGAAGCTTACTACAGAGGTTATCTATTTATTGTTGTTGTATTTTTGTTTTTGTATTTTTTTTGTCTATCAATGAAGTCATCATATAGATTTCGGTTACTGGAATATTGTATATGCTGCTAAGTTGAATATGCACAAATATGATCAATGAGTGAGTAAATATGTTTAATGATGGTTGGATGATTGGGTGTTCTGGAATACTAAAAGGATATCTTACTGAAAGCCTCAGATTTGGTTTTGAGATTGATCATATACTGTAAATTGAATATTATCAGATCTATACGTAGGTTGGTGTGAGGTAAAGCATGTATAGACATGAGTTTAGTATAGTGAAGTAGCATATGCATTTTAAGATGATGAATGATCATGGTTGAGATGGGTTCTGCGTGCTAATTCTAAAATATACATTTATTACTGTGTTTTGGTTACAATGATCTCACTGTTCTAATTGAATTTTGGGTGAATTTTATTAGTATTTCTATTTATTCTAAGTTGTTTCAAATCTATGGGATCTAGTGTGAAAATTTATGAAACATGCTCTACAGTATTTCTAGGTGTTGAAGCGTTCAGTGTGGAAGTAGAAGCTTCCTACCAGTAGAAGCTGGTGTTCTGATAAGGGGGTTGAAGCTCCCTTCCAATAGTGGCTGGTAAATGATATCAATGGGTTGGAGCTCCCTTCCAGTAGTAGCTAGAGAACTAGAGAAGGTTGCAGAATTCTGCAGGTAGATTCTTGCGTACTAATATGAGTCTAAATTAGTACAATATTGTAAGCATTTTTCCATATAATAAATGTTGAAGACAGAGACAACATAAGTGGTGGTTTTCTCCAGAATTAGGTTTCCACCTTAGATATTGGTGTTCATGTGTGCTGCTACTATGTGATGACTTATTCTGCTGTTATTGCACATATTTACTGCTTAACTATCTTATGCATATCTGATAATCTGAGTTAAATATTGTTTCTGAAAGTTTATCTAACAATATAATTTATCTGAGTATACTCAAATTTATATTAGTATATCTGCATGTATATGCTAGTTGGGTTCATTAAAGTCACGTATAGAATTCAGTAAAGAAAAATTAAAATTTTTCAGTGAGCTATAAATACTGGTTCATCCCCCCCCCCCCCTAGTATGTTTCCCAACAATTGATATCATAGCAGGTCCTTCTGAAGAAACTTAATTTGTAGAAGGAAGATCATCTAGGATGAGCAATCAAGATGGGACAACATCTAACATGCCTCCTCTCTTCAATGGAAACAATTTAATCTTCTGGAAAATGATGACAAGATCCTATCCTTAGTCTCTTGGAGCAGATGTATGGGCTATATTTGAAGGAGGTTATCATTACCTAGCTTCATTTCCAACAAATTCAACAGTAAGAAAGAACTATGAAACCAATGCAAAGGTGGTCAATTCATTATTTGGAAGTTTGATTGAATCTTAATTTCTCAAATTCATGCAGTTGAATACAAAAAATGAGATATGGGAGAAAATCATTCTGAGCTATGAAGGTGATGCCAAGGTAAAATGTGGTTAACTCCAAACTCTCATAATTCAATATGAAAAACTCAGAATGCATAATGAAGAAATCATTCCTAGTTTCTTTTTAAGTATAGATGATATTGAAAATCATATGACAAATATGGGTGAAACCATAGCTGACACTATTCTAGCAGAAAAGGTTTTGAGATCTCTAACTCCCAAATTCGAGTCAAAAGTGTCTGCTATTGCAGAAAAGTAGGATCTACAAACTATTACTATTGTTGAACCTCATGGGATTCTGACTACATGTGAAATGAGGAAAGGAGGTCCATATGAAGTCAAAGAATTTGTCATTAGAGTTGCTACAAAAGGAAAGAAAGTAGAATAACAAGAAGGATCAGGGTATGTTTCAGAAGAAGATTAGATAAATTTTGTAAAGAAGCTACAACTTGGCACTGGAAGGTTCAGAGGTAAGCTTCCTTTTAAATTTTTTTCTTGTGGAATAGCTGGTCATTATGCTTCTAAATCTCCCCATAAAGATAATCATGAAAAGGGAAAGGAAGTGGAAAAAGGAAATAAGAAACAATTTAACAATAGAAAAATATATTATATTTATGAAGATACTTATGGTCTATCAAATAGTGAAGAAAGAGAATTTAATCAAGGTATTAAACTACTGATGGATTTTGAAAAACACTATAGTGAGGCTAAAGATACTTTTATGGATGCATTAGACGAATATGATTTTCTTGAAGAAATAAATCATCTCAAAATATATTTGGAAGAAAAAAAATTTCCATAGATACTCTAAGGAATCAGCTTATATAAAATGAGAAGCACAATGAGAAATTAGAATGTCAAATAGTAAGTCTATGAAAGGAAATTGAGAAAGTGAAAAATTTAAATATTTTAATTTATAAAGGATCTTAAACCTTAGATGAAATTATCAAGTTACAACTCTCTCCTCTTGTAAATGTAGGTCTTTGATATATCAGAGAATCCTCTCAGTCTTCAGCACCAAGCTATCTAAATGTAGCTAAAGCTAGCCAGCAAAATTTTGTCACTCAACAAAAGAACAAAGAGACTACATAGGTAAAGCATGACCACTTCAATACAAGGAATAACAATAATAGAAATTTTAATCAACAGGTAAACATAAATATAAGGTTTCATGATCGTAGGAATTTCTTCTTTAATGAAAAATGTTTCTCATGTCATAATTTTGTTCATAAAGCTTCTCAATGTGTTGCATACAAAACCATCATGAACAGAGAAGCAATAAATAAAATAAATGAGACTAGAATAAAGAATAATACTTATAACAACTTTCTCCTCTTCAAAATGAAATTGAATGTTCTTATTGCAATAACATTGGAGATGAAGAATCTGATTGTAGGAGCAAACTTCAGCCAAAAGAGCATATACCATCAAATTCCAAGGTATGGAGAAAGAAGGACTTACATGTTGAAAGTTGTGGCATAGATTTATTTGTAGAAGGGGAAGAAAATCAATGGTGCATGGATAGTGAAAGCTCAAAACACATGACCGACGATAAAAATAAACTCCTTTCATACAATTCTCTAGAGAAGGAAAATAATGTTACCTTTGGAAACAAATATTCTGCTGTCATTAAAGGAAAGGTTTTGTTTTTCTAAAAGAAAAGGTGAAAGCTAACAATGTTATACATGTAGATGGATAAAGCATAACCTGTTGAGTGTGAGTCAAATCTGTGATCAAGGAAATGAAATTGTCTTTAGTTCAAAAGAATATGTAGTACATGAATTGGACATAGGAAAAACGGTAATAAAGGGAACTAGAACACCAAGAAATCTATATGTATTGAATGGTGGCCAAGAGAAATGCTACTTAGGTAAATATTCAGAAAATTGGCTATGGAACAGAATATTGGGACATTTTAGATTTGTGCAATTAAGAAAATCTAGGAGACTCAAAGTTTTTGGTGATCTTCTGAGCATCACTCTGCCTGAAGGTACCATATGCAAATCATGCCAAGTCAGTAAGAAAACCAGGGTGCAATTCAATGCCAAAGAAGGATCAGAAAGTAAGCCTCTTCAAATTATACATACTCATTTATGTGGACCTGTAAGTAAAAAGTCACCTTGTGGAGAACAATACTATATTATATTTACTGATGACTTCTCCAGAATGTGTTGGATCGGTTTACTAAAACATAAAGATGAAGCATTTGAAAATTTTAAGATCTTCCAAGCTCTATTTGCAAATGAATTAGATCTAAAAATAAAATTTCTTAGATCTGACCGAGGAGGAGAATATATATTAGATGAATCCTTCGATTTCTGTCAACATCATGGCCTAGAAGGCAATTTTCTATAGTTGGAACCCCACAACAAAATGGTGTGGCAGAAAGAATGAATAGAAAAGTTCAACATATGGCTTATGCTATGCTTGATGAATCTGGAACTCCTGATACGTTTTGGGGAGAAGAAGCACATACTGCAGTAAATATTCTTAACAAGGCTCATGTTCATGTGAATAGTGATGAAACTCATTATGAGCTCTAGTATGGTAATATTCCCACTGTAAATCATTTTACAGTTTTTGGAAGAAATATTTTTATCAAGAACAATGATGAAAAACTTGGTAAGTTTGAGCCTAGATCAGATGAAGGAATATTTCTTGGTTACTCTTCTTGAAGTAAAGCATATAAATGTTATAATAAAATACTTTGGAAGATTGTTGAATGTATTGATGTTGTAATTGATGAGTCTCTCACATCTCCTAAAAGGGAAATAACAACAACAAATGAATATGATGATGATGTATGTTTTCCCTCATCAAATATAAACAATATAGAAGGAGAACCCAATGAAGCACCAGAAGAAGATTTATCTAAAAAAGCTCCATCCAGGTATGTTCAAAAGAATCATCCAGAATCCCAATTTTTTGGAGAAAAGGGATCAGGTGTAACACCCCTAGTTTATGTGTTTGAATTTCAAAAAACTAGACATTTGAACTGTAATCCTAAGGAGAGTGGACCCCAAGGGACAAGTATTTTGTGGATGTAATTAAATATTTAATTTGAGAAAATGAATAAAATAATTCTATTCAGATTGATCAAAATGAGAATTATGAGATCACTTGCTATATCCATGAGGATGGATAAAGGAAAATACTTTCCCCACAATCTTTCAAAAATCCTTGAAAGAAATTATTTCTAATTTAGATTTTTGAGGAAAAATATAAATTCCCTAATGATGAGGGAAGTAGTTGGGAAGAGGTAAAAAGCTGGAAAAGCTGGGAAAAGCAGAAAGCAGCTTTAAAATTCCCTAAATAGGGAAGCCTAGGAAAACATGAAGAAAAGCATCTTGATATTCTGGACGCAGAATTAGAAACAGGCTTTGGGGAGAAAAAGCTTAAATAAGCTATTCCTGAATAGATCAGAGGTTGGTCTGTTCTGGAGGTGGTCTCAGCTCAGGGGTGATTTCTGGAGACAGAGGGACTCTACGGTTGGGATGACTGGTCAATTACCCAAGTGGTATGCTCACAGTAATTATGTATAGTTGAAATTTAATTTTGATGTGACAGACTGTAGTTACTTATGTATATTTTGTTTTCTAAATTTTAGTAGTGTTCCATACATTTACAGAGTTAATGAGGGGTTTAACCCTCTTAGTTCTGCATGGCTATAGGAACTAGAAAAATGAGGAAAAATCATCCAGAAGCTCTAAACCAGCTTTTGGTTTAAATATGGAGATTTATAGTACCTCATAATTAAGGATTTTGTAACTTTAATCTGCTTCTGTTAACCATAGGAATAAAAAAAAGTGGACACTAGAGATAATTGAATTGTGTGAGTAGTAAGGAAATTATTAAAGTTACTGAGTAAAGTATAGAACTGTAGACTTCCAAAATAGCAATACATGGCTATCTATAAGCTGCATGATACAGTAAGGACAGATTTGAAAGAGCATAGATTTTAATGCTTTATGCAATTTCAGAAAATGAAGAGATCTAGCTAACTATGATTATCCAATCTGCAAAAAATTGTAGTATGATAAACATATACATATCTAATGTGTGACTAACATTCCTTGTACAGGAATGGCCCAATTAGAATAATTATTCTAGAAAAAGATGTGAATTTATACATAATGCATGCAACTGTAAAAGATGTGAAAGATAGCAATTAAATTCTTCCTCAGAATGTTATTATGTTTAGAAGTATAGTCTAAACAACACATAGCCTGAAAGTGTTATGCTAAATAAATAAAAATTTGAAAATATATAATTGCAGAAAATGCCATAAGTAACTATTACAATGGAATCCAAGCTAAGAAGAATAAAGCGAGTTCACTATTGGAGTCATAGAACCCACTTGTACTTTCAATGGGAAATTCTCCTCTACTAAGAGATTTCAACTTGATAAATGTTGTCCTAATAAGACTTATAGTCAAATTTGCTATCATGTGAACAAGGAATAGAAAGTAATAAGATGATATACATATTACTGACTTGTCCAGAGACGAGGAATAGACATATCATGTACAGAGATATATAAATATGTTTCAAACGTTGCAGCCAATTGTGGAAATAGGACATTACAGTGCTATCATAATGTTCTAGAAATTGATTTATAGGAAAGTTCAGCGTCTGGACGAAAATTTTTTAATAGTCATAGTTATACATTTTTTTTCAATAAAAATGTTAAATTGTGTGAACAAATTTGGTAGAACAACGTCATGAGAACTGGCTTCTTTCCGACCAGCATTCGGTGAGTACCAACCTGAAAATGCAAAGAGCATTAAAATTAGTGCCGAATGAAACCATGCCTTTCATAGTTAATGAGAAAGGAAGACATCATTCGGAAATACCTGTAAGAGAAACAACTAACAATAAGAATGCGATTTGAGAAATTTCAAAGAAGAATTCTATTAGGAATGAAATGATAACTAAGAAATAAATAGTTACCTGGTGAGGGAGAACCTCATTCCTTCAACGACCTGCCATAGAAGTAGAGGAATGACATAAATAAAACGAAAATTTGAAGGGTATGCATTTTAACTGGGAATAAGGAAGCCACGGCTTCTATGAATGAACAAATGAATTGAATACTTACCTAGGACAGGAAAAGGTTCGAAGAATAATGCTCGAGAAGAGTAAAATCCGTCTATCGCCACACGAATGACCTCAGAGAAACCCTCGAAGGATGTAGAGGAGGGGGTAAAATTCTATCCAAAACAATAGAGTATTAGTTCCCAGCTTCGTTCATAATAAGACATACGAGGGAGCATAAGAAATGTGGAATTAACAAAAATCGACATACTCAAATAAGAGAAACAAATCTCTACCAGAGGTTAGCCCAACTATCAGATATGAAACTCAACTGAAACCAAGACGATGGGAAATAAATTATTTTAATCAAAACCTTAGCTCTCGCTCGAGTCACCGAGTGTATTTCTAAGGAAAGAAAAATCCATATCAAACTGTCAACATAGAGCATGAGTTTCACAATTAAAAATAGAGTCATGCTAGAATGTCATACCTGAGCCATCATACGAAGAATGCATGGATAAGTTGAAGTCTGGGTGAAGCTACGCTCAGTTCTCCAAGGTGTAGAGTTTCGCCACCGAGAGGCAAGTCGAGCGAATGAAAGGAGAAAGAACCGACTCAACAAATAACACAGAGAATTTATACAAATGTCCCAATCCAAGAATCAATGAAACCCTAACAATCAGGATGGATCTTCACCGTCCACATGGCGTTGTATCCACAATGTAGCCACGGATCGAGTTTGGATTTGGAATTTAATACACAGTAAATCCAAACGTAAATGTCGATCTATGAGATCCATGCCATAGTACCATCGATTTTATTATATGTCCGGTGTATTAAGAATGTATGCAGGCGTGGCATATCACAAAGAACATATAAACACATATAACCTCCAGCATGGACGTATGCGGAACTAATGAACTAAAAATTCAACAAGGTGTCACGAATAGCGCGACGGGGAGAATTTCACCAGTTAACGTGGCCACACACTTAGTAACCATGTCAATGAGACACATTGAATTCAATGGAAAATTTCGTAAGCTTACCTCCATATTACTTAGCTTTAGAATTATATACGTGAAGCATAAACGATGAGATATTCATACTCACAATAAATTCTTATCCTTGATAGCAGGGTCCATATGATTAGACCATGAAGGATTCACAATTCCATCACAAGGCAACAAGAAATGGGATTACATCAAGATGAAAAACCCATCGAATATCATAGTAATACATAAGAGAATGCTTTTTGAATAGAAACGTAGAGTTAATAAGTCTACAATGGTGTGCAAAATATTTATGAGTAAATTTTTATGTGTAAGGACCATATAAATGTGGTAGAGAATAGGTATAAATTACAATATGCCTAGATAGACAAACATGGGAGTAAAGGCAACCCTACAATAGAGGTGGTAAAATATATAGCTAAAATTAGTAGAGATGGTGACGAGTAAGGGTATATACCATCAATCACAATCATTAGTGGAAATAAGCAGTAAACTATACTCCCAAGAGTAATAGGAGGAATAGTAGCTCTACTCCATACCAGATCATATGTGATGAAATTTGAAAGTAGAGCGAATAGTTGTGGCCAATAGAAGCCATGAATTAAAGGATAAATAGAAAAACAAAAATTTTAAGGAAGAGATGTTACATCAGGTGTCCAAACAGGAATAACTCTTGTAGGATCCCCTAGCTATCTGGCATTTTGATCCACTAATGAACCATAGAATCTAAATCAAGCTAGTAAAGGTCGATGTTTGATTCAAACCATGAATGAATAACTTGATTACATTGAAAAGAATCATGCTTGGGAATTGATTCCAAGACCTCACGATAAAAATGTTATTGGAACAAAATGGATATTCAAAAAAAGTTTAAATGAAAATGGAGATGTTATTAGAAACAAGCCCACAATTGTTTGTAAAGGGTATGATGAATAAGAAGGTATATAATTTGAAGAAACATTTTCTTTTGTACCCAGACTTGAAGCCATAAGAATGTTTCTTGGTTTTTGAAGTTTTCAACAATTCAAAGTTGATCAAATGGATATAAAATCTTCTTTCCTCAATGGTGATCTAGAAGAAGAAGTTTATATGGAACAACCAGAAGGATTCATTTTATGAAATGATGAAAAAAGCTTTATATGGTCTCAAACAGGGTCCTCGCCCATGGTACTATCGTCTTGACAAATATCTTAAACAACAGGTTTCAGAGAGGCATCTGTTGACAACAACTTATACACAAAAATTGAAAATGATAAACTATTGATTATTGTTGTGTATGTTGATGACATCATTTTTGCAAGTAATGATGAGTCCATGAGTTAGAAATATGATTTTTTTATGCAACAATAATTTGAAATTTCATTACTTGGTGAACTAACATATTTTCTTGGCTTATAAGTGCAACAAGAAATATATGGCATATTTCAATCACAAGAAAAATATCTTAAGTAAATTCTGAAGAAGCATGGGATGGAAGACTGCAAGCCTATGTGTACTCCAGTGGTGACTGGACGTAACCTCAATTCTCATGATGATTCTCCCATGGTGAATCAACCAGATTATAAATCCATGATTGGAAGTCTGCTTTATCTAACTGGGACAACACTAGACATTATGCATGCAGTTGGGGTTGTTGGACGATTTCAAGATAATCCAAAAGAGTCTCATCTTTAGGATATCAAAAGAATATTGAAATATATAGAAGGGACTCATGAATTTTTTCTATGGTATCCAAAGAATGTTGATCTTACTCTTCATGCTTACACAGATGTGGATTGGGTTGTTAATGTTGATGATCTAAAAAGCACTAGTGGTGGTGCATTATATATGGGGCCTTGATTAGTATCTTCGTTTAGCAATAAACAAATTTATATTTCCTTATCTACAATGGAAGCAGAATATGTGGTTGTCGCATCATCTTGCACACAACTTATTTTGATGATGCAGACATTACAAGATATTCAAATCAAATATTCACCTCCCATCTCCATTCGATGTAATAAAACAAGTGCCATTAATATCTTGAAAAATCCTATTATGCATTCTGCGGCCAAGCACATTCCTATCAAGTATCACTTCCTATGTGAACAAGTTCTTGATCAAAAGGTTAAATTGGAGTATGTTCCCTCCAAGGAACAAGTTGCAGTTATATTTACTAGACCTCTTCCGAGGGAAGCATTCGAATATCTCCCACAGAAGTTGGGAGTTGTCTCTACCCATCTTATCAAATCTGCTTAGTTTCATAAGATTAAATTCTGTATGCTATTTTTGTAAATGCGAATAGAGTATATACGTGAGTTTCTGTGAAAAAAATCCTGTATGGTTTTTGCTAACAAAAATTCTCTGGGTCAACTTTCAGAATAGTCTGTGGTGTTGTTGGGTAATCTATGTTGTTGTTCCAGTATTAATCTTATTGTACTTTTCTTTTATATTTATCTCCTTGATGAATATTCTTTAATGAATTCGTTGTTGAAAGTGTTTAGGATGCACAAGATTAGGGGGAGCACCTGCCTTGTTGAAAAGGATGCATTGTTGGCATTCTGACTGGTTTTTGATTTATGATCTCTCTCTTGAGATCGTTTGGTCCTCGTTATAAAAATTCATATCTGTACTTTGATGAAAAGGTCATGTTGAGACCTATGATGCAAAAATTTTATATTCAGTCATGTAACGATTTGTTCAAATTTGTAAACCCACTTGGTTGGGTAGTTGACTCAAATATGTAATTCCACTTGGTTGGATCATTGAAGTAAGTATGATTCCTTGGTGATAGGAAAGGTAATACTCAGTTAAGTTATAGAGTCATGTACTTCATTAAAAAATGTGTCTGAAGATTCAGCATAAACTCAGGGGGAGCATGGTCAATACAGTTCATTTCATATCTACAAAGATCTCCTTTTTATAATGGAAAATAAACCTTGATTTGGTATTGATCCGCCCTTTTCCCTTGATATAAAAGGGGGAGAGTATCTTGGTGTTTGAATAAAGATGAAAATTTAATTTATCTATCTGTTGTGATGATAAAACACCATCATGGTTTCCACCAAGTCTAAAGGCAGAGATTTTTAGAAATATGATGCAATAAGTTGTCCTTGATGGAAACCTACTTGATGAAGTTGTCTTTGATGGAAACCTACTTGATGAGTTTCCTTTTTGATAGCAACCTATTTGTTAAGATGATGTTTCTACAAGTTAGTTCAGATGTGATAGAGAAAGGAATTCTAGTAAGTGCCAGAAAAATAAAACATGAAATATTTCTCAATGTATACACAGGTTTCATGAAGGAAACCCGTGTATGCAGGCAATGTAGATGCTACTTGGTATACAGGAAACCTACGTATACATCAAGAATTAGTATATACATAGTTTTTTATGAATAGAAGCCGCGTATACACACGAGTAGGCAGAAGAAAAGTCACGTATGCCTTTTGCACTCTAAAATTATGATACCAAGGGGCATTACCATGGTATTATCCCATGATATTGAGCATTGCATTGTCTATTTGATTTCATCAAAGAATACCATTGAAAATTGTGTGGTTTTAGCTCATGGTATTGGTAAATTTTAAATCTATATAAGGAGAAGAAGATCATAGTGCAAGGGTGTGCATATGTAAGCGTTGTTACTAAATACTTCTCTCTGAAGTATATATGCATGTGATGAGTTATGTTTTATTGGTAGATCTGAATCTATGATACACCCTTGGATATAATAATCGATGAGGATCTCTAGAATTGAAATAACAATGTACTTGATCTATTGAAGATATTATTAGATCTATGACTTGGCGCATGTTTGCAGAAGTGAAGTGAAGAAATATGGGTAATTTTATAGCTCTGAAACATTCTGAAAATTTAATATTTATAGATATATACGGTATTTTTTCTTGGTGAAAGCACGTATATACACAGATTTGTCTCAGGAAAAGCGCGTATGGAAGTCAGGCTTTTTTGAATCTTACTACAAAGGTTATCTATTTATTACTGTTGTATTTCTCTTGTTTGTCAATGAAGTCTTCATATAGATCAAGGTTACTTGAATACTATATATGTTGCTAAGTTGAAAATGTGCAAATATGATCAATGAGTGAGTAAATATGTTTAATGAAAACTGACTGATTGGGGGTTCTTCAATATTGAAAATATATGTGATTGAATGCCTCAGATATTGTTCTAAGATTGATCATATACTGTAAATTCAGTATTCTCAGGTCTATAAATAGGTTGGTTTGAAGGAAATTCGGTACACACGTTGGTTCAGTAAATTGAAGTAGCATATGCATTTTAAGATGATGAATAATCAAGGTTGAGATTGGTTCTGCATACTAATTCTGAAATCTACATTTATTACTGTGATCTAGTTACAGTGATCTCACTATTTTGATTGAAGTTTCGATGATGATTATTAGTCTTCATATTTATGTTGAGTTGTGTTGAAGCTCTAGGATCCAGTGTGAAAATTGATGAAACGTGGTTTGTAATGGTTCTGAGGGTGTAAGTCAATAGTGTGGAAGTAGAAGCTTCCTACAAGTAGAAGCTGGTGTTCTGATGAGGGGGTTTAAGCTCCCTTAAAGTAGTGGCTAGTAAATAAGATCAGGGGTTTGGAGCTCCCTTCTAGTAGTAGCTGGAGAACGAGAGAAGGTTGCAGCCTTCTGCTACTAGATGCCTGCATACAGATATGAGTCTACATCAGTACAATATTGTAAGAAATTTTCCATATAATAAGTATTGAAGACAAAGATGACAACAATGGTGGTTTTCTCCCGAGTTGGGTTTCTGCCTTACATCTTGGTGTTCATGTGTGATTCTCTTGTGTGATGATTTATTCTCTTGTTATTGCACATATTTACTTCTTAACTATCTGATCCATAACTGATAAGTTGTGTTAAATATTATTTCTGAAATTTTATCTAACAATAAAGTTATCTCAGTATACAGAAGTTTTTGTTTGTATATCCATCTGTCTATGCTAGTTTAGTTAATTAAAATCACGTATAGAATTCAGTAAAGAAAAATTACAAGTTTTCAGTGAGCTATAAATATTGATTTAACCCCCACCCCCCTCTTAGTATTTTTCCCAACAACTTTAAGGGTAAAGCTAAATGTGGTAGGAAGAAACTAGAATGATACAAGTGCGGAATGGGAAAACCACTAATTGAGAAGACTCTCAATCAAATTTGAACTTTATATAATTTAACGATAAAGGTAATAATGAAAAAATGTGGAAACCAAAAAACCATTAAAGTGCTGAGGTGTTGGGGAAGCTCACCAGACTATCCACACAGGACAAATCAGAAAAATTAAGCAGTTCAAGAGACAGTAAATGGAAAGGCTCAAAATATGATCAGGACCAATGTTTTATTAGTAAATCAATCGACTAAAATACCAATATATCATAATAAAATTTGAACGTATGAATTCTGAACAAATTTTCGTTGATTTAATAAATCTAGGAACAAAATTTGGTTAAGCGATTTTATAAATATTAGTAAAGTGTAAAGAAAAATGAAGCCAAGATGGTTAGTACAGTTAGCCATAGGAAAATATACATACAAAATTGTTGCAACCATGGTAAAAATTTGAGGAATACGAAACATGATTCTCATTAAAACATCCTATCTGTAGAATGATGTAATTTTTTAGTAGGAAAGAAGAGGTTGGAAAAAATTGAAATCAAAGGTATGATTGCGGAAAACCCTATTTCTGTCTGATAAATCTAGCAGGAAATGTAAGCTATATAAGTACACATATGGTGGAAAAGTACAAATTAACATCAGAAAATTTTCAGGAATCATGGTTAGTTCAGTTAGCTATAGGGACCAACTGTAAAGTGACCCATAATTTACCCAATATTTACTTCAATTTAAATGGGTATGAAACTGAACTAAATTTAACTATTTTACCTCTAGGTTACTGTGATGTGTTAGTAGGAATTGACCGGTTAAAAAAATAGAAAGCAATAGTTAATTTCTTAGATAAAACTATTCATTGTATATATTGCGAGGGAAAACCCATGAGAGTACAAGGAAAACCAAGATCGATATCAATTAGACATATTTCATCACTACAGTTAAAAAGGATAGCAAGGAAATGCTATCAAGTATATGTTGTACAAGTGGAGGAATTCAGACAACAAACTAAAAAGGAAGCTGTAAAAAATTTAGTAGTAATCAGAGAATTAAAAAAAAAAATTCTAGATGAAATTCCTCAAACCCCCTAAAAGAGAAATTGATTTTTCAATTGAATTACTACTTGGAGCTACACATGTCTCTAGAGCACCATACAGAATGAGTAACCCAGAAGTTGTTAGAATTAAAATTACAACTACAAGAGTTGTTGGACCGAGGTTATATCTAGCTAAGTGTGTCTCCATGGGGAGCTCATATACTGTGTGTTGAAAATAAAGATGGCACATTCAAAATGTGTATAGAATACATACAACTGAATAAAATTACTATAAAGAATATATGTCCTCTACCCAGAATAGATGATTTATTTGATCAAGTGAGAGGAGCCACTATCTCTTCAAAGATTGATTTAAGGACAGGCTGTCATCAACTAAAAATTAAGGATGAAGACATAAATAAGACTCCATTCAGAACTACATACAGACACTATGAGTTTTTAGTTCTACCTATTGGGTTTACTAATGCCCTTAATACATTATGTATTTAATGAATAGTGTCTTAAGAAGTTATCTATACAATTTTGTGCTTGTGTTTATTGATGACATTCTAATAAATTCTAAAAATGAAATAGAACATAAATAATATCCAAGAATTATCTTAGAAACACTTAGATAACATAATTTATATGCCAAATTTAGAAAATGTGAATTTTATAAAGATAAAATTCAATATTTGGGTCATGTAATTTCAAAAAAAGGATTGGTAGTGGACCTAGAAAAGAGACAAGCTATCATGGATTGGCCTATTCTTACTGTTGTTCCGGCCACAAGATCCTTCATGGGAATTGCAAGATACTATAGGAGATTTGTAGAAGGATTTTCAGCCTTAGCATATCCTATTACCTCTCTACAAAATAAGGTAGTGAAGTTTGAGTAGACAAAAAAATGTCAACATAGTTTTGAAGAGTTAAACCTTAAACTAACAACTGCTCTTATTTTGAAGATTTCGAATCCAAAAAAATAATTTGTAGTATGTACATATGCTTGTGCAAAAGGATTAGGAGGGGTATTATTACAAGAAAACTCAGTCATATCATATGAATCAAGAAAATTAAAGAAACATGAACATGATTACATTGTGTATGACTTAGAGTTAGCTTCTGTAATACATGCCTGGAAGATGTGGAGACATTATCTATTAGGAAATAAATTTGTAATTATGACAAATCACATAAGTTTGAAATAATTTTTCACACAACCTGATTTAAATGCTATACGAGCTAGGTGGTTGTCTTTCCTTAGTGAGTTTGACATAGAAATCAAACATATTAAAGGAAAAATAAAAAAAATTGTAGATACTTTGAGTAGGAGTGCTCATCAATTATTGAATAATGCTAGAAGTAGTGTGAAAATGATCATAGAAAGGTTGATATATTAGTTAGTGAAGGCCCAACTTATGAAAAACTAAGAGAAAAGTTGTAGGACACTAAAATATTAGGATATACTCAAAACCATAAGGGACTGATTATTATAAAAACAGATTGTATATTACTAATGGGATCTCATTGAAACATAAATTTTAGATGAGTATCATAAATTTCCTTATGCAAGACAAACTAGTGATCAAACCTGAATTTAGGAATAAAGAAGAACATGTTTCGACCTAGTATGGGAAAAGAAGTAGCAGACTTGTTGTCCAAAAATATCATTAAGTAATAATGAAACGTAAGCATCCAATAGAATTATTGGATTGTCTCCCTATTCCAGAATGGAAGTAGGAAGTTGCTTCAATAAATTTAATCAATAGATTTCCTAGCACAAGACACTAACAAAATCAGTACATTTTTACTAGTACAAGCTACTTTGGTCACAACATAAAGTATTCAATTTGTTCAAGAAAGAAATTGTGAAACAATATGGAGTTCCAAGTTTGATTGTATCTGACAAAGATGACAAGGTTAATTTCAATTGGGTTTTTGAAAACTCAGTTTGTAGGAAAAAGAGTAGCAAGTTGAAATTTAGTACTTCTTATCATTATCATTAGCTAGACAGATTGAAAGAATCATGAAAATTTTAAATACGCGTTGTACGTGTATGTAATGAATAAGGGGATAGAGCCACAAGTGGGAAAACTGCATATGGAAAAGTTGTTTTTAATACAAATTATTAAGCTTCTAATTAAGATGTATTTTTTGAAGCTTGGTGTAAGAGGAAATGCTACACTCTGATTAAATGGATTCCATTTGGGAAGTTGTCTAGAGGGGAAGAGAATTCAGAGAGAATTCCAAATGGGTGACCATGTGTACTGAAGGATTAAGTCTCGCAAAAGTACATTGTATGCTGGTGCTTGTTCTAAGTTAGAACTATAATACTATGAACCATTAGATGTCTTCCTACAAATTGACTCTACTGAGACATATTAAGGTTCAAATTATTATCCTGATTCGTTATTATAAATGTATATATGTGACTCTACTCATATGAATTGATATGATCTGTGAACAAGCAAAGACAAGAATGAAAATTTCTTTCAGATATACTTCTTATACTAAAGCAGGAAGAGATCAAGCTCTAGAGTAGAACCGTAAATAGGGTAAAAGTGTGGTGGATGCACTTTACTTCTAAGGAAACTATTGGGGGCAAGAGAATGATATGGAGGAACATGCAACCCTGGTTGAGAAATCAACAAAGTATTTTGCAACACCGAGGACGATGTTATGTTATAGAGGAGGAATATGTAATATCCATATTTTTGTGCTTTCATTTTATGTAGTTAAACATTATATAGGTCAAATTGACCTATAGGAAATTTATATGTGGACATAAATTAAGTTTGAATCAAATAAATGTGAAAATTAATTATTGTGAAAAGACTAGAGTAAATGGGGACCAAGATTCCCTATCCATGAGGATGGATAAGAATCTCAAGAATTTCCCAAATTCTCCAAAAATCCTTGGAGATTTAATAAATTAAAAATTAAAATTATTAGGTTGGAGAGAAAAATATAAAGATACCTCAATAAAGTGGAAAGTTACTGAGAAGAGGTGGAATAAAACTAGAAAGAGGAAAAAGATGGTTTTAAAGTACTTTTCTAGAAAAAGAAAAAGGAAAGCCTAGGCAAAAACAAAAACAACATCCTGATTAACTGGACGCAGTTATGGAAACATGTTGATGGTAAACCGGGCTTAAATAAGGCATTCCTAGGTAGAAAAGAGGTTGTCTACACTTTGGAGGAATTGGTATCTACTCGGGGGAGCCGTGGAGAGAAAACTCAAGGTTGGGTGGAAAATATTCTTACTAGAAGTGGTATGCACAATTAATTTAATTCTAGATTTTGGTTCTATTTTTATGATTAGAGTGATAATTTAGAGGAATAATGTTTATGCAAAAAGATAAGTGGGAAATTATATTTATGAGTTAATTAGTATAATGGAATTATGTTAGTTTTAAAGTATAGAGGTCGATGTATTGAACAAAACATAACTATAGTGAATATAGTTTAGTTATGTATAGTTACATAGACAAAATAAGTTAGTAAAATAGTAGAAATAATTTCTAAACCTAAATGGGAGGTTTTAAATCTATTGTTAGGTTGTGAGAATTCATATGTTCAATTTAGAAGATACATCATATGAATTATAACAAATGTTAAAATAAATTTTAATAATTAATATGAAAATCAAAATGAAACCTAAATATAGGTACAAAGAGAGATAATTGACTATCTAGAAAGAAACATGATTGTACAAATGAAACTTAAATATTTCTATTGTACTTCCATTGCAAAAATATCTTATATCTATTCATTCTTATGAAAAAATAAAAAGTCTAATATCAAATATACATGGAATTGCTATAAAATATTACAATAACTATAAGTAGAAATCACGGTTAAAAATTATAGACATTTGAATTTATACAAGTAAATAGAAAAACATATAGAGAAAATTCTTACAAAGAAGAATTCTTACTATCATAATAAGAACTGAATTTTGTAGAGAGGATTGATAAAATGTATTATTATACACTATCCATAGTACATTGACGGAAGACAAATATTTTTTATATTAATTACAAAAATTATACAACAATAATTATCCTTGAATTCAGTGGAGTGAATTCTAGAAGTCTACCGACCATCCTGTACATAGAAGGAATAAAATAAATTATCAATACTTGTGGGAGAAATGCACAGATTGACGAGAAGAAAATTGTGGAAGGTGAAATACTTGCACAATAAACCTAAATACAAAGTGTTAGAATTTAATTTTTAAGATAATTAAATTTATTACATTAAGTTTGAGAAAGGAGCCACATAAAGTTTCATATCAAATTACCTTATGAGTTAAGGAAAAATTTCAAGATAATTCCTGTGGTGAATTAAGAAAATAAATTAAATTTCGAGGATGTAAAAATACAAGTAAATATAATGTAAATGAGTAACCATATGGAAAGAATAGAAATTAAACTACATGTATTATGACATAGTAAAATATAAAGAAAATTCATGATTGGTTTCAAAACCTTAAGGGGAGAGCCAAAAAAATAAATAATTTTATTAGTTGAGGGAACTAATTAAATTTTCTAGTACTTCTAGAAGGAAGAACTTGAATATCTTCTATAAATCTATTTTCAATGGATCTCACTAATTATGAAGGAAATTATACAGATTTAAAATATACAATATAGGTATAAGTTATACGTTAAAAATTATAAATATACTTCTGCAATTTTAGACAGAGAATTAAAACTCTTATCTCTCCATATGAAACTCTCTAATCTAATCTTCATACCATTAAGTTAGACTTATATGAAAAATCGAGGAATTCCATTTACACATACTTGTGAAGAATATCCTAACTCGTTAAACAAAGATATTTTACAATTTAAGTGAGAGAAATGAAAAGTCTCTGATGTCAATTCAAGACTTCGTATGGAATATTATGAAATTTCTGAGTGAGAATAATATACAGTGGTGTACAGGCATTAATAGACCCGAGGACAAATACATAAGGGCTATAGTAAATATGTCAACCATGCACAATGGAAGTAGAACAGAAAAAAATTTCAGTATGTAATCATCCATTTTTATCAGTCAAAATGTCATGAGAAATAATTGTGTAAGTGTCCACAGTAAATTTAAAAATGAGACGAATATCTAAGATTTACTATAAGAGAATTCTCAGATCACACTTATAGTTATCATGACCAAAATGGGTGAATTATATCATTATATCTATCCCGGTAGTAGAAGAAAGATAAACTTCAGACCATTAAATTACTGTGTATATATAGACACTACCAGGACATGCAATACACTTTCTACAGAGTGGTACATAAATGAATGAGAATCAAGTCATTATGAAAAAAATAAGTTAGACCTGATTGATATATGTAACAAGATAGTTCCTCAGTTACATGCATAGAACTACTGTGCAATTCTGGTTACATACAAAATATATTACTCGAGATTATTCAAACTGCCCATTAACAGAAATTTGTGAACCGGACTGAAGGGTCGGCTTAATAGACCAATGAAAGAAACTGGGAATATTATGCCAGGAGAATTAAACCATAGAATACATTCAGTTATACTAGATTAACAACAACAGAAGCTATATTCTCTTTGAACAGGAAACTCTATACATCTGTAAAAAATTGAGCAGATGATACTATACTAGAAGAAGAGTTCTAGAAATTAAATATTATAAACAAAAATTTTGGAACACGACCCGTATAGATTTTAATTGACGAGGAACTACCATTACTATACATAACGTTTCCATTGAAATTCACACTGAAAATCAGATAGAGAACTAAGTTATATACATATATGTACACATATAAATCTATATGACAGTGAAGTCGGTTCCAGAATTGAAAACAAATAGATTCTCTCCCCTCGGAGGAGAAGTCAACCAAAGTTATTACTCAAAAATTATTACAAACTTATAACCTTGATATCCAAAATTCTCTGATAGGAGATAAGGAATTTAAATAGGGTAAACTAAATTATCGTTCCCTCTGAGGAATTTGTACGAGGCACCAACCTGTGAGTAAGAGGGAAGCGAGATTAATAGTCAAGCTAAACACATATAAGCCAAATGGTTAGCAAAGAGTGCGATAGTCGTCATATACCTGCAACGAATAAGAGATAGAGTACGTGAGGGAAAATACAAAATAATAATAATTACAACTTGAACGGGAGGTTAAAACACAAAAATGAAAATAAACATTTACAGCTTACCTGACAATGTATTCAGGGAGCTTGGGCAACGGAGACACTGGAACCAACAAATATGCCAGGCTATTAACACTTGAGAAAAATCGAAATTTAGAAATGCAGAAGAAATAGCAATGGAAATGTTATGTCACCAGAAAGCAATGAGATGGAAATACCTTCTCGGAAGAACCTTGCAACGTCTCCAAACCACGTTGAGGGAGTCAAATACGCGTGAACGCCTAGGTCATCAACGCTTACTGTAACTCACCGAAGCGAGAGCGAGCATGACATTAAGGCAAACTCAAATTTCATATACACCATCCGATAAGCACTGTAATTGAAGTGAAAGCAAAGGAGAGTTGTATAAAAAAAAGGGTTGACTAAGTTTTAATCTATCCTAATCGTTAAACTCCAACTCTGAACTTATATACATACTGATATAATTAAAACGCAGAGATAGGAGGATTGGAAGGTCGAACTGGATGAACGATATCCATTAAAAGTCGTTACTTGGGTTAAAAAGTGCAACTTCATAGTTCTCACATAGCTCCAGGAGGTGTGAGGAGCAACACATATGAACGATTCCTCTGGCGTAGTAGGAGAACAAAATGATAAAACGAACTCTGGAGCAGCTCTGTGGAAAACCCTCAATACCATAGGCGAAAATGAAGTCATATGTTGAATGCAAAAGTTTTATACGCCTTTGAAACCCTAATCCCAGATAATCACCACCATACACGTGGCTAGAGATGCCCAATTCTGAGCACTGAAAGGTAGTAAGTCTCGTAATTCCACAAGAATCCAAAAAGGTTAAGTCTTAATGTTCAATTTTAATGCAGCGTACCATCCAACTAGAATTCATACGAGCAATAAAGGGCGAAGTACTCCATATCACGTTGGCAGATTTGGCCAGTAGCATAGCACAAGAGAAAAGTAAACCGGAATTGATAACAAAACCCTAGCATACTACAAAGTGTCGACGTGTGAAATCGAGCCATAAAGACAAGGTACGAAATCCTCAAATCAAATTGAATGGCATCGAAACTAGAAATGAGGTGGTAGCACGTCGAGTTGATTTCGTGAACGATGCATAAGAATAAGTGTCAAACGCCACCATAGAGTTCAGTTAGAATGATATGGTAGGGCTGCAAAGTCCGAAGAGAAAAACCCCTTACAGAATGTAGTTATATTGTTAAGAAAAATACAATGATATTACACATACCAAGTTGGGCAGTACCCTATTATATTAGGGAGAGGTGAAATAGGGGGGTTATCATATAAAAATTAAATTTAAGTAGGTATGTGTGATACCTATATACATGTTGAAGTTCTAAGAAGTCAAACGACTAATATATACCTAAGAGTGATGATCATACATATCGATATTAATTAGCACAAGAGGGTGGGGGTGATTGTAGGCCCAAGTGTATGAAAACCGATTGTACCATAAACTCAAGATGAATGTTAGGCTCTCAGAAGTACTCATAACACCCTTAGATGTATTGAAAATAATAAAATGGAGTGTGAAAATGAAAATAAAAAGAGTAGTACAGGGATGTATCTAAACTTTCAAATTGAGGTGGAAGCTAGTATATATTGACTGGGGTATAGTAATTCTGTGGAAATGAAATGTGTACTAAACAGCTAGAAATATAAATGTGATGGTATAGCAATTCTGTGGGAATTATTCTTATAGGATACTGAAAAAAAAAAAAAAAAAAAAAATGCCGGAAAGTGAAGGGGAGGTGTGACAAATGGTATCAGAGCCCAAGTTATAAAACTGGGCTGGTGACATTGTGCTCACTGTGACTGTGTGTTCTCTGTATAAATTGATTTCTGTAGAAAAAAAAAAAATTATGTTTTTTTTTTTATTTCCACTGATCTGTGTTGTGTAGTGTACAGTGGTGCTGAAATGGCAGAGGGCGAAGAAAGTTATGTTGATGTGCGTGATGAGGATAGTGCACCAGATCCTAATGCGCCCATGATGGATATGTTGCGGAGGTTGCAACAAGAATTGGCTGAGATAAAAATCCAGAATGACAGATTGTCATTAGCCAGTGAGGAGCAGGAAAAGCTCATCAGAGAATTAACTTCATGGAACAGCCAAGAAGGCGAGGGTTCCGGAAAGAGGAAGATTGATGAGTCTGAGGATGATGATGCTGTTAGGTATCAGTATAAACAGAAAGAGGAATTACAGGGGGAATTCCGAAAGATCAAGCCTCCCTCCTATGATGGGGAGAAGGAGGAAGATGTTGAAGCCTGGTTGTTGAACATGATTAAGTACTTCCAGGTTTATGAATATGAAAGAAATATGAAGGCCAAATTAGCTGTCTACCAACTACAAGGTAAGGCTACCTTGTGGTGGGAGGAGACGAAAATGGTCCATGCAATCGATGAAAAGACAGTTACTTGGGAGGATTTCCAAGTTAAGTTAAAAAAACGCTACCTGAATGAACACTACTACGATGATAAAGCCAAGGAATTTCACAAACTTAGACTGGGATAGCTCACTATTGATGAGTTTGTTACTATGTTTACAAATCTGTTGAGATATGTACCCTACATAAGGGAAGAAAAGGCAAAGGTACAAAGGTTTCAGAACTGTTTGCCTGCTGTATACAAAGAGAAGATCGAGTTTGATCACCCAAAAAAAATGGAGGAAGCTGTTAGAAAAGTAATATTGTGCTACCAACAGTTCAAAAGAAGAACTGAACATGGAAAAAACTGGGTCAATAAGAGTGAATTCAAAGGGAAGAAACAGAAACCAGCCTATTTGAAGAATTTTGGCAGAGATCATCAGCGGAAAAAAATTCAATAAACCCAAAGAAAGTCAAACTACTCAATCTCAAGTGGCTTCAAAACAAATATATGGAGACAGTAAAAAGGAAGGGACAGTCAAAATGAAGGAACCCTTGAAATGTTGGGGCTGTGGAGAACCCCATCTCCTAAGGGATTGTCCTCATCGAAACATTTAGATGATCAAGAAAGATCAAGAAGCTACAACAGTAAATGATATAGCAAGAAATATACCTATTATCATTGCAGCCTTGGAAAATTGACAAGTAGACCATCAAGCTACCATGGTCGAAATGGAGGGTAAGATTTCTGGTCAATTTTTCACTGTTTTTATTGATCCAAGTGCTTCTTTGAGTTACATTAGTCCAAAAATTGTAGAAAAATGTAATCTTAAACCTGAAAAATTTGAGCATTCATGGTTGGTTCAACTGGCTACTGGAACCAAGAGGAAAGTAACACATAAATTGCCCCTAACAGCAATGAAATTGAATGATTTTCAAACAGAAGTAAACATGAACATTCTTCCTTTAGGTTCATATGACTTGCTGATAGGAATGGACTGGATGGAAAAGAAGAAAGCCCTGATAAATTGCTGGGATAAGACCCTGCATTGTATGGATGAGGAAGGGAAACCTTTTGTTCTTAAATGGAAACAAAAACCTGTCTCTGTAAGACAAATATCAGCCCTGCAATTAAAATGAACAGCTAGAAAAGGATACCAAGTTTATGCAGTACATGTAGAAGGAATAGAACAGAAAACTGAAGAAAATTTGCTGGATGCATTTCCAGTAGTAAGGGAGTTTAAAGAAGTTTTTCCAGAAGAAATCCCTCATCTTCCCCCCAAAAGAGAAATTGACTTCTCAATCGATCTGGTGCCGGGAGCAACACCTGTCTCCCGAGCCCCTTATCGAATGACTCCCCCTGAACTCATAGAATTGAAAATTCAATTGCAAGAGTTGTTAGATAAAGGTTACATCAGATCGAGTGTGTCTCCTTGGGGAGCACCGGTGCTGTTTTTGGAAAAGAAAGATGGAACGTTTAGGATGTGCATTGATTATCGTCAACTGAATAAGTTGACCATTAAAAACAGATACCCCTTGCCCTGAATTGATGATCTGTTTGACCACGTTAGAGGGGCTTCCATTTTTTCTAAAATTGACCTAAGGATGGGTTATCACCAGCTTAGAATTAAAGAAGAAGACATTAGCAAAACAACCTTTCGAACCAGGTATGGTCACTACGAATTTTTAGTCCTACCTTTTGGCTTAACAAATGCCCCTGCCACATTTATGTGCTTAATGAACAGTGTGTTAAATAAGTACTTGGATAAATTTTTCCTTGTGTTCATAGATGATATTTTAGTCTACTCAATAAATGAGGAGGAACATAAAGAGAACTTGAGGATGGTACTGCAAACTTTGAAAGAAAACCAGCTATATGCCAAGTTTAGTAAATGTGAATTTTATAAAGACAAGATTCAATACTTGGGGCATATTATTTCTGAACAAGGGCTGGCTGTTGATCCTGACAAGATAAAAGCTATTAAAGAATGGCCTTTACCAACTGATGTTTCAGCAGTAAGATCATTCATGGGAATTGCAGGCTATTATTGCAGATTTGTGGAGAGATTTTCTGCCATAGCATATCCCATAACTTCCCTGCAAAGGAAGGGTGTCAAATTTGAGTCGACTGAAAAGTGCCAAAACAGTTTTGAACAATTGAAGTTGAAACTCACTACAGCTCCTATACTGAAAATTGCAGATCCAGGTATAGAATTTGTGGTATGTACAGATGCATGTAGCGAGGGGTTGGGAGGAGTTCTGTTGCAGGACAATGCAGTTATTACATATGAATCTAGGAAACTGAAGATACATGAACAGAACTATAGTGCCTATGATTTGGAGTTATCTGTTGTTATTCATGCCTTGAAAATGTGGCGACATTATCTCCTTGGAAAAAAAATTATATTGATGACTGATCATATTAGTCTTAAATACTTCTTTTCCCAAACTGATCTGAATGCGAGACAGGCCAGATGGTTGTCCTTTCTAAGTGAATTTGACATGGATATAAAACATATCAGAGGGAAAGAAAATAAAATTGTTGATGCTTTAAGTAGAAATGTTTTTCAAATTATAGGCAGTAGTGGAAGTAGCGCCCAGTTTGATTTAGAAGAGTTAGTGAAACAGGTAGCAGACCAGGATCCCAATTATGAGAATATACAAGTGAAAATCCGGAAGAAGGAGATGGTTGATTTCATTCAAAACTATAAAGGATTGGTTTTTTATAAAAACAGATTGTATATTCTAAATGTAGAAACTCTAAAAAGGAGATTTTAGATGAATATCACAAATAGACATACGCAGGACATCCAGGATATCAGAAAATGTTAACAGCTTTGAAAAAGAAGTTGTTTTGGCCAGGAATGAAGCGAGATGTAGCAGAATATTTAACTAGATGCATGGAATGTCAACTAGTCAAAGTTGAGCATCAACATCCTGCTGGCCTTTTAAACCCTTTGCCGATTGCAGAGTGGAAATGGGACACAGTTTCCATGGATTTCATAACAAGATTTCCAAAAACCAAATACCAGCATGATTCGGTGATGGTGGTAGTGGACACTTTAACAAAAGCTGCACATTTCATACCCATGAAATCTACCTTTGGGACAACTCAAGTAGCAAATGTGTTCCTGAAGGAGGTAGTAAGACTCCATAAAGTTCCGAAGGTGATTGTGTCTGACCGAGATGCTAAGTTTACAGCAGCTTTTTGGAAAGGGCTATTTGGAGGGATGGGTACCAAGTTGAATTTTAGTACTACTTACCAACCTCAGACAGATGGTCAAATGGAGAGAACTAATCAAATTCTGGAGGATATGCTGAGAATGTATGTGATGGATAGGCCAGCAATGTGGGAAGATTATTTGCACTTAGCTGAATTTTCCTATAACAACAGCTACCAATCCTCCATCAAAATGAGTCCGTTTGAGGCACTGTATGGAAGAAAATGTCGTACTCCTTTGAGTTGGAGCCAGCCAGAAGATAAACTAATGTTGGGACCAGATTCTTTACAGGAAATGGAAAGAATTGTTAAACAGATACAAAGAAACATCAAGACAGTGCAAGATCGCCAGAAAAACTATGCTGATAAGAAACGGGTGCACTGAGAATTTAAAGTGGGAGAGCATGTGTATTTGCACATTAAACCAAAAAAGAGTACACTTTATGCTGGAAGTTGTGCAAAACTAGCTCCTAGATACTGTGGTCCTTTTGAAGTATTAGAAAGGGTGGGACTAGTAGCTTACAAGCTAGCCTTACCACCCCATGTTAGAGTCCATGATGTGTTTCATGTTTCGTTATTAAAGAGATATGTACATGATGCTTCTCACATAGTTGATTGGAATGTTGTACAGGTGGAACCAGAAGGGGAGTTTCTACCAGAACCGCTTCAAATATTGGAGCGGGAAGAAATTGAATTGAGAAATCGAACAGTAGCAAGAGTAAAGGTGCAGTGGAAGCACTTTACTGCTGAAGAAGCTACCTGGGAAAGAGAAGCTGAAATAATGGAAGGATATCCATTTTTGTTTGAAAAATGAACTCTAGTAGTTAAATAACAACACCGAGGACGGTGTTTGCTTTTAGAGGGGGAATATGTAACACCCCTAGTTTATGTGTTTTTAAAACTAGACATTTGAACTCTAATCCTAAGGGGAGTGGACCCCAAAGGACAAGTATTTTTTGAATGTAATTAAATATTTAATTTGGAGGAAATGAAGAAAAGGATTTTGTGCAGATTGACCAAAAGAAGAAATTTGAGATCACTTGCTAAATCCATGAGGATGGATGAAGGAAAATACTTCCCCACAATCTTTCAAAAATCCTTGAAAGAAATTATTTCTAATTTAGATTTTTGAGGAAAAATATAAATTCCCCAATGATGAGGAAAATATTTGGGAAGAGGTAAAGAAATCTGGAAAAGCTGGGCAAAATCTTAAAACGACTTTAAAAAAAAATCCGTAAATAGGGAAGCCTAGGCAAACAGGAAGAAAAGCATCCTGATATTCTGGACGCAGAATTAGAAACAGGCTTTGGAGAATAAGAGCTTAAATAAGCTGCTCTTATACAGATTAGAGGTTGATTTGTACTAGGAGGGATCTCAGCTTGGGGGTGAATTCTAAAGATAAACGAATTCTAAGGTTGGGTGGATTGGTCATCTAATTAAGTGGTATGCACAGTTCAGTTTTAATCTTATGTTATGAATTGTAGATGTAAATTTTTATGTTGCATGGAAAGTATTGTATATGCATGATGTGTGTGATACTATTCCATACATTTAACAGAAACTTCAGCAGATTTAGCCTTCAATTCCTGTACAGTTGTAGGAATCACATGTATGGGAAAGAATTCATCAGAATCTCTAAACCATAACTGGTTTAAATCTGAGAATACATATTTCCCAAAAGAAATTTAATGATTTAACTTTAATTTTCTTCTGGTTTAGTAATTAATTCTAGCATGTATACATAGTGAAAATTAGCATGAGATGCATGTTACAATGGCTAAAAGTAGAATCAGATGAGTGGTAAGTTGAGTTAGAAATAAATTGGCTAAAACTGACATAAGGGCTATAGTAAATATGTCAACCATGCACAATGGAAGTAGAACAGAAACACATTTTGGTATTTAATCATCCATTTTTATCAGTCAAAATGTCATGAGAAATAATTGTGTAACTGTCCACAGTAAATAAAAAATGAGACGAATATCTAAGATTTACTATAAGAGAATTCTCAGATCACACTTATAGTTATCACGACCAAAATGGGTGAATTATATCATTATATCTATCCCGGTAGTAGAAGAAAGATAAACTTCTGACCATTAAATTACTGTGTATATATAGACACTACGAGGACATGCAATAAACTTTCTACAGAGTGGTACATAAATGAATGAGAATCAAGTCATTATGAAAAAAATAAGTTAGACCTGATTGATATATGTAACAAGATAGTTCCTCAGTTACATGCATAGAACTACTGTACAATTATGTTTACATACAAAATATATTACTCGGGATTATTCAAACTACCCATTAACAGAAATTTGTGAACCGTACTGAAGGGCCGGCTGAATAGACTGATGAAAGAAACTGGGAATATTATGCTAGGAGAATAAAACCATAGAATACATTCAGTTATATTAGATTAACAACAACATAAGCTATATTCTCTTTGAACAGGAAGCTCTATACATCGGTAACAAATTTAGCAGACGATACTATACTAGAAGAAGAGTTCTAGCAATTAAATATTATAAACAAAAATTTTGGAACACGACCCGTATAGATTTTAATTGACGAGGAACTCAAATTACTATACATAACGTTTCCATCGAAATTCACACTGAAAAGCAGATAGAGAACTGAGTTATATACATATATGTACACATATAAATGTATATGATAGTGAAGTCAGTTCCAGAATTGAAAACAAATAGATTCTCTCCCCTCGGAGGAGAAGTCAACCAAAGTTATTACTCAAAAATTATTACAAACTTATAACCCTGATATCCAAAATTCTCCAGTAGGAGATAAGGAATTTAAATAGGGTAAACTCAATTATCGTTCCCTCTGAGGAATTTGTACAAGGCACCAACCTCTGAGTAAGAGGGAAGCGAGATTAATAGTCGAGCTAAACGCATATAAGACGAATGGTTAGCAGAGAGTGAAATAGTTGTCATATACCTGCAACGAATAAGAGGTAGAGTACGTGAGGGAAAATAAACAAGAATAATAATTACAACCTGAACGGGAGGTTAAACCACAAAAATGAAAACAAACATTTACAGCTTACCTGACAATGTATTCAAGGAGCTTGGGAAATGGAGACACTGGAACCAAAAAATACACCAGGCTATTAACACTTGAGAAAAATCGAAATTTAGAAATGTAGAAGAAATAGCAATGAAAATGTTATGTCACCGAAAAGCAATGAGATGGAAATACCTTCTTGAAAGAACCTTGCAACGTCTCCAAACCGCGTTGAGGGAGTCAAATACGCGTGAACGCCCAGGTCATCAACGCTTACTGTAACTCACCAAAGAGAGAGAGAGCATGACATTAAGGCAAACTCAAATTTCATATACACCATCCGATAAGCGCTATAATTGAAGTGAAAGCAAAGGAGAGCTGTATAAAAAAAATGGTTGACTAAGTTTTAATCTATCCTAATCGTTAAACTCCAACTCTGAACTTATATACATACTGATATAATTAAAACACAGAGATAGGAGGATTGGAAGGTCGAAATGGATGAACGATATCCATTAAAAGTCATTACCTGGGTTGAAGAGTACGACGTCATAGTTCTCACATAGCTCCAGGAGGTGTGAAGAGCGACACATATGAACGATTCCTCTGGCATAGTAGGAGAACAAAATGATAAAACGAACTCTGGAACAGCTCTGCGGAAAACCCTCAATACGATAGGTGAAAATGAAGTCATATGTTGAACGCAAAAGTTTTATACGCCTTTGAAACCCTAATCCTAGACAATCACCACCATACACGTGGCCAGAGATGCCCAATTCCGAGCACTGAAAGGTAGTAAGTCTCGTAATTCCACAAGAATCCAAAAAGGTTAAGTCTTAATGTTCAATTTTAATGCAGCGTACCATCCAACTGGAATTTATACGAGCAATAAAGGGCGAAGTACTCCATATCACGTTGGCAGATTTGGCCAGTAGCATAGAACAAGAGCAAAGTAAACCGAAATTGATAACAAAACCCTAACGTACTACAAAGTGTCGACATGTGAAATCGAGCCATAAAGACAAGGTACGAAATCCTCAAATCAAATTGAATGGCATCGAAACTAGAGATGAGGTGGTAGCACATCGAGTTGATTTCGTGAATGATGCATAAGAATAAGTGTCAAGTGCCACCATAGAGTTCAGTTAGAACGATATGGTAGGGCTGCAAAGTCTAAAGAGAAAAACCCCTTACAGAATGTAGTTATATTATTAAGAATAATACAGTGGTATTACACATACCGAGTTGGACAGTACCCTATTATATTAGGGAGAGGTACAATAGGGGTGTTATTATATAAAAATTAAAGTTAAGTAGGTATGTGTGATACCTATATACATGTTGAAGTTCTAAGAAGTCAAACGACTAATATATACCTAAGAGTAGATGATCATACATATCGATATGAATTAGCACAAGAGGGTGGGGGTTATTTTAGGCCCAAGTGTATGAAAAATGATTGTACCATAAAATCAAGATGTTAAAGCCTAGAAGTACTTAAGGGTTGATTTAAATGTATTGAAAATAATAAAATGGAGTGTGAAAATGAAAATAAGAGTAGCACAGTGATGTACCAAACTTGCAATTGAGATGGAAGCTAGTATATATTGACTGGGGTATAGTAAGTATGTGGAAATGAAATGTGTATTAAACAGCTAGAGATCTAAGTGTGAGGATATAACAATTCTGTGGGAATTATTCTTATAGGATACGGAAAAAAAAAAAAAAAAAAAAAAATTGTGTGGGAAAGTGAAGGGGAGGTGTGGACAGGAATATTATGAAATTTCTGAGTGAGAATAATATACAGTGGTGTATTATGTGCATTAATCGACCTGAGGACGAATACATAGGAAACAAGATAAAATTTTATTCAGGTAGCTATAATTGGGTTACAAATTAAACCCGGTAAAGCATACTCAGAATTCCGAAAGGAATTCAAGGATAGAAACACAAAATTTTATAAACTAGAACCGATGAAAAAATAGACCAAGAATTATACCATAGTAAGTTACATGCTTTGCAACATAAAATCTATGCCATTTGTGAAAAATGAATAACCCGAATACGTAGCATAGTATGTTATAACAACAAATTTCAAAATTGATAGAAATATGAAAATAGGAGTAAGTTCCAAAATTACAGATATGGTTCAAGTGAAATTAATAATTAAACAAAGATTCATGCTCAAAGACCGAATACCAAACTCTACAAATCTCTTATATGAAATTTATAGAATGATGGAATAGTTGGCATACCTTAAACAAAACCAAAAAAAGAGAAATGGTTATCGAATGAATTCATAATATGAATCTTCTTACCTAGGGAGTGTTGGAAATCAATGATAGAAAAACCCAATTCATATTCCATTAACCTGCAATGAAACCTTCGTTTCGTTAATGACCAATAATGAAATAAATAAAAAAATATAGTAATGAAAGCTCATAAATTAACAACGAAAGCATAACTGATAGGATAAATACAATGCAAAATGCTTTTACCCTTACGTGAGATAGAGCCTCATAGCAGAAAACAATAATGGCTCTGGCATAGTTTTCATCATGTGTAAATATCCTCTACATAAATAGCTGAAAATGTAGTTTTCAACTAAGGCTACTTGGAGCAAGTCGAGTTGCAGAGACGGCACCAGAAATTGCAAAGTGAAAAATGACAGATCTGAGTGAGGGTTGAATTTTCGTAAAGCAGTTTTGAGAATAAGAATCGATCCACACCAGCCATGTCGATGGCATCAGAAGGGAGAAGCCAAGAAGCCATGTGAAGACAACAACATAATTGAAAATTTACCAGCAAATTGGAGAAATCTCAAAGTCATCAATGAAAATCTCAGTATTAAGTATGAAATGTAATTCCCAAAATAAAAATCGGATATAAAATTCTTCGAACATAAGTATATGACAAAGACGTCATTAATTGGGAATTTGGTAAGGTTTGAGTCACAAAAGCCAAATTCACATCATGAAACATAACTTGAACATTTAACCAATCATTTGTGGTGGGTAATGCATATAATTGGTAATAGAGAAATGAGGGATAAAATTTATAAGCCAATATCATAAATTCATGACTAATAATTAAAATATTCTAATTTATTTGCACATGTAACACCAATCATAAAGGATTATTCATAGATGAGTACAATTAAAATGGTTGTTTGATATACGGTTGTATTATGCAACCATAATTGGAGAACGTTAACATTATATTGTAATCCCATATTTTAGTATGAGGAATTAAAATTAACTTCCATCGAATACAATAAGAGTATGATTCATAGATTGCTAAGAGTAGAATCTATTAATGTAAGGAGAAGAAGTCCTTTCAGTAGACTAACAATAACTCTAGAATCATGAACCCAAATGTGTTAATCAATAAATACATAAAGGAAAATAATAGTATATGTAAGAGAGAAAAAATGTAATAGTGAGGAATTTCTACTACAATAATGATTCACAATTAAGGTTATAAAGAGGATAACGTAGACCCGACTTATATTATAAAAATGATAATATAATGTAGTCAAGTAGAAGGGGTTCAACAACAATACGAATTTGCAATTATAACGTACAAAAATTACACCATAGATTCATCTAAACATGGCAATAGTATAAAAACAGATTCGTCTAAGATTGACGAAATATTGATGAAGGAACAAGAACAGAATTCGTCAACTACTGACAAAGATAGAAATTAGTGTCCTGAAGTATCTAGTCATAATATAATTAAAAAAAGAAAAAATTGTGGTAAGTGCAGTTGTTACACTTTCTACCTTTGTTATGAAACCATCTCCCAAAATACAAGAAAAGGGAGATCAACGCCTTACAAATAAGCCAATTCAAGGAGGAAAACTCCTTACATTACATAAATGACCAATTATTGAATGATACAAATGAAAAAAACTCCTTTCTATATATACGAGTCAATGGGATCACAATATAATCCTAGACGACCTAACAATAATAATATAAGGGCACAATAATAACAATATGGGGGTTACAGGAGAACAATAATAACAATAAGGGGGCTAAACTAACAACAATAAGGAGATACACTAGTATTATAGGGACCTAACATGCCCCCCTCCTTCAAACAAGTCTTGCCCTCAACACTTGATTATTTATGGATGCTTTTGTATAAAATTCTCATCCTTCCATGTGGAATATTCAGCGGGTAAGTTATTCCAGTTGCTGAGATAGTATGAAATTGATCGGTTTGATATTTTCCGAGTTATTATTTTTGTGACTACTTCAAAACTTATTTTTCTACGTTGTTGATCTTCCTGTTGTTTTATTTGATTCTGCACCAAAGTTAGGTTATGCTTTGAGAGTTGGAGAACTTATTGTTGATGCTCATTGTGATATTCTTCTATTAAATCATCCATATTATCTTTCATCTGATCCTTCAAACTATCCAACTTAGCCTCCATTTGTTCTTTTAAACCATCTATGTCATCTTTGATTTCTCTTTGTAAAATCGAAATTTGTTGCACTTGGTACCGTAATTTTGATATCTCATGCTACAATAATTCCTCTTCATGTGTCATAGTCAGTATTTATGAGGGATTAATGGGTGTGGAATCACTTTTGGGAGGAATTATAGAACCTAATAATAATAAAAACTCTTCAATATTCCCTTGGAATCACTTCAAACTACTTTTGTAAACAAACGTTATGCAATTTAAAAAAAAAATACACACCTTTTTTTACGTTTGGGGATCTTGATATTGAAACCGAATTATCTCTGTGATTTAGGATCTTTAATATCTGAAATTAGGTCCTATAGTTTCCCTTTCAATATTCTTTCAAATTCCACCTGAGTTGGATTCTTCAAGGCAAAGTTATGCCCAGTCTCCCACAATGACCTAATTATGGACTAGTTCAGTAGAGCGAACTTGTGTGGCGTGTCATGTGTCACTATTTCCTCCTTCGACTATAAAATTGATCCAAAGGAAACTAAAATCCATTTACTTGTGGTAAATTTTACAAAATTATAATTCGATGCTCAGAGAGAGAGTTATGACAATTTTCCCAAGGTCATCTCATTTAGATGAATTTCAGGAGCCTGCAAAAACCCTAACTTCCACAGATTATATCTCAAAAAATATTATGAGCCAAGATCTTTAATTTTTACACTAATTTCCTCCAGATTTTGGCTTCGCCTGATAAAAATTCCAGGTTTTTAATCTTCATAGGAAAAACTTTATAACAAAAATTCGATGGCCACCTGATTTAGATGAATTTCGGGAGCGTGTAAAGACCCTAAATTCCACAGATCATATCTCTGCAAATATTTCAAATGAAGATCTAAAATTTTTACATAGAGTTCCTCATTATTCTGGGTTTGCGTGATAAACATTTCATCTTCTCATGCTTCGTATAAAAAAATTTGTAGAGAATTTATCACGATGATCTGTTTAGAGCTGTGAAACCCTAGAATTGAAATCAAAATGTTATGAAACCAACTCCAAAAATAGAAGAAAAGAGAGACTAAGGCATTAGGAATAAGCCACTACAAGGGGGAAACCTCCTTTACATTACATAAATGAACAATTCTTGGATGATACAAATGACAAAACCAACTTCTATATATAGGAGTCCATGGGGTCACAATATAATCCTGGCCGACCTAACAATAGTAATGTAACTGCACAATAATAACAATATTGGGGTTACATGGGTAAAAAAATAACAATAAGGGGGCTACACCAACAAAAACAAGGGACTACACTAGTAATATAGGGACCTAACAACCTTCACCTCGTATAAAAATTTAATCTGAATCCACCACCAAATATTCCCACCTTACCCCTATGGAGAAACCCTGTATTTTTCCATCATATCACTAGAGAAATATGATTTGAACCTGACTCCATGCCCAATGGATTTGTCTCTTTTAATATCGAAAAAAAATTAAACAATCAAAACCTTTTTTTTATTACTACCTAGCCTAATGCCCTATTTTTTGAGCAACCTAACTGAGAGAGCCCTCTAACTGAGAGAGCCCTCTTGAAGCTACACCAACTAGATTTTAGCCTAATGTGGTTTGTGGTTATGTCTAGGATTCATTTTTCAGCCTAGGTAAAATCACATTGTGCTAACATTCTCCATAATCATAATGTTCATAACATGGTAGTGGTGAACTAGCTTTCATACCATAGTGAATATGTTCTTCTCTTTGTTTTTCTTCCAAGGTAGTCATTCAATTTATGGTACTTCCCTAGATCTCCTAACCTTCAGAGCACATACCTTGCAAATATATTACAAGAATAATCATGGAGAGAAAATTTATAATTGTTGTATATTTATACATTGGCTTCGGGATTTAATCATTTCACTCTTATTTACCATCCTTAAATCACGAAAGTTGAAAAGAGATGAAGGAAATATGCATGGGGGTTTGTGTAGAAAATCCCTTTAGTCCAAATTAGCGTGCACCATGTGTGAGTCACATAGGTTCATCCCCGGTTTGTGTGAACTGTTCAGATAATGTAAAGGAATCCAACGGTGATAGAGCACCAATAAAACCATAAAATCTTTACTCATTCCTTTTGTGGTGTGAAAATACCTATTGCCTTTCAGGTGCTCCAAATGATCCCCAGGGAAGAACGAAAACTGCTCGACACACCCACTACATTTTACGTAAAGAACGAGTCATTTCATATAATTTATGCTTTGATAAGAGAGAATAATTTATGTGCTTATATTGTTTGTTAAATTTTGGAAAATGGCGATGGAGGTTTAAGCCTTTTATATCTCTTTGGAATTGGATTCGAGGCACCCAAAAAGTTTGTTTTTGGCAATAGAGGTGTCCTGCACTGTACAGGTATATTTTTCCATAGCCTATTTTAAATTTGGAACACCTTCTTCTTTCATCCCTCATAATTTATTTCACTTTTTGCAGCAATTATTCCAGCACAAGGAAATTTGTATTGTGCCCCTAGTTACACGTAAGTAGAGATTTCAAATTAGGTATCCGTTGAATTTCTTGTAGGTAGTTCCACTCTGATGAGTAAGGCCCACATTGCTTCTTTGACCTCATGTAACCATCCACAATATTTCCTTGGTAAATATGAGATTACTTTTATATATATATATATATATATATATATATATATATATATATATATATATATATATATATATATATATATATATATATATATATATATATATATATATATATATATATATACTATGTCTCATTACTTTACCTATTCTCCTTTTTTATTCCTCATAGCTATGTATTTTGTTCTACATCTAGCTTCTTTTTCACATGATCTCTCACTTCCTTAGTTGATATGCAATGTCTGGGCTGTCACGGGTCAGTTCCCACTGGATTTTATTGTTGTCAATATCTATTTTATTCGGTTTTTGACACTGCCCTTCCCTGAAAATATTTTCCTATGTTATGATTAAGTCACAATTGTAACTGCCTAGTAATGAATATTAGGATTAAGATCTACATTGAAAGTGATTTTCCTATTAATTATTACATTACGAGGAGATCTGCGTGTGATTCAGGTTCCGGAGTTTATGGACTTTCTTAATATATTAATATCAATATGTAGTGACTACTTTCTTTTCTATCATTGCATGATCAGGTTGTGGAATTTATATGAGTGGTCTTGCTTTTCCTTTTATGGAGCTGCATGTGTTTCTTCTATATGAATTTTTTTTTTTAATTCCTATGTATCTAATAATGGAGTATTAGCACATTTTACTATACCTTTCCCTTATTAAAACAATGCTATGTTTATTCCGTCTCTTATTATTTATAAAGGAGCCAGATCAAAAAATATGTTGGTTTCTTTTAGTTTTGTTTTACTATTATGTTCGGAATTTACAGGGTGCCTACTTGTTATCACTAAAAATAAACAAATTCTTATTTTGTATTTTCCATTACCAATGTTTGTCAATAAGATTTATTGTTCTACATTTGGATTTAATACCTCTATAAATAAATATATCATTCGAGTTTCCTCCTTTTACATAACTCCATGGTCGTTGTTGTTTGTTTGTATAGCTATTACAAGTTTTTCCACAACTCTAGCCTTATGTAGAAGTAAAATAATTTTTTAGTAATGTGTTTCTTCCTTTTATTCTAGGTCTCCCCTTAATGACTCAAAATTCAGATTTCTTATATCTCCTTTATTACTGAAACCCACAATTTTCTTTGAGTGACTTCCCATGTATTTAAACTAGAAATTTCCACGTATTTTGTAAAAATTTATTTCCGAAACTTAATGTTTCACTTACTTCATTTATAACTTTGACATAAAATGGATTACTATTGCTAACTTGAGAAATTGATACATGCAATATTTGCATATTAATCAGAGCATATCAGATTGAATGTTTATGTACTCCATTTCCCATAATTTTTAACTGCATATAGGCTTACCACCTCTCTTTACTTCGCCACATAAATACCATTAAACTTTTCCTTAAAACTATACATATTTTGGCAGTTGATTATTGTTGGAATAATGATTGCTATTACGCTTAAGATGTTCTCCTACTATCCTGGTGTCCCGTATTTCATCAACCACTCCTATTTTTTGTTTTGTCGTCATCTATATGTAAATTCCCATTGCGAAATTTTCTACGACGTAAATTTCGGTAACTACAACATACTATCTTATCCGTGTCTGATATCAAACTCCCAATAACTACCCGGATTCCCAGAAAAATATTTAAAATTGTCTCCTCTCATTGATTTGGTTATTTCTAATTTGATTCATGATCCAAACCTGCATCTATTGTGATATGGTGGTTCTTACGCAAAAATTTCCTTTTCGATCGACATTCATGTGCATATCTACCAAATCGGAATTCTACTTTCAATATCAAATTAAACACACATCTGTTAATTAACTTCAGATTTTCTAATCAGTTATTTAATTTATAATCCCATAAATAAAGGTATAAAACAACATGTAATATTACCATTCACAATAAAAATATATGCAAGGTGATATAAAATAACAGATATAAAATAACTTATGAAAATAAACCCACCAATATCATCGTCATAGTATGAAAATAACACATTGTATTCTGATAAAAGGTTTGAATTGTTACATATATACCTATTTCCTACTTTCTATACTTGTTTATTTAGCTTTTCTTGAGATTTGTCCTTATTATCTCCATCCTCTACCAATGAAGAAAAGTAGCACCATATATAGAGTTTTAACAACTATATACATGCAATCCTACTACCATTATTTTGCCAAATATTCACCTTTACAATATCTATTTAGCATGGTAATCCACATTTATACATTCATATACCTTAAAAATCGATGTCACATTTATCAATATTAATTCTTTATTTTAGGATCCATATGCACATAGAATCATTTCTAAACGCATACATATAACCATTAATTCCCAAATTCATATGGACTAAAATAAATTTAACATAGAGACAATTTAAAATTAACTAAAGAATTTATATGCATCAAAATGGTTTCAACAATTATTCCCAACAAGAATTATGCACCAATTTACTAACTAGAAATTTCTATGTCAAATTGTAGTTGATGAAAATAATTGCCACGCAACAATAAAATGTACCTCCAGTTCCCCTTGAGCTAACAATACTTTCCCCAGAATTTTAATACCTTTATTTCATGATAAAGTTTCCTTTAGTTGGGTCCACTTTTGTGGAACTTTTTTTTATCAATTTTCTTAGGATTGTTTATAAAAGCTCACCTTTATCTCCCGCAACACTTTTATGCTTATGCAAGACTAGGGTATTTCTCGAGATAAGAAACTTAATGAATTTTTTTCTCTCTCATCCATTAGGCTTATTTAGAATTTCATTTAGAGTTATTATCATGAAAGAACTATCCAATTTCATTTACAAATGATATTATATTTTTTAGTTTTTTTCTTTGGAAAGAGTCTCATTTATAGGTTCCTAATTCCCAAGTATATACAAACCATTTATTTTATATATGAATAAATATTCATTTACCAAATTATTCCAATATTCTTGATAAATTTTCTGCCATTATTTGTAACGTAACTCAGGCTAGGAAAAAAAATATTAGCGAAACTAAGGGATATTGCAGATGTTATATCTGTCTTTACTGAAGCGAGTACTCAAACAAACTTTTTTCTTACTATTACTAAAGTAGGAAGGCAGACTGAACCTGAGGTACAGGTGATGGACGCTCCTCCTACCCTTGTTGAAATGGGAATTCAGATAGACCCACCATTAAATTTTAAGGATAGATGGGTACAAACAAAAGGGGTACCTCCCTATACTCCCTTGGTTGTATAAGCCTCTATTACAGTATACATAAAACACTGGAGGAACAAAAACAAATGATAACAAGATATCTTGGTGAACTTGTGCCTTTGAGGGAACATCAAGAGTTTCATCAACAATTTAAATAATTGAAAGAAAAATAAGATGAGACCTATGCACAACTAAGAGCATCTCAAAAGGAAGTACATGATTTAAAGGACCTCATTAAGAAATTTGAAGAGAAAACAAAGGGAATTTGATATATTTATTCAGATTTCTTGGCATGCATTTCCTAGCTTAGAATTATTCTTTATATGGGCTTGAGTGATATCTGTTGCTTAAAGTAAAATAAATACAATATGGAAAACCACATGAGTTTAGAAATGTACAGGACTTTATTTCTACTTTTCGAGGACATCATGAGTATACACAATATATTTTGTGTGATTTGTATATGCATAATTTCTTTTTAGAGGAGTAGGTAGAAGAAAATCCTATCACATTCATTGGATATATTTAATTTCATGCTTTTAAATAATTTTTCAGGAACCAGGTAAAGTGGGAAAATGCTTGTCATACCTTCTAGAGAATATAGAATCGCCTTTGTATTTGGGTTAGAAGGGAACCTAATAACCCCATCCACACCCAAGATCATCAAAACATTTTTGTAAATAAAATTGGTGTTTCCCCTTCACTTGTACAAACCAAATATGATGTACTGCACTTAGGAATAGAATATTTGGAGGAAAATACATATGGGGCTCTTCATGGAGCCAAGAAAAGATCACATGCATCACCTAATGAAGTCAAGAACAAATAACCTTTTCATTATCACAAATTTGATTATGCTCACACTACAATAGAAGACTACGATCACCTAGTGTTGGAAAGAGGTAGGCATTGCATAGGATGCAAGTATTGATTCCCCATTGTCTCGTTCCCTAAGTCATTTTATAAATCTAATTATGAGTTATCAGAATCAGGTATGTTAGTGGCTTTGGAAGAGATATGAAAAAAAAAAATTATTTAGGCATAAAGGAGAAGAACCTTATGAAGCTTACTCCTTGAATTTCCTACATGTTAATCATTTATTTGCATGAGGTCATTAAAAAATGTCAGTTGGGGAGTGATGTTGACCCTCATATTTGTCATATTTTCCTTGCCTCCTTATTTTTCATATTATTTTCTGAAGCCTTTTTTTGTGATTAAGATATGCATTTATTGTTTTATTATTTCATGAAAGAATTCAATAATTAAAGTTTTATTTTCTAATGAACAAATCCTTAGTATTTGACAAGAATCTATTGACACTTCGATATTTGATGTTTTTACTTGGAATGGTCGAAGGATATCATGTAAGCCTAATGTTGTTAGACTTTGTTAGGAATGGATTAGTTAAGGGTAACCTCTCGACCTAGCCTTCGAGATGCATTAAGACATTTTTAACTTAAATTAGCATCCTAATAATCATTACATTCGCAAGATATATTACTATTACAAATAGATTATCAGATATTTATCTTTTACTTGTATTATATGAGAGTTGGAGTTGAAGCTCGAAATGGGTTTTTTAAGTTGTAATATAATTTTTTACACAAGATCTACAAATTGCATGGAAGTGTTCATTACTCAAACTTCTTCTATTGTGTTGATTTCTCCATAAGGAAGTTTGATTCTAGATTTGGGCCCAGTCCTGGGAACGACGTTTTCTTCTATTGTATCATTAAATTCGTATTTGATTTGACCATTGAAGATATTTTTATTTGCATAATTGTTCTTAATTTATCGTTGTTGATTTTTTAAATTGAATTATCTTTTTTGAATCAGTATTACTGAAATTGTTATAGAGTAAATTTATTGGAGTTCATTTGTTAAAAGTACCATACCTTCCTTTTGTTTCCTATAGATTTTCATAGATTTCTATTTGTATTGTTTAATTATCGTTAAATAATATGATTTTGCATTGTGTCATTTTACTATGTAGTTTTTGTTCCCTAAGAAAAAATCCATTGTTGAGTATGGTTTCTTTTGTTGTTTCCTTTACAAGCCTATATAAGTTAATGATTTGAATAGTTTGTGCTAAGTAGAGATTGCATCTTGAACTGATTCATTTAATATTTCAGCCCTACTTTTCAGTAGTATCATAAATTTTGATTAAAATCTTTCGGTGAAAATCACATCAAAGTAGATTTGTTCGATGCATTTTGAACCAGCCAGCGTGGTTCATCATCATGACAAGATTATAAAAAATAGTCGTATCCACATTTCTCTTGCATAAATTGTGCCGATAACCTTGAAATAGAACCACAAAACCTTAGATTGACAAGTTAATGTGTAGAAATTAATTATTCCTTTTGGGAATGATTAATGTGTAGAAATTAATTATTCCTTTTGGGAAGATTAATTGGCTCAACATCACCACATGAAGCTTAATAAGGGCTCATGAATCTATTTGGGTAATACTCGTCAATCCATGGTCAGCAGTCACAACTCCTCGCAAGTCTTCATATTTCCTCAACTAATAGAATATTTCTCCCTCCATGATGCAGAAGCATCCAACTTAGGGTATACAGAAGGAATAGGTTTTTGTCTCATTGTTACATTTTTTTCTGATAGGTCATTGAATGTGTAGCTTTTAAATTTATTTTAGGGGATTTATCATTAGGATTAGGAAGCTGATTAAGTACTATAGGATTAATTAGCTACTTTCTTTTCATTTTAATTTAATATTACAAATTCATCCCATTTCTACAAAGAACATAGGCAAAGAATATTGTTGTAATGTAACGGCTGACAGTTTCAAAAACTGGAAACTACTTTTTCCTATCATGTTACAAAAGGTACAAATATATTTTTTGGAGGGTTCGATTTTCCATCAGAAGAAGAGAAAGGAACAGAACCATCTTAGAAAAAAAAGCATTCTACAACTAGATTATGTTTTATTTACTTACTTTTTATTAATATTTTACTGTCATTTTTGTTACGTATACAATATTAACAGGTTGTGCATGTAAACAATATGAACTGGAGAAATCAAATCGCACTGGAAGAATTTTCAATTGTTACACAGACAAATCAAACGATGACTTTACACAGGTAAGGAAGTTTGGTTTTGGTAGCTCAAAATATTTCAGAAGCAGTAAGAATTCAAGAGCAGTGCCATGTAACCTCATAAATTCACAGAAGGAAATTTATTTTTTCTTCTCTTATATTTCCATAATTAAAACAAAAAGAGAATTTATATAATAGTCGAAGCTTATTTAAAAGGAAAACTTAGCATACAACCGGATGAGGGTTTGAATTCGAAACCCTAATAGAACGAGTAAAAACCCTGAGGGCAAGAAGGTCTCTATATTGAAGGACAATTGATATGATCGCATAACCATCCACTACACCAGTTCTTTAAACAGACAGGAAGCAAAGAATTTCTTTTGCAAATACATTGTAATACCTATCAACGAGAACTACGACACCAGACCAGAGATTATTTGGAAGGAAAAAAAACCCTAGCGCTATAAAGGCATCCAAAAGAAAAAAACCCTATCCTTAGGGTCTTGAATAAATGAAGCAGATAAGTGACCAGGTGTTGCGAGTTAGCGAGGACTTGAAAATTCAAGAAACGGTTTGGCATTAAAACCTATAGCATTTTTCCTTCTCTCAAATAAGTCGACAAGAGCATGTGTTAAATAGGGAAAGTAGGGTTTCAGATTGACTTACCAGCAAAGTACGAGTGTTGAGTGGAGAAGAAAAACCCTGGTTGAAACTGACAAGACCTGCTTGCGAAGGAGTTGAACTGATTAGTTACCCCATATAATTGTGAAAGAAGCTTGAAGCATAGAAAGAGAATTTACTTGTCTTTTTTGAAGCTGAATGTGAACATAGGAAATATTTGCGGCCCTGACCTGAAATGGTAAAAAAAAATAGTCAGTTTCACATTTAATAATATAGAGAGCGAAAGTCTTAGAACGAGAAGTTGGAACACAGAAAACGAGAATCTAGCACGAATTACCAAAACGATGAAGAGGCACAGTTTTCCATCAGAGGGTTTTGTTGTAACCCTTGTCAAAATAAACCGCGAAGAAAAAGCAGTAAAGGACCATCTTGAAAGAGGTCAAGACACACACATAATCGAAGAATCTCATCGGAAAAACCATCATGAAACCCTGAAGAACAGTCGAAATTTGGAAACCCTCTCCTAAACTCAGTTAGTGAGAAATTAAGCACAATCAGTGGAGCTGTTTTGTTTAACACGGTAGTGAAGCTCAAAATTCATAATAAGGGTTGGATAATGTGCCAGATCATGATGACTGACTCACATTCATGGAGGAGTTATAACAAATCAACCAAAAATCTGCAAGTACGTCCGAACAATCATAAAAAAAATCAAATGTATGACATATGAATTTATTAACCATCAATGCAAAAGTGATTTGGCAGGCTGTAAGTCGCATTTGATTTTACATTTGAGTTTTTGTTAAAAATAATATGAGAGAAATTGTGGTTGAGGGCCGGGCCCGATCATTTTGGTATCAAAGCAGGATTGTGATTAGTGAAAATGGAGGTTGGTAGACGAGAGTGAGGAAGAGCCATACGCAGAGTAGGAGATGAAGGATTGAGGGAATAGATTCAAATTTTGAATGCTCAATTAGCAGCAGTAGAGGCTAGAAGGAGAAGAGATCCGGAAGGAGGAGACGACAGTGATGAGGAGGTTGCAAAAACAACAAATGGTTCAGAAGGAGGACATGAAATCAGCTTGTTAATGTCAGTTTTGTTATCAAGTAGAAAGTCGAAGCATAATATTTCTACTTATGATGTAAATTTATCAGCAGTTGTGTTGCTGGATTGGCTCAGTGAGCTGAACAAGTATTTTTATTATGAGAAAATCAGCGAAGATAAGAAGATAAAATTTGATGCCACCAAGTTGAAAGGACATGCATCCTTATGGTGGGATAGTGTTTAGGCGGAGATGAAAAGGTTGAACAAACAACCTATAAAGAAGTGGGCCAGGATGGAGGCCAAACTAAAGAGTAAATTCCTGCCCAAGGATTACCAGATTATGTTGTACAGGTAGGTACAAAATATGAGACAAAGGGGGTTAGCTGTTAAAGAGTATACCGAAGAATTCTACAGATTGAATTTAAGAGTTGTGTATGTAGAAGACACCCCCAAAAATACAGAAAGATTTTTAAATGGCTTCAGGGGTGAGATACTGGATGAAATCAGTATTCTCTCACCTAGAACTATAGATGAGGCATATCAGTGTGCCTTAAAGGCTGAAGAGAAAATAAACAAGAACCAGAATGCCAGAAGAGGAGGAGGATCTGGCAGAGGTAAAGGCAAGGCTTTTGGCAGAGGTAGAGGCACAAATCCCAGTGATGAGGACAGTAGTTCCAAAACTCCAGCAATAGCAGAAAAATATAGTAACACTAGAGGGGGAAGACCATACCAGCATATAAGAGGTAATGGTAGGGGCAGAAGAGTTGTCCAGTGTTATAGGTGCCATAAGTGGGGGCACAAGTCTTATGAATGTCCTGAGGGTGAACGAGCAGGAGTTGGAGGAACATATGTTTCCCAGACAGAGGAAGGAGAGGCACCACCCCAAGAGGTAGAGAATGAACCCGAAACATCATAAGCTTTCGTGCTGAATAAGGTGTTGCTGAAACCGACGAAATAAGTTGTCGAACCAGACCAAAGAAAAGCCTTATTTGAGATAGTTTTAAAATCACATGTTAAATGCTGCAAGCTGATAATTTACAGTGAAATTACAGACAATTCGGTAGCCACAGAAATGGTGGAGAAGTTGGGGCTGAAAAGGCTGAGACACCCCACTCTTTACAAAGTATCGTGGTTACAAAAGGGACATCAGCTGTTATTTGACGAATAGTGCAAAGTGGAGTGCCATATTGGTAGGTATAAGGAAAATATTATTTGTGATATTATGCCAATGGACGTGTGTCATATACTATTAGGGAGACCTTGGCAGTATGACAGGAAAGTGGTACACGATGGAAAGAAAAACTATTACAACTTTGTCAAAGATGGGATTAAGCATACACTTGTACCCATCAAGGAAGAAGAGACAACAGGGACCAGTGGAGTCAAAGAATTGTTGGCGGGAGGAAAATAATTCTGGAAACAGATCGAGGACAGTGAAATTAAGTTTGATGTTGTACGGAGGCCAAAGACAATGATATTTCATACAAAGATTACAGATTTGCCAAAGGAAATCGAGGATATGTTGCAAGATTTTGGTGATATCATAGTGGATGTTTTACCAGATGAGTTTCCTCCTAAGAGAAGCATCAGCCATAGCATATATTTTATACCACGAACTAGCCTACCAAACAAGGCAGCGTACCGCATGAGTCCTAAGGACAATGAAGAGATTAGGAAGAAGGTACAGAAACTACTAGATAAAGGGCTAATCAGGGAAAGTATGAGTCACTATGTAGTTCCAACAATTTTAGCTCCTAAGAAGGGTGGAGAGTGGAGGATGTGTACAGATTCAAGAGCTATCAGTAAAATTACCATCAAATACAGGTTCCCATTGCCACAAATAGATGACATGATGGACTGCTTGAGTGGAGCACCATATTTTTCAAAGATTGATCTGAAGAATGGTTACCACCAGATCCGAATTCGAGAAGGCGATGAGTGGAAGATAGCATTCAAGACAAATGCAGGGCTGTATGAGTGGCTTGTAATTCCATTCGGTTTGAGTAATGCCCCTAGTAAATTTATGCACCTCATGAATGAAGTGCTGAAAGATTTCATTGGGAAGTTTGTAATTGTTTATTTCGATGATATTTTTATTTTCAGCAAGACGAGGGAAGAACAATTCCGACATGTTTGAAGTGTATTGAGGAAATTGTAGCAGAATAAGCTGTTGATAAATATGAAAAAAAATGTACTTTTTTCAGAAGGAATTAGTTTATCTCGGTTTTTTGATTGCAGAAAATGAGCTAAAGATGGACCCAGAAAAGGTTGCAGCTATAGTTAGCTGGCCATCCCCAAAGATCTGTTTGAGGTTCGAATATTTCAAGGATTGGCAAGTTTCTACAGGAAATTTATCAAAGATTTTAGTGGGATTTGCGCACTTATGTTGGACACAATAAAAAAGGCAAGTCAACCTTTTTGTTTGACAAAAGAAATAGAGAGAAGTTTTCATATTTTGAAGAAGAAGATCACTGAGAGACGGATTTTAAGGTTGCCTGATTTCTACAAAATTCTTCAAGTTCGTTGTGATGCCAGCGGTACAGCTATTGGGGCAGTACTTAGCCAGGAGGACACGGCAGTTGCTTATTTCAGTGAGAAGCTAAATGAAAGTAGGCATAAATACTCATCCTATGACAAGCAATTTTATGCGATCGTCCAAGCATTGAAGAATTGGAGACATTATTTGTTAGGTCATGAATTTTTTTTATTTTCTGATAATTTTGTATTACAGTATATTATGTAGCAGCATAAGTTGAACCATAAGCATACAAAATGGGTTGAGTATCTACGGATTTTTACATCTGTATTAAAGCACATAAGTGGACAGGCCAATAAGGTGGCAGATGCATTGAGTACAAGAGCTTTTCTCTTACAGGAAATCATGGTACAAGTGATGGGTTTTGAGCATTTGAAGGATTTGTATCAGACAAATGCAGATTTTAAGGAGGCTTATGAAGCCTGTCAAAACCCTTTGCTGAGAAACAATAGTCCATGGTTGGACTATAATTTGCAGGAAGGATTGTTATTCAGGGGAGGACAGTTATGCATTCTCGATTGTTCAATGAGGGAAAACATTATTCAATAAAAGCACAGTGGAGGTCTAGCTAGAAATTTCGCCATAGACAAGACATTATCGTAGATCGAACATTTTTATTACTGGCCAAAGATACGACGGGACGTGCAGAGATATGTAAGCAGATGTAAAATATGTCAGTTGGCTAAGGGTTATAGTCAGAATGTAGGACTTTATATGCCACTTCCTATTCCGAGTAGACCGTGGGACTTAGTTAGTTTGGACTTTATCTTGGGTCTGCCTAGAACACAGTGGGGTTTTGATTCAGTGACGGTGGTAGTGGATAGATTCTAAAAAATGGCACATTTTTTACCCTGCCGAAAAACCAGTGATTCCACTCATGTAGCACACTTGTTTTTCACAGATATCGTCAAACTGCATGGCTTGCAGAGGTCGATTATTTCTAACAGGGATGTGAAATTCACCGAACATTTTTGGCGTACCCTGTGGAAAAAGTTGGACACTCAGTTGAATTTCAGCTCCGCTTATCACCCACAGACTGATGGGCAAATAGATGTGGTGAACAGGACCTTCGGGAACCTACTACAAAGTTTGATTGGTGAAAATTCATGGATGTGGGATCGTGTACTTGCTCAAGAGGAATTTTCTTATAACAATTCACCAAATTGCAGCATAGGCTACAGTCCTTTTCAGGTTCTGTATGGCATGCATCCTCGTGGAGTACATGAGCTACGGGATTTGGGGAAGCTTGAAAGAGGAAGTGATGATGGGGAATATTTCGCCCAAGAAATGAGTGATTTACATGAGTAGATGAAGTCAAAATTACAAGGAAACAGTCAAAAGTACAAGCATCAGGAAGATTTGAAAAGGCGGGAGGTTCAATTTCAGATAGGGGACATAGTTCTTGCACACTTACACAAGGAACGTTTTCCTGAGGGAGAGTATAAAAAACTGAAACTTAAGAAGATTGGCCCCTGCAAAATTCTTCCTAAATTTTCTGCTAATGCTTATGAATTACAACTGCCACCAGGGATAGGCATTTCACCCTTTTTTAATGTGGCAGATATGTTTCCATATGCTGCCAGTCCTGAAGACGATAGGACAACATGGCTAGAATGGTACACCCAAATTGACAGTGGTTCTTGGATGAGGAAAATTCCTACGGTGGAACCCCTTGAGATCGAGGGCATCTTCGACACACAGGTAGCCAAGCGCATGTGTAGAAAGGAGTATTTATGGTACCTATTCAAGTGGAAGAACCGTCCCATTGAGGACAGTTTCTGGCTTGACGCAACACAAATACAACAGAGAGGATACTCAGTCGAAGATCTCATGGAATGGAGCCATCAATTTTTGCTAACCCAGGAGCTTGATGTAGGAGCATCCAACTCAAGGTAGACAGAAGGAATAGATTTTTGTCTCATTGTTACGTTGTTTTTCTGACAGGTCATTGAACCTGTAGCTTTTAAATTTATTTTAGGGGATTTATCATTAGGATTAGGAAGCTAATTAAGTACTGTAGGATTAATTAGCTACTTTCTTTTCATTTTAATTTAATATTAAAAATTTGTCCTATTCTACAAAGAACATAGGAAAAGAATATTGTTGTAACGAAATGACTAACAGTTTCAAAAACTGGAAACTACTTTTTCCTATCATGCTACAAAAGGAAAAAACATATTTTTTGGAGGGTTCGATTTTCCATCAGAAGAAGAGAAAAGAATAGAACCATCTGAGAAAAAAAATCATTTTGCAACCAGATTATGTTTCATTTACTTACTGTCTATTATTCTTTTATTGTCATGCTGTTACGTATACAATATTAACAGGTTGTGCATGTAAACAATACAAACTGGAGAAATGAAATCGCACTGGAAGAATTTTCAATTGTTACACAGAAAAATCAAACTACGAGTTTACACAGGCAAGGAAGTTTGATTTCGCTATCTCAAAATATTTCAGAGCCAGTAAGAAGTAAAGAGCAGTGCCAGGTAACCTCATAAATTAACAGAAGGAAATTTTTTTTTCTTCTCTTATATTTTCGGAATTAAAACAAAGAGAGAATTTATATAATAGTCGAAGATTATTTAAAAGGAAAACTTAGCATACAGCCGGATGAGGGTTCGAATTCGAAACCCCAACAGAACGAGTAAAACCCCCGAGGGAATAAGTTGTCTATACTGAAGGACAGTTGATATGATCGCATAACCATACACTACGCCATTTCTTTAAACACATGGGAAGCAAGGAATTTCTTTTGCGAATACATTGATAACACATATCAACGAGAACTACGACACAAGACCAGAGATTATTTTGAAGTACAAAACCCTAGCACTACAGAGGCATCCAAAAGGAAACGACCCTACCCTTAGGGTCTCGAATAACTGAAGCAGACAAGTGACCAGGTGTTGCGGGTTAGCAAGGACCTGCAAATTCAAGAAACAGTTCGGCATTAGAACCTGTATCATTTTTCCTTCTCTCAAATAAGTCGACAAGAGCGAGTGTTAAAAAGGGAAAGTAGGGTTTCAGATTGACTTACCAGCAAATTTCGGGTGTCGAGTGGAGAAGAAAAACCCTGGTTGGAACCGGAAAGACCTGTTCGCGAAGGAGTTGAACCGATTAGTGACCCCATATAATTGTGAAAGAAGCTTGAAGCATAGAAAGATAATTTACCTGTGTTTTTCGACGCTGAATGTGAGCACAGGAAATCTTGGTCGCCCCGACCTGAAATGGTAAACAAAAACAATCAATTTTACATATAATAATACAGAGATCAAAAGTCTAAGAATGAGAAGTCCGAACGCAAAAAACAAGAAGCTAGCACCAGAATTACCAAAACGATGAAGAGGCACAATTTGCCATAATATGGTTTTGTTGAAACCCTTGTCAAAATAAACCGCACAACAAAAGTAGTGAAGGACCATCTTGACATAGGTCAGGACACACACATAATCAATGAAGCTCACCGGTGAAACCCTCATGAAACCCTGAAGAATAATCGAAGTTTGGAAACCCTCTCCTAAAACTCAGTTAGTGAGAAATTAAGCACAGTCAGTGGAGTTGTTTTGTTTAACGCGAGAGTGAAGCTCAAAATTCGGAATAAGCGTTAGATAACATGCTAGATCACGAGGACTGACTCACATTCATGGAGGAGTTATAACAAATCAACAAAAAATCTGCAAGTACGTCCGAACAATCACAAAAGAAATCAAATGTATGACATCCAAATTTATTAACCATCAATGCAATAGTGACTTGGCAGGCTGTAAGTCACATGCGATTTTACAATTAAGTTTTTGTTAAAAATTGTGCGAGTGAAATTGTGGTTGAGGGCTGTGTCCCATCGCTCCAAGTCAATTTTATATATTGCTGGAATGTACTCTAAGTGAACTGCAACACATCTAAGTACATTGTCGACCCCCATGACTCAAAATAGTTCGATGGCCAATACAACCATCATCCAAATCTATTATAATGCACCTCCTCATGCCATCATTGGTTATTTCTTAAACATTTTGTATCATCTTAAAATCGATCAAGAAATCCTCGAATGACTTCGATTTTTCAGCTCATCCAGTTCGAAAAACTTAGTCATAACATCCTTGCCCTTAATTTAGGTTAACGCCCTTGGTCACCCTACCTTCATATTGTTGTTACGGGTCCCTTTCATCATTGTTTTCTATCGCACTAAAGGTTCACCAAGACTTCCTCTTCTCCTCAACGAAACTGCTATGAATAAATCCACCCAAGTGTATATCTCAAGTCTCCTTCACTTTGTTTTTTTTTGTTGTTCCTTCATTCAATCCATGTGTCATGCCAGGAACCTAGCCAATTCTCCATTTGGCTAAGAATAACTCGCTCATTGCAATGTCCATCATGTTCCACTCTTTTCTCGAGAATCCACACCTTTTACTCTAAGGTCGCATAGTTCTACCACATTCAATGTATCTTGCTACCCAATTGCACATGGTATATCCATTGGAAGTGTGCCCATTGTACAAGAAAACACACACTTCCTTCTCCCATTTCTGCATACAACTCATCTTCCAAAAATTTCATTGAATCATATGTTGTTATAACACTTACATCTTCATGAGATTTTTCTAGATGAGTTCCTACTTCCATCAATGCATGTAATGTGCATGAATCTAGTTCAACATGGGAAAGGTCCATTTTTTCAAGTTCCTCCTCTTCTGCTCATACATATGCAACATCCTATTTACATATTATAGCTTCTTCCTCTCCATCAAAATCAACATCTTCATCGTGCTCAAATTCCCAACAATGTCAAATAAGTTCTTCTTTAGCTCCATTCTCCAAAAATTTAAGTTCAACCCGAATCGTTGGTTAATCCTCTTTCATATGCCTTAACCTATACAAGGCCCGCAAGAGTCTCCCATGGAATTCTTCCCAAATTTCCATGTTTTTTCATTCATCTCAGCCCTTTTCCGTAGTCTATGTTGATGCCAAGTTGTCACCTATGTCGCACTATGACTAACTACTCGACTAATTATTTTCACCTTGGCTTTGACCCCATTGTTCCTCTACCACAGCCAAACATTCACACTTCAAATCAGATCTAATACCATCATTCATGGCCCCATGCTAGTAGTGACTTTAAGTCCACCCATGAGTGTGATACGACACCGGCCAACCTTTTCGTTTCACTAATACAACGGTTCTCGTACTATGCCTGACATTCAACACTTAATTTTTTTTTTTAAGTGTTCTTCTTTTGCTTATACAAGAGTAAAGGTTACCAATTTAAAGTGTTTGCAATGTCGATACAAGAATGCAGGTTACTAATTTAAAAATCAACAATAACTAACCTTTAATAACTCATAATGAACTAGAGGAAATGATAATCAAGTAAAATCATTAGAGCTACATATAATGAAGTATTGGAGCTACATCTAATAAAGCATAGTGCCAATTGGGAGAAATTATAATTAGATATGATAGTTATTATCACATATTTTTAATTTTACATGAATATTATAAACAATAATAAATTATAATATAGTTTAAATGTTCAGGATTTAACCTTTTTTTGTATTTCTAAGTTGTAGTTATGTTTTCCTCATTATTATGTTGGAATCACAACTTTAAAATGTGAGTTACATCATCGAAGTGTTACAAATATTTTAACAACCTTGAATCCATTTAAAAGATTATGTATAAGAATTTTATTGTATGATAAACTATATAGGCAAATATTTCAAAATGATATATTGTACTTAATAATACCAACATCCAAATATAATTAATATGGTCAACTTTATTTGAAAATAAGTAATTGTATTTCTAAGTTGTAGTTAGCCATAATATGCTCGAGTATAAATCGTTAACTATAAATTCAACAATAGCTATGCACATTACATTATAGTAAAAATTGATGTATTAGATCAGCTAGTTTAAATTACAACTAATGTCATAATAAATTTTATTGATTCCTCGTGATTTTTACTCGTTTCAAAATATAATATTATTAATATTATAATGAAAAAAACATCTATATCATATAAAATTAATATTATTAATAATACTTTTATTTTTATTTCTAGTATTATTTTTAAAATTATAAAATTATATTAAAAATTAATATAATTAATATATATAATTAATTAATATTATTTTAATTCATAACTAATAACTCGACCACCTCATAGTATTATTACGATATCAACACCCTATACAATCCTTTTAAAAGGAATCAATAAATGTTATTGTAAAATGACATTAAAAGAATTAGTATATGTTGTTGTAAAATAACTTTCAAAGGCTGTAGATATAGCATTTAGTATACATATATTATTGTTGACGTAGTTTTGATAATATCATATTAGTATCTACTTTTGATGTAGTTCTGATAATATCATATTAATATAAAAAACACTTATTATGAGTAAAAAAATCAATGTTAATTTTGGAATATATTAGTTTTAGGAGTGATTTTTTTAAAAGTTTTTTGATATTTTTTTTTGTTTTTTTTATTTTGTAAATATTTATGGAAAACACTACTTCTAAGAAGTCAAATTTTCATATTGAAAATGTTATATAGGTTTTCGCGAGTGTTGAATTTATTTGTACAATAAAAAATCTTAAATAATAAAAATTGAAATTTTGCTAAAAAAATTTACAAAATTCTGATAAAAAATCTAACAAAACTTTTTAAAAAATCACACTTAACAATTTCTTTTTAAAATCAACAAATAGTAAAAAAATAAAAAAAAATAAATAAATAAAATGTCACCTTCTGTGAATTTAAAATTTTGTATCAATAAACTAAATAACGGGCATTGAAGTTGTGCCTGATGTTGTCCACGATTTTGATTTCGCTTGTGGCTTTCATGTTTTCTTCTTTAATTTGACGAAGCTTGTTGTTCTCACCACTCATGTAGACTTAATCAGTTCATATATATATTCTCAATCCACTCTATATATTTCTTTGAAAATTTCAATGTTTTCGGGCGTTAGTTTAATGAGGTGGTGTTATGGTAAGGAAAATCCAGAGGAATAACTTGAATTTTTCAAATTTAAATAGAAAGTTGGAAATTTATAAAAGCCTAAATAGATTAGTATATTTATCTAAATAATGATCAAAATACTTATGTGTATTTTTAAATTTTAGAATTTGTAAGTTATATAAGACTGGAGGTCGTTCTATCTCTAATACAACATGGAAGTTTACGTACTGAAAGTGGTTGCAATGTGGATTAGAGTTGGAATTTGGGTTTCTTTGTATGTGTCTCAAAAAGTAATTAGACGTTTTGGGTCATTAGTGATGTTCTCATAATAAATTAACTTTTCATCAATAAAAGTTTCATTCGAATAACATAGTTATGTTAAAAATCTTCATATATCTATGATAACTAAAAAAAACCAAAATGACTGTAACACACAAATAACTTATTAAATCTTAATAAAACAAATCCCACTACCAATTAATGCAAACAATAAAACCTTCCCTGATTAGATTATGTTATCACAACATCTAGTAATTTTACTTTCTGCTGACTTATTTCTACACTCTTAAATTTAAAATTGCTGCATGGAGGGTTTTAGATAGTGATTTAAAGAGCATCTGCACTTAAGATTATTGGATAGAGCAAGAGTACAGTGGAAAGGTTGTGGAAAGGTTTCCCTTATAGTAATTCTTTTCAGTGTAAAATGTTGTAGTGTTATCATAATTTCAAGTTGTACATTGGAAGGTATTTGATATAAAGTTGATAGGATATGCATGGTTTATTGAATCTTTTAAATTACAATTTATTTGTTATTAAATTGTAATTTCAACAAGTTCAAACTTTTGACGAGAATGGTGAATAACAAATATTTTCAAAAATTAATGCATCGTTATATTCAGACATAAATTAAAATATAATAAATAAAATTATATGACATTTTCTATTTTCAGAAACATATCTTAAAAATTGAAATTTGTTAACATGCACCCAACCACATTGCAACAACACCTAAACCCAAATATATTAAGATTCAAAAACAAAGTATTCATTAAAAAAAAATCAATGCATCATATTAAATTTTAGAGGGACTAATTTCTTATTTTCAAGTTTATATTTTACAAGTGAAAGATCAAATTTAAACATCCATATTGACATCAAACAAAATTCTCTTTGAAATGGTTTTTGAAATATCCAGAATCATACTCAAATTACTATTTTAATTTCAAAAATCCTGAAAGAAACAAAAATGCACGCAGAGACATTAAAGATTACATTCTCAATGCAAATAAATTAAAGATTGCATTCTGAATGGAAAGACATCAAAGTGTTGGATCGCGATAGTTTTGGTTTACAAGGTGATTAATTCTTTAAAATTTGAAAATTGACATACATTCAAATTTTAAAAAACCTGGAGATTGTATGTTACTTACTATTATTTACGACAATCCAATATTTCTATGTGAATCCCTGAACTTTGATTATATCATCATTTTCTCCAGATCAACATTTTCTCAGCTCTCTGGCCAATATTGATATGAGCCCGCTGCTAAATCCTAACCTACTCATTCTAAAACGTATTATTCTCAAACAGATCTCAATGCGCTGCAATTTCTTCCGAAAGAAAAGGCAAGTTAATAAACCAAGTTTCCACGAATAAAAGCAAAGCCGAATAGATCTCACTGCAATTTTTTCCAAAAGAACACACAAGTTCAGAAGCCAAAATTTGAGGGATAAAAGAAACTAAATCCTTTCGGCGAAGGAAATATTCGTATGATACAAGGAAGGATATCAAGTTCATGTGTTAAGGGTGCGATATTAGCAGTTAAGGGTGCGGGATTAGAAGTTCTCTCGCCATGGGCTTTATTCTTCTTTAAGAATGAAGGCGGTGTACAGTTTCACTTAATTGGCAGCGCAAAGCAAGTTTAAGTATCAATTTTTAGTAAATGAAGAAGGGTAATGTTTGAATACATATTTGCAAGTTGCAGTTGCACAGAAAAATTAAGAAAGAATTAAATTTAAGAAAAGTGTGTAAATGGAAAAGTTTCAGAAAACGTTGATAAATGGAAAATAAAGGTATAAGAACATTTTTGGAAATTTCTTTAAACGTCAAAATTATGTTTTCCATCTTTCTTATCATGTCAAAGAAAATAGGGATCAACATATTTCAACTTGAAAATACTGGAAAAATGTCCTATGACAGGCAAAATGCCCGTCAAATTCCATCCCCGATGCCGATAAACGAATGGAGTTTGGCAATTTAGTTTCAAAACAATTGACATACTGAGGATCAACAATATTTTAAGAATAAATATACACCATGAAAGTTTCTAAAAATAGTGATAGAAATAGAAACTGCATATCGGCGTACTAAACCTTGGATAACTTAATCACGTTTAAAAGCTCCAGCGTCCATGGGCTATTTAGCAGAATTTTGCCACACGAGGGAGAACGAGAAATTATCTACGAGAAAAGTGCTCCCTGGTCAGATTCATAAATGCGAGCGTTCAGGTTTAAAAGTATTCTTTTACTTTTCTCCCAAGTGGTTTTTAACCAGGATTCATTTATATCATCTTCCACGATCCATGCTGGTTAGAAATTAATATTAATTGCATATGAACAATACAACTATTTTTGTTACTGAAACTACGAGGAAAACCTAAAACTAAATGGAACCTGAATAATCAGAGATAATATCGAACCAGGATAAAACCATTGCACAGATTTCAATTTGTTTATTTCCGCGTACAACTACGATATAATGTCGTAGATGAATAAAGCATGTCAACTACTTGAGTTTTTTATTTTATAAGAAGAAATAGATGTCCCCAGATATATACAGGACTTTATCCATCTGAATCACCCATGAAGTATTTAGGAGAACTAATTCGCAAGAAATATTTTTATAGTAAGATTTCACATTAAAACCTAATAAACTATGCACTTTGTAGAGTTCGATTCTTTCGAGGACTTGACTGATAGAGATTTCAAATGTATCTAGACAAGTACATGTATCCCAGAAAATATTGACAGAAGGCAACTTCGTATATAACTATTGGGTATTTAGCCTTGCTGATGTTGGAAATTAATTCCAATTGTAGGTAGAGTAGAAGGACAACGAAACTCAACTTTGATGGGAACACCGAAGGACAAAAGGTGGCACCATATTTGTTTTTTAAATTTTCACTCCACATTGCAATAAATTCCCTGTGATCAAATCCCTGCAAATCCATCTTTTATTACAAGGTCATAGCCTCTTTTGAAGTGCAAAGTTGTGGTTTAAAACCACGCAACCTCCTGCATTTAAATTTCTGCACCCTCGCGTACTTACCCTCACCCCTACCTGTCATAGACTCTCCACCAACCACACTTAACTCCTCTAGCTCCATTCTGCATCCAACATAAGGTACAAGGGTTGAAGTCAACCCACCAGAGAAGGGATGTCATGCCCCCTTCTCTGGACCAATCATAGCACTTCTATGGGGCAAAGAAACGGGTGAAAATGCTCCTACGCTCTCCACCCAAACTAAACATTTCAATTTTTTCTTTTTTAATCCACCCAATGAAGTTTTATAAGGTTGTTAAGCTTTGGTTAATTTCTTTTTTAACATTTAATTCCTATGCCGGGATAGTTTTAGTTTTAGGGAAAAAAAAAAAAAACCTTAAGATATATATATATATATATATATATATATATAAACATGAAATGTTTATAGTATATATTAATGTAATGTAATACATAGAAAAAAGATCAAAGAGTGTAATGACCGTGTGTTAAGACATTGAATGAAAAATAGACTGTGTGGTAAAATAGTGAAGCAAAAAGTTTGATAAATGTTGTGTTTTGTAGTAGTAGAGGATATTATTTTTGTGAATCTAGAACAAGCATCGTTCTAAAGAAAAGGAATTTCATTTTGCAACTATTTGAGTTGTTAATGAAATAGAATTTATACTTTATCAAGGAATTTCATTTTGCAACTATTTGAGTTGTTAATGAAATAGAATTTATACTTTATCACTTTTTCTGCACAATTTTATTGTCATCTTCTCTGTGTAAGAAGAGGAAATTTTATTTCCTCTTGGTGGTTCGGAATATTCAGAAATTCCAACATGTTTTCGCAGCTACTCGAGGATCTTTGCATTTCCCAAACAAGCTAAAGGAAGAAGGAGTTGTTGAAGCTTTTGACCAGCAATGTAAAAGATCAGCAAAGCCAAGTATTTACCAAAAAAAAAAAATCATTTTCTTAAAATAATATAGTCCAAAGAATTGTAGAAGGAAGTTTCTTGAATACAAAGTTTATCTCATAGCAGTGAGAAGGTTTATTTAAAAAAAAAACACATTCAAGTTTTTTAACATAGTTCAGTAATCTATCAATGGCAGGAGCTAGCACAAGCATGAGTATGACAAATGCTCAACTCCCATAGTTCAATGGGAAGAACTATGACTATTGGGAAATAAAAATGATAGCCTTATTTGTCTCTCAAGATTTATGGGAGCTAGTTGAAGATGGTTTAGAAGAACCAACAGATGAACAAGCATTTAATGATTTAACACAAGCAAAGAAATATTTGATTAAGAATAATAGACATACGGACTCAAAATCCATCTTCTATCTCGATCAGATAGTGCATGAAAGCATATTTCTAAGAATTGCAGCAACAAAGAGGTCTAAGTATGCCTGGGATTCACTCCAGGCAGCGTACGAACGTATGTAAAAGGTAAAGATAACAAAGCTTCAATTAATGAGAAGAGATTTAGGAGTCATTTGCATGAATGAGTCTGATATAATAGATTCATTCCTCAAATTGTTTATTGGGTTGATTACCCTAATGAGATCTCATGGAGATACAATAGAAGAAAGAAGAATAGTGGAGAATGTATTAAAGATTTTACTCTCAAGATTTTATGTGATAGTAACAACCATTGAAGAAACAAAGAATCTATTGTTGTTTATTATTTATGAGCTTCATGCATCATTGATGACACATGAACAAAGATTGAGCAGAACAACAAACTCATCTTTGGAACATGCCTTCAAGACCCAAATGTATTTTGGAAGAGAAAGAGGTCAAGGAAGATCAAACTATAGAGGAAAAGTAAGAGGCAGAAGCCAGAACAGAGGATGAAATGGCCATACAAATAGTAGTGGAAGGGGCAACAACTAAAGTTAGAATCAAATCCAAGGCAGCAGCCAACAAGGTGGAAAAAATCAAGCACATGGACAATGGTATGATAAATCCCAAGTCCAATGTCATTACTCTATGAAGTATGGGAATTATGCCAATGAATGTAGGAAGAAACAGAGTGACATGGGTAGTGGACCCAGTGCTAATTTTACAAAAGAAAATCTCAGTCAAGAAAATATGTTTTTAACATGTAATATGGTTGAAGAGAAAAATGAAGATATATGGTTTCTAGATTCAGGATGTAGCAACCATATGATCGGAAAAATTTCAATGTTTTCTATGATTGATGAAAATGTGAAGTCTAAAGTAACATTGGGGACAGACAGTAAGGTCTCTATCATGGGAAAATGAAGAGTGGGTGTATTGACAAAGAAAAGAGAAAGCAGATCCATATTAAATGTATATATTGTGTCTGGTATGAAGTGTAACATTTTGAGCATTGGATGGCTCATTCAGAAAGGCTAAAATGTTTTCTTTGAGGATGATGCATGTACCATCATGGACATACCACCAAGCAAGCAGAGGATTGCAGAAGTGAATATGACAAGATATATAATGTTTCCTCTCAAGATGAGAGAAGTTTTGAAGAAAGGAGCTGCAATGGCAGGAGTGACCCAAGAGACATTCCAAAGAGAAGCAAAGGATAAAAAATGGTTATGGAATTTGACATTTGGACATCCCAACTTTGGAGGTTTGAATGACACAGAAAGGGAATGGTAAAGGGATTACCATTGATTGAGAAAAAAGACAGCCTTTGTGAAGGCTACATCTCGGGTAAACAACACAGAGAAAGCTTTCCATCGGGAAATAGAATAAGGGAAAACACACCCTTAGAAATAGTCCATTCCGATTTATGGGGACTAATGCAAACATAATCATTAGTAGGAAGCTACTATATGTTGACCTTGATTGATGATTACATAAGAAAAACATTGGTATACTTCTTAAAGCTGAAGAGTGAAGTGTTTGAGAAGTTCTGCCACTTTAAAGCATTTGTAGAAAATCAAAGTGGGCAACATATTAAAGTTTTAAGAAAATATAGAGGAGGAGAATATATATTCAAATAATTTATGTGTTTTTGTAGAGAGAATGGGATACACAAACAATTTATGACAAGGTATACACTACAGCAAAATGGAGTTGATGAAAGGAAAAATAGAACCATCATGGACATGGTAGGAAGTATGTTGAAGGAAAAACATTTTCCAAATGAATATTGGCCTGAAGTTGTACATTGTGCATCATATGTGCTGAATAGATGCCCAGAAAAGAGTGTAATGAACATATTTATTGAATAATCATGGAGTGGCATAAAACAATTTTTCGCCCACATGAGAGTTTTCGATTGTGTGGCTTATGCACACATTCTGGATCAGCTGAGAAAGAAGTTGGATAGTATGGGGGAGAAGTGCATATTTGTTTGATACAGTGAAGAATCCAAGGCATACAAATTGTATACCATATCAACCAAGAAGTTTATGATATGCAGAGATGTGCAGTTCATTGAGGGAGAAGCTTGAGATGGAAGCATTGAGAAAACAATGAATGTTAAAAGTTGCTTATCTCATGATGAATATGAGGAAGAAATGGCTGAAAGACATTCCTCATTAGCAGTACCACTTCCACCAACACAAGGATATCAAGGGACACCAAAAGTAGGTATCAGAACACCCTTGAGAAGTGATGACAGTGCTTCTCCAAGCACATCACAAAGAGCATATTTGAGTGCATGTAAAAGCAAAAGTTCAGCAAGTGAAGGAGGAACTACATTTAGAAGTCTGAATGAAATTTATGAGCAAGAGGAAGGTATGAAATCTTTATTTGCATGTTATTTTCATGTAGAAGATCCTATTCATTTTTAAGAAGAAGTAAAATATAAGAAATGGATGGATGCTTTGGATGAAGAAATAAATGCAATAGGGAAAAATAAAACATGGAAATTAGTTAATCTCCCAAAAGGAAAAGAAGTGATTGGATTGAAATGGGTTTATAAAACCAAGAGAAATGTTGAAGGTAAGATTGAAAAGCATAATGCTAGACTTTTTTTCAGAGGATACAAGCAACAACAAGGAAGAGATTATGAGGAAACATTTGCACTAGTTGCAAGAATGGAAATAGTAAGAGCAGATTTGTCCATAACATCACAACATAAGTGAAAATATTACTAAATGGATGTGAAATCCGCATTCCTAAATGGATTATTTATGGAAGACCTCTATGTTGAACAACCTTTGGGAGATGAGAAAGCAGGCCAAGAGTACAAGGTATCCAAATTGAAGAAAACTCTGTATGGGTTGAAATAAGCACAAAGAGCATGGTATAGTAGGATAGATTCCTATCTACTGGAAAATGGGTTTGAAAAATGTGAAGGAGAACCCACATTATAAATCAAGGAGAAATATGGTAAGGTGCTCATCATTGTTTTTTATGTTGATGATATTATATTCACACGTAATGATGTTTACCTTATTGATAATTTTAAAACAGTCATGAAGGATGAATTTGAAATGACTGGTATGGGATGGCTCAGATACGCCTTGGGAATAGAAGTAGAGAAAAATGAAAACGAAAATTTTTATTTCTCAAGAAAAGTATGTTAAAGAAGTTTTGGAAAGATTTAATATGAAACATTGCAAGACAGGAATTACTTCTACAGTGATGGGATTGAAGTTAAGAAAAGAAGACAACAACAAGGATTTTGATCCAAGTTTGTATAAGAGCATAGTTGATATCCTTTTGTATTTGAATGCAACTAGGTAGGATATTATGCATGCTATGAGTTTAATTTCCATATTTATACAAAGGCCAAAGGAGGCACATTGGCAAGCAGCAAAAGGAATTCTGAGATATGTGAAAGGAACAAAGAGGTATGGTATTGTATCCACCACTTCAATTTTTTTTGAATTGATTGGATATACTGACAATGATTGGGCTGAAAGTATAGATGACAGGAAAATCACCTCAGGATATGTCTTCCATATGGGATTAGGAGCCATCTCATGGGCTTCTAAGAAACAACTAATAGTGGCTTTATCAACAGTAAAGGTAGAGTATGTGGAAGCTATAGCAGTAGCATGTCAAGTAGTATGGGTAAGAATAATGTTGAGAAGTTTGTGTCATGAACATGTAAAAGGTACAACAGTGTATTGTGATAATAGCTCACCTATAGCTTTATCCAGAAATTTAGTGTTTCATAAGAGAACAAAACACATTGATGAAAAGTATCACTACATCAGAAAATTAGTGAACAATGGAGAAATTGTTTTGCAACATTGCAGAACAGAAGATCAGTTTGCTGATATACTAACAAAACCATTGGGGCAAAAAATCTTTAGTTATCTCAAAAAATGTCTTGGCATGGAAGAGAACAGTAGTTGTAATTAATGGGGAGTGTTGGAAATTAATTCTAACTGTAGGCAAAGCAGAAGGATAGCGAAACTCAACTCTGATGGGAACACCGAAGGATAGAAGGCGACACCGAATTTTTTTAAAAAATTGCACTCCATAGTGCAATGAATTCCCTGTGATCAAATCCATGCAAATCCATCTTTTATTACAAGTCCATAGCCTCTTTTGAAGTGTGAATTTGTGGTTTAAAACCACGCAACCTCCCGCATTTCAATTTCAGCACCCTCGTGTGCTTATCCTCACACCTACCAGTCATAAACTCTCCACCAACCACACTTAACTCCTCCAGCTCCATACCGTCGGCATACAACATGAGCTATGAGGGTTGAAGTCAACCCACCAGAGAAGCGACATTATCCCTCCTCTGGACCAATCACAACAGTTTCGTGGGGCAAAGAAATGGGCGAAAAAGCTCCTACGTATTCCGCTGAAACTAAACGTTTTGAATTATTTTTCGTATAAATCTATGCAATGAATTTTTATAAGGTTGTTAATATTTGGTTAAAAAAATAAAATATATATATTTTAATATATATATAGATATTATAAACATGGAATTTTAATAATATATATAAATTTAATGTAATACGCATAAAATAGATCAGATCAGAGAGTGTAATAACTGTGTGTTAAGACAGTGAATTAATCCCAAAGGCAAAAATAGACTGTGTGGTAAAACAGTCTATTTGTTTGTGTTAGAAGAGGAAATTTACTTCCTCTCTATTAGTATATTATTCAGAATATTCAGAAATTCCAATAATTGATCCCTATGAAACGGATTGTCGTGTCATGTTCCTAGAGTATGACCCATTGGATGAAAAGCCATATCTCTACCTTTCTTATTTTCCATTTTATAATCATACGAAAACCGTCTTGCCTTCTTACCAACTCGATGACCAATTCCATGATGAGCTCTGACCATGTAGTTACCACCAAAATCTTCTTTACCTATAAGAAGGTGACCGTTTCCCTTAGGGTTCGGACTAACGATACGACTATAGATTATCATTGCAGCTTTATGTGAGTTGATAAACCAGGGGTCGACAAATGGAAAGCCCTCAATCATAAACAATACCAACAGTATAACAACAATCGTTCTGACCTACATTTTCACTTGAATAGACATTATCAACGACCTTAAAAGTAGTCGAAATCGATTACCTTAGAGCTTCCATAAAGAAAAATACATCTGTTGGCTCCCCGTGATTTGCTAGAATGGAAAGAACAAACACTGCAAGGGCCACATCAGAACCACTTTGGAATCCTAGGACCTAGTCTTCCTAGATTCAGAGAGGGATCTCTATATAAAGGTGTTTCAATTGATATATCTTTGTGCTCTTTGTTTTAAGATATTAGGCTAGTTATTAAGTTATAAGCACCTGTTTTGTTTTTGGTTGGATTAAATGATAGATTGAAGGATTAATGGTGTGACTGATTGAGGGAATGTTTGAACTAAATCAAATAAGCTATAAGAAAACATCAATCCATTGGGCAATGGAGTCATAAAAGGATTTAACTGGTCATCAACTCTGCAAGGGCATTCATAGGGAAAGCTAACTATATCAATGGATTATTTAGATTAGGTTGTGATGTGAAACATTAATAAGTTGTGAAGGCAGCAAAGCTATATTCAATTAAGAATCTTCTAGCTCTACCTAGACAAGAAAAGCCTTTTCAGGTAACTGTTTGGAGCAAGGCAAATGATAGCGAAAACCATAAATCTCTTTGGACAAACCTTTAATAAGCAACCTTTTAGACAATAATCTAACAATCAAAGACTACTTTTAGATACAGAAAACATATAAGATAACAAAAGAGTGGTCTAATATCAAATAGAAAAAATCTAATCTGCTTTTGACAACTCTCTCAGACTCTTCAAAGCGACATTCCGAGGCAGACCAAAGGGAAGGGCATACCATAGACCTCTTTGGTTTTAGACTCTAGTATGCATACTTTAAAGAGAGATCCTAAAACAATATCACAAGTCTTACTCAAAAGAGCATGGGCTCACCAAAATTTCCTTGGTTTCACTCTATTGAATCATTTCCAAGACAACAAGCTAGATGTAACTAGAAGGCAATTTAGAATATTCTAATCAGACCTTGCAGAAGAAAACATGAACATTAATAATACAGACAAAAATAGGGTGTTGAACAAGAAATCCTAATCTAAAATTTCTGCTTCTTTATTAGGGAAAGATGAACATAATGAAAACACAAGGAGAAACAATAAAAATTAGGAAAACTTGACCATTGATATAGCTCATGGATCCTGTGAACATACTTGTATTATTGATTGTCAAATCAGTTACATCACTCCATGTACAATAGATCTATACAACTCAGAGCTTTCTTTGGTTTAGTATAGCATTCTTCAACTAGCCTAGCAGCAGAAATCAATCCAATAACATCAAGTAACCAACATTGGAAATGAAGCTTATATGCAAAATGAGGGGGTGCTGCTAACTTAGGGTGTGTAAATGTTATTTATTACAGAGTTAATGATTTTTGACCGTTGAAGCCTTGCAAGGCCCAAGGTAAAAATATTTGAAAGAGATGCTTTGAATAATAACTTTTGAGTTATTTTAGTTGAAAGTTTTGACATCTAAGGCGTAGTAATAGCTTTCTAAGAACTGTTGAGCAACGTAAAAAATATCTCTGACTGTGAAATAACTATCGGATGCTTTTATTGAAAGAAATAATGTTCTAGGTGGCAAATTTGTCTTTGAAGAAGTAATTGATCCTTTGTTGAGCTATTCGAAGCAGTCTTTGGGTAATCTATCTATGTTTTATTCATCAAACTTTTGTTTTAGGCTTTTAACCATGATTCATCATTAATAATCTACCTCACTATCTTTTTCGCCTATTGTTGCTTTATAACTTTTTTATTATTCATCCTTTTTCTTTAAACCTTTGAATTTTTATCGTTAATCACTGTTTAAAAGGGCTAATTCTATGTTTTTTCCTTTAATCTATATTTTTAGTCCTTTAAGCTTCCTGTTATTTCTTTTCTTCATTTTTCTTGTTTTTTCTATGTGAAAGGAGGTGATCTTCTTTGGTACAAGGGTTTATAACCCATTGATGATCATGAGTCATCAAGGGGTAAGATTTATGTAGGCTCCCTGGTTCTTTTATATGAATTCACCTCTCAGATCGTCACCCAGAGGCCAAATTTGTCACTTCTTGACTGTGGAAGGGCATTTTTGGCCCTTGTCCACCGTTAAACACCTACATAAAACACTAAACAACATTAATTTAAAACCTACGGGAGGGTTTTAAAAATTCATTTCTAGGGTTTTTGGATTATTGGAAGGTGTTTGGCAGAGGAGAAAACAATATGAGGGTGAGGTACCGAAGGTGGAAATGCGAGAAATTTGAAAGGAGGCAGGAAAAGGAGGAAAGCGGTTTTTGCAAAACCACTGGCATTTTTTCATGCAGGGTATGGTTGGTATGTGGTATTGGGTAATGGGTCCATGGTACCACGCAATGATCATTGTGTGGCCGGGTGAATACCACCCATTTTGCGTGGATAGGGGTCATTAACCTTCAACATTGGATTCCCTATGAAACAAAATCTGAACCATCAGATCTTGAGGAGTGAAATCGACAGTGTGGGTAGAGCCCGAGGAGTGGGTGAAAGTTTGGCGGATGAGGGGTGGAGTATAGGTGGTGGATGACGATTGGGGCGAAGGTATTGAGTGGATGGTGGGGCTGAGGTGATGACGTGTACATTTTTTCAGGTAGCGGGGGTTGGTTTGTATGGGTGAAGGATGGAAGCGCGGATGACCCTCGGATCAGGGTTGATCAACGGCGGAGATGGCTTCGAGTGGGATGAAGTGGGATAAAGAAATGAAGGGGTAGAGGCATAATTTATATGCGGGAGGTGGCTTAAGAATGAGCGAAGGGAATGGTCCTAGGGGGGTAGAAGGGACCGGGGGTCGAGAAGGAGAAGGGCTTAGGAGAATAGCAGAGGCTCGGGGTTTAGGGTCATATGAAAGTGAATGGAGTTGGGGCTTAAGTCCGAAAAAATGTGCCTTTAACATAAAAGCAGGGTTTTTATGGGAATTTGAAGGGTTCCGATAGGGTTAAAAGTTAGGATAAAACAATGTAAAAGGGGTTTTTACATTGTTTTAATGGTTTTTTAGGAGAAAATGATGTATGAGGAGGGATTTTTTGAGGGTTTTTAGGGAAGGAAAAAAGGGGTTTTTAAGGTTGTCAGTAGAGGGGTAAATGAGGGAATTTAGCACCAAAAAATGGAGTTTCCTTTTAGATCAGCAGGGTGAACTTTTGAGCAGGTATAAAGATAAGAAATTTTAGTGAAAAATAGTCATTTTTGGGTTGATGAAGGCAATGAGACTTCTAAAGATAGCTGATGGAAAAATTATGCTATCTTTTAGGTGCTTATAGGAAATCCATAGTCATCTAGGGAAGTTTGTAGAATACAGGAGGATAAAAATGGCTCTAGGTGGGGAGGGAAGCTCCTTTAGGAGGTGTGAACAACCTCATAAAATAGATATCTAGAAGAAGTAGACCAGTTCCTTGGTTTGCACCTTGACAAAGCTCCTTTAACTTGATGATTTTATTCTTTGAAGAAGTGATTTTCAACAGCTGAATCATAACATAATTAATTCCAACTCAACAATATACCTACCCATCTTACTTGCTCTAACTTTTTTTTTCTTCCTTGGGTGCATTTTAATTAGCCAACCCTTGACATCATTTCTTTTGAAAACAGGAAAATAATAAGTTCTACACTTATATCATCCAAGAGTTCAGATTAAACTGATGAATTCATTTATTCTCTACCTAGTCTAACTATCTATCAAGATTATGTTATTTGACAAATTTTATTCTCTAATCTAGAATAGAAAATTGAAAACATAACTAAATGAGGATTTATGAGTCTGATTTTTTATGAGAAGAGATAATTTGTAGAAGTCTACTTACATAATTTATTTTGCAGAAAATTAATCACAAAATATTGAGGGCTAAAATCTAGAATTTGTTTTCTATCCCTCTTCTTTCATGGTTCATATTTTGAACTTTGGAACCAAATTATTTTCCTAATATAATCTAATTTTACTGATAAGCCAAGTTTAGACAGTTTGGAAAATCCTCATTCACTAACCTACAAGCAGAAAATGTAAAATTTATTTTGTCATGATTAGGTTGTATGACTAAATAACGCTTATTTTCTTAAGCAGTGGCATTTGGACTTGCACAATTTCAGAACTTACTCTTTTTTGGTATGGGATTGTACTTTTTCTGTTTCTTCCCTCTTTTTATTTGTTTTTTCTATTTTTGTATTCATTTTTCTCTGATCTTTTCAAAACAATGTTATATACAATGGATAAAGCTTCAAACTAGACATCTTAATGGTAATAATGTTTGAGCATCTTGCCATTGATAGGACCTCCAAAAATTTATGTTCCATCCATCTCCTGTAAGAATAATACATTGTTTCCTCTAGTAGAATGTATAATAAAGGGACCTTTCCATATATTTTCAAAATTACCATGCTTTCCCTTGTCTTCTCTTCTTAAGTCCCATTTGAGCACTTTGTCAACAATGCTGAAATCATTTGCTTTTGTCCTTTAGTCAAATAGCTTCTTGATGTTTTCTTGTACTTGTTGTGTTTTGTTATAGATTTCCTCTCTTGTTTGCTGCAATTGTATGGTCTGATTTATCCTTCTCATCATGTCATTTTCTTCAGACTGTACTTCTTGGATCAGCTTCATGGGTGGAACTCATAAACTTGTTGGAAAAATTTCATCTGCTCCATAAACTAGCTGGTAGGGAGACATTCCAATTGATTTGTTGGATGTTAACCTGTTTACCATAATGCATGTACTAGCTTGTTGTGCCATGAATTTTGATTTCCTTCCAGCAACTTTTTGATGATATTTACCAAACTCTTATTTAAGGATTCTACCAACCCATTACCTTGAGGGTAATAAGATGTGGAATGACTCAATGTGATCTGATATTTGTGGAAAACATCCACCATTCTCTTGGATCTAAAGGAAACTGCATTATCAGTGATAATATTTCTAGGACAACCAAATCTAGAAAAAATATGGTTTTCAAGGAATTTGATGATGACTAGATCAGTGGCAGTTCTAGAAGGGATGGCCTCTATCCATTTTGTAAAGTAATCACTTGCTGTGAGGATCCATTTATGTTGGGCAGTTGAAGAAGGATGGATTTCCCCAATGAAGCCTAGGCCCTACTATTGAAAAGGAGCTTCAACAGAGATAGGATACAAAGGTAGGGGTAAGAATTTTCTTTTGCCTTCAAAGATTTGACATTTGTGGCAGGAAACTACCAATGTATGGATATCTTGAAAGAGGGTGGGCCAATAGTAACCAGCCCTAAGGATTTTGTTGACAATTGTTTTCCAATAGAGGTGGCCTCCACATTCTCTTTCATGAAACTCATGCTTGATCTTCTCTGCATCATTCTCAGGTAAACATTTAAGAAATATACCACTAGAATTTTTCCAATATAACCATTTATCTATAATGAAGTAATTTACATCTTTGAACTTCAATAATATTTCCTTTTTCTTAGATAAACCAGGAGGGACATTAAGATAGAAAAGCATATACAAAATATCAACATACCAAAGTGAATTCAGCAATAATTCTTCAATAGGAGGGGTTGTACATTCTTCTTGTTCTTCTAAAACATCAACCATATTCATATCTAAGGCTTTGAGGTTTTACTTAGACACTAATTTTGTAAGTCCTTGTTCTTTGACCATATTAGTGGGTTTGATTTCTAAATCATATTCTAATATAACAGGAATCCACTTTCGTCTTTTTCCATCGGGATCTTGTGTCAAAATGTCTTTGACAACTGTGTGTGGGACAAATGCAATGATGTGTGAGTGTAAAATGTAAAATCTGAAATCTTTTATGGCTTTTATTAAGGAAAAAGCCTATTTTTCCATTATGTTGTATTTCATGGGTGCATCTCTTAAGGCTTTGTTGAAAAATGCAATGGGTTTCTCTTGTCCTTTCATGTTTTTCTGAAGTAGGACAACAACAATTGTATGTTCTGATGCAAAGGAGAAGATGAAGAAATATTTGTTAAAATCAGGGCTAATGAGAACTGGTGTTTGAGTAAGTGCTTGTTTCACTAGTTCAAAGGATTGCTTTGCTTCAATGGTCGATTTAGCTCATGTTTCCCTTTTAATCATGTTTCTTATGTTTCTAAGGAGTTCACCAAGGTTTGGTATGAACCTTCTTAAGAAATTAATATTTCCAATGAAAGATTGTAGTTCTTTGATGTCTCTAGGATGATTGATTTTCAATATTCCTTCAATCATCTTTGGGTCTATTCTTATTCCCTCTTTAGATATGATATGGCCTAGAAGTTTACCTTCTTGGAGCCCAAATAGAGCTTTCTTGGGGTTCAAGGATAGACCAAACTTTCTACATCTTTAAAAGACTGTTCTTAAGTTAGCAAGGTGTTCTTCATATGTTTTAGAATAGATAGTGATGTCATCTAAATATATCACAATGAATAAGGATATCTCTTTTGAAAAATAAATATCCATGGCTTTTTGGAATCTATCACCAGCATTCATTAGACCAAAGGAAATTTTCACATACGTGAAAGTGCCCCAAATTATAGTAAAAGTTGTCTTCATATGATCATCAGGATGTACGAACACTTAGCTATATCCTAAAAAGACATCTAGCAAAGAAATTCTTTTAGAACCCAATACCCTTTGTTAAATATGATCCATTTTGGGCAAGGGGTAGTTGTCCTTTAAAGAGGATTTGTTTAAGTTTCTAAAGTCTATGCAAAGCCTCATTTCTCCTATTCTTTTCCTCACAGATACAAAATTGGATACCCAGTCTGAGTATCCTACTGGGACTATGATTCCAGCATCATACATTTTTTTTATTTCCTTCTCAACCAGAGCTAATTGAATAGGGTTTATTCTGCATAACTTTTCCCTAAAAAGTTTCTAGCTTTCTTTGAGCGGTATCTTATGTTCGATTATCTCTATATCATATGATTTTAAATCCTCATAACTCCAAGAAAAAGCATTAGAAAATTCTCTAAAAATCTCAACATATTTCATTTTTATATGAGTTGGCACTATTTTGGATAACTTGATCATCTTGGGTTTAAGTTCACTTCCTATATTGCGCTCTTCTACTTCAGTTTCAGTGGGTTCCATTTTTGGATTTTTAGCAACATCGTTAAAGTCAAACAATTCTTCTAAAGGCACCAGACCCTTTGGTAACTTATCACTGTGAGATTGCAGCACTTCAAAGTCTTCTTCTTCTAAATTAGTGCTCAACCCCATTTTCTGAGGGTGTTATTTAGCAAACAAATTTATATCAAATGTGTTTATGTTAACAATGTTAGGAGTTTCTCCTTCATAAGATTTTTTTCTCAGTAGGACAGTCTTATTCATACTCTGAGTCTGAATTTTTCATTTCAAACCCATCTCTGGACTGTAGGAAATCCTCTATCTATTTATCTCCTTCAAAGACTTGATAATACTTGATATTATCAGGGACTTCTCACCTATATTTTACTTGGACTGTGCATTGTTTGATTTCATAAGGTTTTAGACATGTACTAGCAGCAAATGCTAAACCATTTTCAAGAATTTTTTGATTTCTAGGGACAAAGTTTTTGATTTCTAGGGACAAAGTTAAGCTCATATTTTGTTAATGTTTTCAAAAGGTCAACAACATCATCTCTATATGCTTGTAATCTTGGATGCTTGATAGTATATTCTCGATTCACTTGTTTTAAGATCAGTTCTGAGTCTCCATGGACAGTTATACTCTTGGCTCCTAATTTTCTCAATAATTGTAGTCCTAAGAGGAGAGCCTCATATTCAGCTATGTTCTTTGTGCATTGAAAGTTTAGTTTATATGAATGGCCCTCAGCATCATTATTTTCTGTGTTACATACCCATATGCCTTCTCTTGAACCATTTTTTCTACAAGACCCATCAAAACTCATACTCCAAAGAGGTTCAATTTCAGATTTGTGATTAAATTTATTCTTTCCTCTTTGTCCTATTTATTTTGGCTGCCACTATGTTGATTTTTGGGGTCTACACTATGTTTAGTTTTGTCTTCTTCCTCATGGTTTTCATTGTATTGAGGATTTTTTATTTGTTTCTTATGAACAACACTATGTTGGTGACTGATTTATTGCCTAAGATCTTCATCATGTTTGTCGTGATTTTCTAAGCTAGCAAGTTGTTTTAGCCTTTCCTCCTCTCTTCCATCTTTTCCCATTATTGATTTTTCATCTACTTGCCCTTGCCCATTAAGATTTTCATCATTGTAAGGAATAAATGAGTCAAGTTCTGTATGAATATAATAAAGAGGGGAGTTGTCTGGTTTTCCTTGACTACTAACCATGTATTTCATGTGCGTTCCCTTGTATAGTATTCTTGGTTGAATAAAGACATGGATGGTAGCATAAGTCATATCCATTTGCAGGGTACCTTGCAGTTTAGCACCCCATGACCTTGAAAGGAGCATGCCATACTTAGGGGTTATATGAGGCACTACAATTTCCATCACTAAACTCTTGGCTGGTATTTGTGTTAAGTTGACACATAAGTCTTTAATTAGGCCTAGACATTTAACTCTACTGGAATCAAAAGAGTATAAATCTTTGTAAGATCTAGTTATTTCAAGGCCTAGTCTTTCCATCACTACTTTAGGCATAAGGTTGTGGGAGGCTCTTGTGTCAAGCATGGCATTGTGTAAAATCTTATCATGGATGTTTAGATTGACTTAAAATGGAGGAACACCTCCTTCTTGAAATCTTCCTTCTACTTCTAGTCCAAACAGAAGCTTAGGCTTGTGACCAGTCACATTAACAGAATCAGTTTGTTCTCCTATGTTTAAAGCTCTTAAAAGTTGGTTTTTATATATATCTTGGGTGACTAATTCAGTAGAGGGACAAGGGTCTTGATGTTGGAAATTTCACCCTCTATGTTGAAAGGTATGTGAGTTCTTAAAATGTTTAAATCATCCTTTTTATTCATTGTTTTCTCAACAAAGTCAGCTTGTTGGTTTTTATTATGGATAGCAGTGAAAACAGTTTCACTAGGACAATTAGCTGAGGTGCTACTGCTAATTTGTTCACCATTATGTTTGTACAAATTTTGGGTGTTTTTTCCTTCATTTTTATCAGAACTTCCAGCCACTGTTTTGCTATTTTCTGCTGACTTTTTAGAAACATTTTCAGAATTTTTTCTAGCAGAAATTTCAGAGGTTTTCTTCTTAGGAATTTCTTGATTCTTTTTACTGCTAAGGTCATGTTGTCTGTGCACTTCCATTATATAATTTTCAAAGCCTTGTTTGTAGTCCTCATATTCTAGGCTCTCTTCTTAATAAGGTGTAAATATGCCTTTTTCTTCCTCATTGAGGAAAATAGTATCCTCATTTTTTACTCCCAACAAGTTTATGTGATTTCCCTCAATTTCTTCAATCACTCCCTCACCCTCATCAGTGTAATCTTGTTGGAAAGGAGGTCTTACTTGCTAATTACGACATCTTTGTCTAATTTGAGGGGGGTTCCTTCTAAAGTTTTGGTTCTAATTTTGGTTTCTGTTTTGAGGGGTTGTTCAGTTTTCTTTAGGATAAGCCCTCTCATTCATGTTTATTCTGTCCATAATCATCTCCATGGTTCTAACCAAGCTATCAATTTTGGAGTCTGATGTGGAGGGTCCAGATTCATCTTTGTAGGTAACCTTTTTCTCCGCTTCCAATCTAGCCATTCTCGTATTTAGGTTAGCTTCTACAGTTACTACCCCCTTTTTCATATCTTCTAAAGTTAAGGGTTCTCTCTACCTTAATTGATAACACATTTCCGGGTCAAATCCTTCAAGAAACTTTATTAAGGCTAAGCCTTGTTGGGGTTTCATTTGTGGAGGGAGTGCATTATAAACACTATTGAATCTACTGCAATAATCTTTGACACTCTCTCCAGCATTTCTTTGAGGTCACTATATTCTGACAAGATTTGAAGGGGATTTCTTTCGACTTCCCATTTGTTTAGGAACAATTGATGGAAATTAGGGAGGTCATTGATACTGTTAGGGGTTGAGCCCTTAAACCATTTTCTTGCTTCTCCGCCTAAAATTTGAGCAAAAATTCTAAGTTTTATAGCTTCATCATCTATTTCTTGTCTGTCAAAGTAGTCATTAATTCTATCCACATGTTCTTGAGCTGTAGTAGAACTACTAGCATCATATAATGGAATATTGGACTGATAGTCTTGTGGTACAGAAACTAAAGGTAAAGGAAGGACTAGGGGAGCATACCATGTTGCCATGATATGGAATTGTGGAAACAATGAAGGATTAAAAAGTGGGGGAAGGTGATAAAGTGGAGTGGTTTGAACAGTGGATGTATGGGTGGGTGTAGTTGAATTTCTCGAACCAACTAAGTGACGTTGAGTAGATTTAGGATGGGAGAAGCTAAAGATATGGAGGAAATGGAGGTCAGGAGGAGTGGAAGGGGAAGCTTCCCTATTGCTACTTTTTTGTGAGTCTACAAGCTCAAGGGTTTTATGGTCTATACCACTATGTGACTTGGTTCTTGATAAGCTTCTTATTTGACGTTAGTCAACTTGGGTTTTTTGCAAGTTTGTAAAGTTCTGCTTTATTTACAAACTTTCACTTTTTATCATTAATCACTATTTAAAAGGGCTAATTCTCTCTTTTGTCCTTTAATCTGTATGTTTAGCCCTTTAAGCTTCCTTTTCTTCCTTTTCTTCATTTTTCTTGTTTGTTCTGTGTGCACGGAGGTGATCTTCTTTGGTACAAGGGTTTATAACCCATTGATGATCATGAGTCATCAAGGGTTAAGCTTTGTGCATGCTCGCTGGTTCTTTTATATGAATTCACCTCTCAAGTCGTCATCCAGAGGTCTAATTTGTCACTTCTTGACTGTGGGAGGAAATTTTTGGCCCTTGTCTGCCATTAAACACCTACATAAAACACTAGACATCATTAATTTAAAACCTACGAGAGGGGTTTAAAACTGCATTTCTGGTGTTTTTGGCTTATCAGAAGGTGTTTGGCAGAGGAGAAAATAGTACAGGGGTGAGGTTCCAAAGGCGAAAATGGGAGAAATTTGAAAGGAGGCGAGAAAAAGAGGAAAGAATTTTTTTCAAAACCACCAGTGGTTTTTCGTGCAAGGTATGGACGGTAAGTGGTATTGGGCGATGGGCGCGTGATACCACTCAATGATCACCGCCTAACAGGTTGAATACCACCCATTTTGCATGGATAGAGTTCGTTAACCTTCGACATCAGATTCTATGCGAAACAAAATCCTGAGTGTCAGATCTTGAGGAGCGAGATCGACGATGCGGGTGGAGACCAAGGAGTGGGTGCAAGTTTGGTGGATGAGAGGTGGAGTACAAGTGGCAGATGATGATTGGGGCAAGGGTATTGAGTGGAAGATGGGGCCGAAGTGATGACATGTATGTTTTTTCGGGTAGTGGGGGTTGGTTTGTATGGGTGAAGGATGGGAGCACGGATGACCGTCAGATCAGGCTTGATCGACGACGGAGATGGCTTGGGGTGGGATGAAGTGGGATAAAGAAATTAAGGGGAATAGACATAATTTATGTGTGGGAGGGGGCTTAAAAATGAGTGAAGGGAATGGTCCTATGGGGGTATAAGGGACTGGGGGTTGGGAAGGAGAAGGCCCTAGGAGAATAGTAGAGGGTCGGTGTTTAGGGTCATATGAAAGTGAAGGGGGCTGGGGCTTAAGTCCGAAAGGGGCTGAAGGCCTTTTATATGAAAAAAATGCAGTTTTAACATAAAAACAAGGTTTTTATGGGAATTTAAAGGGTTTCGATAGGGTTAAAAGTTAGGATAAAATGATGTAAAAGGGGGTTTTACATTGTTTTAAGGGTTTCTTAGGACAAAATGATGCATGAGGGGGTATTTTCGAGGGTTTTTATAGAAGGAAAAAATGGGTATTTAAGGGTGTCAGTAAAGGGGTAAATGAGGGAATTGAGGACCAAAAAAGGAGTTTTCTTTTAGAGAAACAGCGTGAAATTTTGAGGAGGCATAAAGACAGGAAAGTTTAGTGAAAATTAGTCATTTTTGGGTTGTTGTAGGTAGTGAGACTTCTAAAGATAGCTGATGGACAAATTCTGCTATCTTTTAGGTGCTTGTAGGACATCCACAATCATCTAGTGAAATTTGTAGAATACAAAAGGATAACAGAGCAGTCAAAGATAGGTAATACTCTTGTTTGGAGTTGACTAAGCTCCAAATAGTCCTATATATCCATGTTTATGTTGGATATTTCTATTAATATTATATTCATAAATGCTTCAGAAAACACGCTGTTATGTCCTACTTTAAATGAACATCAAGAAATCTCATTAGTGTTAAACACTTCTTAGTAATGAGATTATCAATTTTCTATACATCATTATATGCATCCTCTCTGTTATATAGTAAACTGTTTTATAATAGTTTTCCTCAAGAAAAAAAAGTTAGTTTGTGCATTTATTACAACATACTATTTGGAATCTCTCTCTCTCTCTCTCCCGACGAAAGCCGAAACTATAAGTGCTATTAGATAGATATTTATTTAGAAGGTAACATAGTACCAAATCTAATGGTTCTCTTTGCCTGCAATTTTTTACTTTCTCTACCAAATTCCAGACTCCATGGGTGCACCCATAGCCGTCGATGGCTACAGAACAGTGGACAACGCGACAATTCCTTTTTATTTTTAAATATCCACTTGAGGCACTTTGTTGATAGCCTCAATGAATTCTTCGCTCACTTAGGCCAGTTGTAATTGGCCTGAGCAGTTTAGAAGGCCAACGAGCTTGAAAAGTTGTTAATATTTGAAATAATTATTCAATTATTCGCAACTGAAACGTAGATAAATATCTTTCGAATTAATCACATCATTTGGAGTAGGTCGATGTTTCGAACTATCTAATGTTATTCATCCTTAGGAAAAGGTGAAGAAAGAAACAAATCACATTGAATAAATAGTAGGGATGTGTCATTGCCCAGAAAAATTTGTTGAAACTAGCCGTCAGAAACTAGCCGATATTTGACTAGTTCGTTAATAGAGTAAAATATTAATAATTTTTAAGATTTTAAGAAATGTTAACCCATAATAATTTAGAATTAAATAATTTAATAAAAATAATTAAATTCTAGTAATTATAATAACCTAAGAGGGGTAAATCTTAATATATATATATATATATATATATATATATATATATATATATTTCTAAATTTTTTTATTCTTTTTAGGATTTTAATTTCAAAAATTTAGGAGTTAATATAATAAAGTAAAAATATTTTTAATAAAATAAAATAAAAATGAGTAGATAAATTAAAATATTAAGCCTACCAATTCATTAGAAAGTTAGTTAGTTTAGAATTAAATTTTTTAAGAATAAGCTATTTAAAATAAGTTTATTAAAAATTTTAATTAAATTACAAAATAGGGAGGGGAGATTTATTTATTTTTTGAATAAGTAAATAAAATTAATGAATAGATTAGGTAAAAATATATAATAGAGAACTATATATATATATATATATATATATATATATATATATATATTATTAAATAAATAAATTAAAAAAAAAACTACCTAGCAAGAGTCGGGGTCGAGCTCTTACTTAATTTCCAATCATCATCACCGTTGAGATTCTTAGCATGCCGTTCAATTTCGGTCACATCACTTAATTTCTTATGGTAGAAGTGATCTACTTTGGCAATGACTTTGGAATCCTCAATACAAAATGGTCAGAGGATTTTTCCACATGCTCAGCAAGAGCTGAACTATGAGACCGGTTGTGTTTAATATCCGCGGCATGTTCCCGTTCTCTGCCTAATGAAACGACATGTTTCACCAATATAGGGAGTACCACATGAACAAGGAATTATGTAAACACCTTTCATATCCTTAGGGTCGATAGGGTCCTTATCCAACCCAAGAGAATTTCTAATAGTGCCGAGGGGTTTGAAAGAAGCCGAGATATTATATCTTCTAAGGACATGGGCAACCTTGTCCGTTGTCCCCTGAATAAAAATAATGTGGACCTTGGAAATAGGATCCACTCAATTATAATTTCCATTGAAACACTTGAATGCATTTCAAAAAGCCTTGAGACCCTGAGATCTACTGTAACCATTATTTTCAAAAACTTCAAGAAGATGGGACTTCTCCGATTCCAAGGAGCTGTCATCAGAAATTCTAAGAGCACGAGTAGCAAGGGTACACAAGACACCAAATTTATGAGAAGGAAAATGATGGGATCCAGCATGAAGGTATTGTTTCATGTGAGTTTTCTTGCGAAAAACTCGGTGAGTAATGGAACCATCCTCATTCCTAGAGAGAAGGATATCAAGGAAAGGAAGGCAACCATCAATCTCCAATTACATCATGAACTTTATGGAATAAGAAAGTGAGTTTGGGTGCCGAAAGAATAGATCTAATTCTCCCGACTATAGGGCCAGATGACACAAGTATCATCCGTGAACCTATTCCACTTCCTATGGTGGAATTTAGCGAAGGCCGCCTTCGATTCAAAATCCTCCATAAATAAGTTAGCAACTATGGGGGAAATAGGGGAGCCCATCACAACACCACATCTTTTCTCATAAAACTCACCTTCAAAACTGAAGAAAGTCGAGGTGAGGTAGAGGCTAACCAATATAGAGGTGTCCTCATCAGAGATCAGTCTAATGACATCAACAACTTCCTGGATGGGGATTTTGGTGAATAAAGACACATCAAAGCTAACTAGAAGCTCACCAGGCTGAAGCTTGATGTTCTTCCACTCCTTGATAATGAAAGCCAAGTCCTTCACAAAGGAAACAGTTTGACCTACAAAGGGTTTAAGCTTTCGGACCAAGAATTTGACAACAAGATAAGAGGGACCAACTATTGTGTTAACAATAAGTCTTAAAGGTGCAACCAACTCACGAATCTTGGAAAGACCATAGATCTTGAGAATAAGAGTATTGCTCTCAATAAGCTCGGCACGATTTTATAGTTTCTCTTTTATTTATCCACTTAAAGCCGTGCTACATTTAGACGGTATTTATCATATAAGGAACTCCCGTCATTTTATTGCTTTACATAATTTACCGACATGTTATATATATCTCTCCCCATAACTTTGTTTAAGCAGGCTGAGTATCTCTTTATTTTGCATTATAAAAATAAAAAAGGAATTATGTGGACAGTTACGAAGTGTATAATTTATATATATATAAACGAATTTAAGAGTCCACAGTTTAGGGATTACATATTTTTAGATAGCTAGCAGAATGAAGCATTAAAGATTGGATTTTATATTAAATATAAAACTATAAAACCTTGATCTTGGACCGAAAATATATAGGTCACATATTTTTATAATCAAATCCATCGTGCAGTACATGAGCATTTATGATGCCCCGTCAGCTCCTTATTAAGCCCATAGGGGTCACCTTTTTGGAATGGAATGGAGATTTTAAACTTTTTGTTAATTAATTTTATTGAAATGGAATGGAGATTTTATGTTTTTTTTGTTAATTATTATTTTTTATTTTTTAACTTTTAATTGAAGGATGCTGAGACGTTATTTTTGAAATTTTATTAATATTATTGAAGACCATAACTTTTTGTATATTTAAATCATATATTTAAAATAGGCTTAAATTAATTTTTTATAAAATATAATTAAAAATTTAATATACATCTGGTTTATAATTACTAAAGTTAATTATCACTTATAGTAATTAAAAATAAATAAATTAAAAAAATTAATTACCATTTATACTCATTAGTAATAAAAAAAAAATAAAAAATGAATTGCAACTTGGATTCATTGTAGAACATACTCTTTGTATTCTGAAACATATAGAACCCTTCTGTCCAGTCCATTACTTAGTATGGAATCTTTTTCGCTACCAATATATACTTGGCAACCATTTTTGTAACTAAATTCATTGAAACCCAAACGATAATAAAGAAGCCGTGGCCTTTTTTCTTCAAATCTGTGAGCATGGTTGTAAGACAAATTATTAATTAAAGGAAGCTCAGACCGCCCAAATCGCCATTTTTAATACTCTTCATAAAATTTATCGTGTGTCGAGGTCATTGAATGTAGATATTTAGGTTACTGCGTTTAAGGTTTAAGGTTTTCTTGATTCAAGTTTTATTTGATAATATATATATTTGAAAAAGTGGGTTGTTCAAGTTTTACAAAAATAGCTTAGCACAAAAGCAAATAAAGAGGGCGGTGAACATAGTTTCTGCACTATTTGAAAAAGTTGAAGTTCCTTTTTATTGCTCAGGTTTTATTTGGCATTCAGGTTAGTTTAGGTTTATATTTCTATATTTGTTTGTTTTTATATTTTATTTTTGTTTAATTTTATTAGGTATTAATAAATTGATCTGGACTAAAAATTTTATAGAAATTTGATACTTATAATTATTAAAAAAAAATTCTACATATCACAAAAGTCACTCTAAAAACTACTATATAGTTCTCTCATCAATATCCTGCTTTACTGGAGAATTCCAATCGAATACATTCGTTTCTTCGTATTCTGTTTAAGTAGAGAATTCAAACCCAATAGATATTTTTTTAGTATGCTGCTTTAGTAGAGAATCCAAACTCCACAGATTGGTTTATTCGTTATGAGCCTTTAAAGTATCCTAAAAAAAATATTTTCATTTTCTTTAATAATAAAGAAAATCAAATTTATTACAGTATCTCTGTTTAGTATGGTGCTCTGATAGAAAATTTCAATTTCACAGATTCGTAAGAAGATTCCATATTTTTCATAACCTCTAAAATAATTAAGTAATATAGTTAAGTAATAGATATTAATAATAAATGAAATGAAACTTAATGTAGTATATTAATCTTATACACTTAATTTATTTAACATTTTCAATATTTGAAATTTAATAGACAATTCCAATAGTATTTTATAAAATTGAAAAGACTTTGCTTGCTTGCTTGGATGATAATGTCTGATAATAGTAAATCGAACATAATGTACTATATTATATTAATTATACATATATATATATATATATATATATATATATATATATATATATAACATTATAAACTATCCATTTTTTCTGTCCATTTTAGCTATGGGTAGGTCATTTTAGCTATATAGGTAGGTCGAAAATCCTTATTGGTTCTTAGATTTTTTTTGGTTAGTTTTAGTGAACTTTAATTTCAATAATGAATGTGAATGAATTGTATTTAGAATAATCAACTTATTTTAAGATATTAATATTATATGTTTTTAATTTATTTAATGCTTATTGTATTTAGAATATCTTTTTTATACGTATAATTATCTATAAAATAGATTATATAAGATATTTGGTTTATTTTGATTTAATGTTAGATAGTTATATATTATAATTTAGTTTATTTACATTTTAAAAGAAAAAAATGAAAATTGGTGTAAAAATTATGTTAATAATAAAACATTTTAAACTTTATTATTGACTAGATTTAGTGTATTTAATATAAAATTTATTGAATGTATTAAATTATATAACTTGACTAAATTGAATAAAATATATTAAATTTATTCAGTAAATTTTCAAAAATATATTCATACAAAATATATATTTAAAATGAATAATAAACATAAATTTATAAATATATTTAATGAATTCATAATTATGGAATTAAAAATATATTTATTTTTCATAAATATGTATTGAATTGAATTTATTGATTCTATAGAATTTATTAATAAATTTATACAAAATATTTAGATTCATCTAGATTTTATTTCTATTGGTTTTTTTTGGTTCATTTGGAAATTATTGAATTTAAATTTAATATAAAAATTATTTTATGTAATAAATCTATATCACACATTTAATTTATTTTTATTTTATATAAAAAATCTATATATTAAAATTAACTCGTTTACATATCAAAACAAATATTAAAAATCTATGTAACATTTTTGTTAATAATAAAACATTATAAAATTTCTTATTAATTGAATGATTGTATTCAATATAAAATGTGTAGAATATATTAAATTGTTTAACTTGAATGCATTCATTAAAATGTATTGAACATAATCAATGAACCTTAAAGAATATATGCACTCATATTCATATTGAATAACGATTAATGAACTTGAATAGTATTCGAATTTGAATGTCTTATATATATATATATATTAAATGTAATATATTTATATAATATATTTGGTTTATTTTGATTTAATATGAAAGAACTACTGTAGTATCCCTAAACCAACGTAACTAGACGTGGAATTAACAAAATAAATATTATTAAATCTTTTATCAAAAGCCGGTTGGAAGTTTAATGACTTTTTGATAACGAACTTACATTTCTGATATGAAAGGAAAATAAACTATTGCGTTGCTGACAGGGTCTGGTTGTTTTCATTTTCGTGAGGAAACACTTTCTGTGAACTCCTCCACAGAATGAGTTCTACTGCCACTTTTAGAATATATCGAAAGAGCGTTTGTGCTTCATTAATACAATTCACTTAGGTGGCTGAGTGTGTGATTCAAAACTATCAGATGGAATGCTCTCACTTTCATCGAGCTTACTCAGTGATCAGATACATTGATTAAAACTAGATTTTAATTCTCTCTTGCATCGAGCTTCTTTATTCATCAAATACATCGACTAAATGGGCCGAACGAAAGGTTTGCTTTTTTCTTTGGAGAGAGTATAGCATCATGGAAACCTGTGAAAGGAAAACGAGAATGACTTGCATCGAGTTTCCTCATTGATCACATACATGGACTAAAACTAGATTTTAATTCTCTCTTGCATCGAACTTCCTCATTCATCAAATACATCGACTAAATGGGCCATTGGGAATATCTTAAGATATTCCAAAAATGGACTACTCAGCTATGCATTTCTAGAAAACCGCATTTTCAGAAATATATGCCATAAAAAATGAAAATCATCATTTGGTTCCCATAGATACATCCATATATCATCTAATTCCAAGAGGATATCAGAAATAAATGAAACTAGGTGAAGTAAACGGACCTCCCACACTGTGTAGCTGAAAATGACCAAAAACCCCAGACACTACTACTCAGAAATAATACACAAAAGGAACAACGTAGTCTTTTGAGGGTTTCAACTTAAAAAATAGGAGAAAAAGTTTATATACTCATGTATTGATCAACAATTCTACTGAGATGTAGTCTCGTTATACAAAATACAAGAGAACCGGGCAAGGGTTTCTTGTCAAACACTCTGCATACAAATGTGATCTTCATAAAATTACTGAATAATCACTGAAACACTAAACATAAGAGTGTATAAGGCTGAAATATGTCTTATCTGATGTATATCCCTCAAGTTCTTCCTCCCATGAAATGTTGGACCTCTCAATCACAAGAAAACATTGCAACGGAGCCACTAGACCATCTACTGAAGCTGCCTCCAAAAATAACACATTCCCTAGCTAGAACAACACTAGGAATGTTGGTGAAGCGTGTGGTATTCTACCAAAGATCTAAAATGAGCTCTAGGACTCTCCAAACAGGTCCCCCAGGTGAAGGGAACCTTCTTCGAATAATAAAATAGCTTAGAAATTGGGATTCCAATCCCTTCCACTGCTGCACCCTGCAACACTGCAAAATCACCTGCAGAAACTGTGCTGCTGAAGTAGGTTGAAGCTTGGCCTGAAAACCTGAGGTGGAATGATGAATGTAAACTCTCCAAAGAGGCTCCTCAAGGAACAAGGTGGGATTCCCACTCGGGAACACCCAGTGCTAAAAAACACTGCAACTCTGCTAAGCAGCAAGAGGAAGAAAAAAGTCTGAGGAGACAAAATAATAATCTAAGACATGAAGAAAAATGCTTCCATCCTCTTCCTTAAATAAGTTATGATTTTTCTTGTCCTTGACCCAAGTAAATTAGGTCATCTTCATCAAAAGATTCATCTCCCTCCAAAACTGCGTTATTCCTTCTTTGATTCCTGCTCCTCCATAAATACATTGTTGACTTAGTCAAAGTGGATTAATCAACTTGATATTATCCCTGTTCACACATGGAGATGTTTTATTGAGCTGCAAAGAGTGTCTCCTTTCACACTTGAGCTGTTTTTATTTCTTCTTAGGAGACTTAAGGGTTTTTCTACCCATTTCTTCACCGACTAAAGGTACTACTAACTATAATGTTCAATTTAGCTTCGAGGCTAAAATGTGGGAACATTACAGTCCTCCCCAGCAAAATATTTTCTTTTCCTCAAGAAAATGCATAGGGAGAGAAAATTTCCCCCCTCGTCCTCATGTGGCCTCCCATCAATGGGCTCCATCACTGCATCAAGATAATCTACAGTAAAATTGTCATCCAGTGTTTCCTCCCAAATGTGCAAAACCAAATGGCTCACATCAATCAAAGGTGGAAAGTGTGAATGGAAACTTGTTTGTTGTCTCATGGCCTCCACAAAGTGGGAGTGATGAAAAAAATGGTGAATGACTGACTCCCTCACCCATGCTATCATCCAAATGAAATGAGCCATCCTAGGTAGCTCATCAAGAAAATCATCAACCCTAGTTTTGTTCAATGTGTTGGGGCTGCATGGAAAGATTGGATTCTTCCATCCCAATGGTTTCTCTCTCCATTTATGGTAAACAGGGGTATGCCTTTATCCTTGGGCTGGAATATCATGGCCTTCAAGAATGGCCTAAGCTCCCCCATCAAAAAATTTAGCCATGAAGTGCCTCCTCAAGTTCTTCAATTGGTTCCTCCCACAAGAAGGGAAAAAGTGTGATGTGGAAATCATGGTTTGCCCATGGTTCCTCCTGAAATTTACAGCATGTAAAGTGGGGAGAATCATGCTCTCATTGGGCATCCTCAAGCTCAAGCCCAATCTCCAAACAAAGCTCCCCATGAACATAAATATGTCATCAATATATGGAAGCAACGTACAATGAGAACAAGTTTCCAAGTGACAACTGAAGAGTGAATCATAGTTCCACTCATGGAACCAACGCAGTGCATCCCTTGCCTGCATCAAAATATAGATCAAAAAGTGCTCACCCAACCACTTGTTTGTTGCCATAGGCATCTCATAAGATGGAAACATGAATATACAATGTGGTGTCAATGGTGCACACCAAGAGTCATGTGTCTTCCCCCACAAACCACCAATAAGTTAGCGCAAATCAATGTTACAAGTAGCTGCAAGTACATCATCATACAATATGCAAGAAGAGATAATCCTTCTTGTTAATGTAGAAATTATATGCACTGAGCATGCATATTTCCAAGATCCACCTGATCTCACACTCTTTAACTTTATGCAAGATACTGAATATATTCCACTTGTTAATCTTTTGTGGAAAAATTAATTCCACACACATGTGAAGCATAAACAAAAATAATCAATCACACATAACACAGTTTTTAACCGGGAAATCCTAAAGCTGAAAACCCCAACTATATATTATGTAACATGGATATCATATGATCATCTCATACAAATATACAAAGCTTATCACAAGCCCTCAGTACAGTACAATCGTCATACACTAATGAGGCCTAATCTTTCAAATCCATGCACCGATATTTTCCACCTACTAGCCTGCTCCCACTACGTAATATCTGCTGAAGAATAGATCTGAATGAATTCGAATTACTCCATCCTTGACTTCACAATCCTCATTGACATCTCCATTGAGTGTGTGATGCAATCAATGCATCAATATAGTCACAACTGATAGTCTATCTTTCCATTTCACCTATCTCTCCACTGGTATCCACTGAAAATTCCATGCGCTGTAGTTAACTACTGTATTTTTCATTTGATTAATGAGTTATTATTTGTGAATTAATTAACTAATTAATTCACTCCACTCTCACTAGTGTATCAATTAGTTAGACTAGATACAACTAGCTCAACTGAGTCTAACTAAGTTAAACTGAATACAACTCCATAACTACTTCTTCCAACTGTGTCATAACTCCGCCACTTGAGTTCTAACTGAGTCCTCCATGCAATAGCTCCAGTAAACCCTTAGGAATAGCATAATTCCTTCTGTAAGCTGTTGTGCCACATCTGTGCACTAAAATGAAGTGCTCCAAGAGAATAAGTTTATGTTTACAGTCTGATTATTACTAAGAGATAATAATAATCGACATGCATCTATTTTTAGATTGACGATCTATAAATAGACTACGCCCAATATTCTAAAAATATAATTTCATCTATTTTTCCAACTTGATCAGCCATTCACAAATAACATCATGCAACCTCTGAAATATGATCGACATGTATAAAAATATACTTGCACCAAAAATAGCCTGGGGGCCCAATTAGTGAAGGCAACTCTTTTCACTAAGCTCATCATGTTGTTGAATCTCAACACACCCTCTCAACAAGATAGGGATTATCTTTCACCCCGATCCTGCCTCTATTGTATTCGAATTTGCTCCTGGTGAGAACCTTCGTCAGAATATCTACATCCTGATCTTCCATGGGAATGTACTGAAGAAACATGATCTTCTGCTACACACAATATTTGATATGATGATACCGGATATCAATATGTTTATATCTATTATGAAAAACAATATTAAACGAGAGTTTAATGCAACTCAGATTATCACAATGAATCACCGTGGCATCTAAATTTGAACCGAACAAACCAACTAGAATCTTCCTCATCCAGATAGCCTCACATGCAGCTAAACTTACTGCCATGTATTCCACTTTCGCTGAACTGAGTGCCACGGATCTTTGTTTCCTGCTATACCAAGAAACTACCATAGATCTGATACTAAAAATCTCTCCTGATGTGCTCTTTCTGTCTGTTTGGATTCCTACCCAATCTTCATCCGTGAAGCCTATTGGGTATACGACCAAAGTCCCACATTGACTAGAAGTGGGGAGGATCATGGGTATATAAGGATGGACAAATATCTCCATTGGTATGAGGCCTTTTGGGGTAAAGCCCATAAGCAAAGCCATGAGGGCTTAGGCCCAAAGTGGACAATATCATACCATTGTGGAGATATGTGGTGTCCAGAAACCTTACAAGTGGTATCAGAGCCATGCCCCGAAGTTAGCGAAGTGGATGAATTCTCGAATGCCGAACGAAGGTGGTGGGCCCCGGTAATATGACGATGGGATCCATGGATGAGCTTGGTTAGATAGGCGGTATGCTCCAGATTCTTCATGGACGTGTCCTGGTCCCAACACGGTGAAGAGGAGTTGACCTGGGATAGAGCAACTTCTCGAGGCAGGTGGTGCTCCATGTAAGGCGTGTGCTTCCAACGCATTGGAGTGGAAAATCCTGGTTGGTAGAGAGTGGACGGATGGATAATCATTTGAGGGGAGGCTCGATGGTCCTTTGTTCGAGGGGAGGATTGTTGGGTATACGACCAAAGTCCCACATTGACTAGAAGTGGGGAGTATCATGGGTATATAAGGATGGACAAATATCTCCATTGGTATGAGGCCTTTTGGGGTAAAGCCCATAAGCAAAGCCATGAGGGCTTAGGCCCAAAGTGGACAATATCATACCATTGTGGAGATATGTGGTGTCCAGAATCCTTGCAAAGCCATGCAACTTCACCTCATCCTTCTCTCTGTACCATAACCCATACTCAAATTTTCCCCTGAGATATATCAGGACATGCTTGCCCACCTTCCAAAAGATCTTGGTAGGCTTAACCATCACTTGTGAAATTTGGTTCAGCGCATATCATATGTCGAGTCTTGTAATGAATAAATACATGAGCGAACCCACCAACGATTGATAAACAATGGCATCCACTACCTCTGCCGATGTAGCATCCTCTTTCTTCCAATTTCCTGGAAGAGGAGTGTCAATAGGCTTGCAGCCTTGCATGTGAAACTTCTCCAATATATCCCAGGCATACTTACCTTGAGACACAAACAGTTCTCCTTCCCACTGCCATATTTCCAATCCAAGGAAATAATAAAGGAGGCCTAAATCCTTCATCTCAAACTCCTTTGCAAGATCAACCTTGCATGAGTGTATCAACTGCTCATCACCTATTCATATTAAATCATCAACATAAAGTAAAATCATCAAAATATTACCCTCAACCACAATCTGGTATAGGTTTGTATCCACATCACTCTTGGTGAAGCCAAGTCCAGTGAAATAGCTATCAATTCAAGTGTACCAAGCACGGGGTGATTGTGTCAGCCCATACATCGCTCTTTTGAGCCTGCACACATGCAACTCGCTACTGAAGATATCAAATCCTTCAGGCTGCTCAATGTAAACCTCTTCCTCAATGATCCCATTAAGGAATGTAGTCTTCATGTCCATCTGATGAATGTGCCAACCCATCTGCACTGAGAGATTAAGGATGGTCCGTATGGAAGAATACCATGCGATAGGTGCAAAGGTTTCTTCATAGTCAATCCCCTCAATCTGTGAGAAGCCTCGGGAAAAAAATTGTGCATTATACTTCTCAACACTCCCATCAGCAGCTTGCTTTACCTTGTAGATCCATCTTGATCCTACAACTGATTTTCCCATCGGCCTTGGAACAATCTCGCAAGCATTGTTTATGACAATGGAGCCATACTCCTCCACCATGGCATCTACCCATGTGGGCTCCTACGCTGCTTCTTCAAAAGAAGATGGCTCTGTCACAATAGATTTTCTCATAAGAGCCCTATATCCAGTATATCGGTCAGGTGGTTGTCTCTTTCTGCACTGTGATGTAGGAACTCCTACATTCTGTGCCGCATCCACCTTCAGTGTCTCAGCTTATTTGGTACACATCCTGCCTTTTCTGATGTTTTTTTCTGCATGAGTGGACTCCTCCACTCCATGAATCTCTTCCTGTGGCTGATCCACATCCAGAGTCTCATCTTTTGGAACAAGAAGTTCCTCCTCCGCATGCAAGTGTAGTTCCCTCTCAAGCGACAACTTCATGGCTTTCACCTCATTGAATTTTATATCCCATCGCATAAAAATCATTTGACTGTTTGGAAAATACACACGATAGTTATGGGGTGTTTCTGTGTACCCCAAAAATATCCAAACTTCTGCAGTTGGCTCCAGCTTCTTCGTAGCATCCTTCATCACATTAATGTAAACAAGTGAGCCAAAAATTTTCAAATGAGAAATATCAGGCTTCTTATCAGTAAAATCTTCCTCGGGTGTACTCATGCCAAGTACTCTATGAGGACAAAAGTTTTTTACATACACCAGAGTGTTGCATGCTTCTGCCCACAAGTGCATCGGTATGCCCTGATCATGCAACATCGCTTGTGTAGCACCCATGATTGTTCTGTTCTTTCTCTCCATGACCCCATTATGTTGTGGGTTATGAGGCGCTCTAATTTCTCTTCGAATTCCTTCTTTACTACATAAGTATTTTAATTCACCCGAGATGTATTCACCACCATTATCGCTCCGTAGAACTTTCACCTGCTTCCCTGACTCCTTCTCCACCAATGCCGTGAACTCATAGAACTTTGAGAATGTTTCACTCTTCCTCTACATGAATAAGGTCCAACATCTATGAGAAAATTCATCAAAAAATATCACATAATACCTGTGTTTCGCTATTAAAGAAACCGAGAATGGTCCACACACGTCTGTGTGAATTCTCTCCAGGATCACCAAAGCACGGTTCTCCTTCTCATGAAAGGTTATCTTCAAAAACTTACCCATTACACATCCTTTTCAATGATCTGACTACGGAAGAGTACCCTTGGGAATTCTAGTAGAAATTTGCTACAAAATTTTCAAAGTGCCATGGGGAAGATGGCCCAATATCCTATGCTATAACTCGCCCTCATCCTGGCTCACCACCTCTTCTACTTTTCTCACCATTGCAACATAGCCATCTAACTCTAGCTTGTAGAGATTCTTAATTTGAACCCCTATCTTCCTGGTTTCACCCATTGTTTTATGTCGAAGCAAAGATTTTGCCTCACTGAAAACAACATCAGAACCTCTATCTTCCAGTATTGTGACTGAGACCAAGTTCTTCTTCAGACCTGGAACATGCATGACATTCTTCAACAAGAATGGATTACCAGACTCCCTCTCAAAGTTAATGGTCCCAATGCCAGTCGCACTGTACCAACCATAATTTCCCATCTCTATATGCATCTGGAGTTCCTTCTCCTCCAAGTCACTAAACAACTCTTTGTCTCATGTCATATGGAAAGACGCACCACTGTCAAGATACCACACCGATCCCATGTAGCTTGAAACCAAGCATGCGATGAAGGAAAATCCCAGCTCAAATTGTGAGGCTAAGGCCTCTCCAGCTGTTAGCACTCGAATCTACCTTAGGCTGAAATAAGGTAAAACTCAAGGAAACATCAAACCAAGCTTAGCCTCGTAGCTAGCCCTACGAGGATAGGAGAGGGCTCTCTCCGGGTCTATCTCGGAAAAAGGTCTTCAAAGGGGCTAAGATGACCTATAATGGATACTGATTTTAGGCTAGTAAATAGATAGGAAGGTTTGATTTTTATTTTTAGGAGGTTTTGTTGAAAAATGGGAAAGACAATTTTTGGGCTAGGGGATGAGACCAATTTCTTGTAGAGTTCAAGCTGGGGCGAGGTAGGCAATGGCTTTGATGTCTTGGATTAAATTAATGGATTGAATAGATAGATGAGGAGTTTAAGAGAGCAAGAGAGAACAAGGATTCTCTTAAAACTGAAGAAAAACATGTAAAACTAAACAAAATTCTAAGGCAGAGCATCAACATATCAATGAATTCTACCTCAATTAATCATTTGTTTAATTTAGAAGCAGAGAGAATGGAAATGACATACACATAAAATTAATTAAATTTAGAGTAACATGAGAAGAAACATCATCAAAACTCAGAAGCCACAAGAATCCCAACAAGTGCTGCAAAAATCTAGTCTTTCCTTTGCCAAAAACTGAAAATGGATGTACAATGAGGTGCCAAACTTTTCCCAAGAGTCCAACCCTGAAAGTGTCTCAGAAAATAAAATAAATAGAAAATTATAACCCCTTCCCATGCCTCTAGGGGTTGAGCTCATGCTTCTTGGAGAAGTTTGAACTAATCCTAAACAAAGAGCTAGAATCTAGGCAGCCAAACAACTTACCTCTATAAGCTAGGAAACTGATCCATTCACTTGATTTTCACTTTTTTGTGAATGAATAATCTAGAAAAAGTAAATACATGCCAAAATTACATCGTGGTTACCAAATTACATCAAGCTATATAAAAAATTACATCAAGAGGTGAAACTAGTCAAAACTGGCCGAATTCTTGAGCTAGAAGGTGAAAAATAGGTTGAATTCCTCTATGCGCCACGCTCCAAAGCTCTATGCGCCGCACTACTTTGGAACTAATTTTGGAGCACTTTCTAAAGTCAAAATCAATCTCATGATAGCTTTTTGGAAATCTATGGATGTATGCTATCCAAACCAAGTCGAATGTTCTGATTTGGAGCTCATTTACCCCTCCAAAACTTCATTTTCCCAAGACTACTTCCTGTTGGTACAAAAGGTGGCAGAAAGGTGATTTTCATGGTGTTTTTGGCCCTTAAGACCACCCAAAATTTGATGAAATTCTTCGGCCATTTCTGAGCATGCATAACTTACCATGAAAAATCCATAAATATCAAGTTTTCCTCCAGAAGGTGTCGCAATCATAAGCGCGCGTCGAGTGGCGCGACGTGTCGGGCGAAAAAACCTGTTTTGAGACCAAAATTTTCAAAAATGACAAAAAATTCTCCAAATTTGCTGAAATTCAGAGTGAAGATCCCCCATCATGCCTCATGCTTAGCCAATGAAGCCTCTACCAAGATTCGGAGTAGATTAGGCCTCTTTCGCCGTTTCAGTGCTTTGCTCAACCTTACCTTCAAGATCTTCATTTTAGCTTTACAAATGTGAGTACGGGCCCAATAGTGATTTTTCATATGACGGAGCATGTCTTTGTCTCTATTGGCCTTTTCCAACAACTTCTCCAGATGAATGTTAACATGCGTGAGGTAGGTCTCTCGTTCAAATGGTGTCATGTCACCTGGTCTCTTCCGGGCCAATTGTCGATCTTCACGGATTTGCCGCAACTCTACAAGTGTATGTTGATCCTCTAGTTGTTTTTTACGCTACTCCAGGTAGTTTATCACCCACTGTGCTCTCTTCAATTTCTCAGTCAGCGTGTCAATCTCGGCCTTTTTCTCCTGGATGATCTCTTTCAGTTTCGAGCTAGGAGAGCTCGCATCAACATTGATGGGTATAAAATAAGTGTCTCGGCCTCCTGAAGGGCCCTCATCGTGCATAGGCCTCTTGCCTCTGTCTTGAACCTGTACCTGTACCTGTGCTGATGTCGAAGGAAAGACCCCTTCCACACCATGTGGAGATAGTACTCGCACTGCTGATGAAGTCAACGAGACCCCTTCCACCCCGGGTGGAGATAGTACTCGTCGTGTCGCTGCAAATAAGGCTCTGTGGCCTCGCTAATATGTCACATACACTGGAGCACTGATATGCTGAATCTTAAGAACCTCAAACTGGTGTGAAGGTTCAACCTCATCATGAAAAACCTCGGGAGGCGGCTGTGGTGCTGTAAAGAAGTCACGGGAGATGAACTCCTCCCAAGCAATGCCTTGCTGTGTAAGCTGATGTACCACCATGATTTTGATCAGCGCATGACGATATATGCTGTTATGCTGCTGTGCTGGGGTCTTCTTCTGTACAATAAATGTCATCCGCTCTATGTTATGGTACATGAAGTATGGAATGCTCATCAACCGCACTCTCATGAAGTGCATCAATAGCCAGATGTGATATGCATACAAGCGTGAAAAGCGCCCTTCACAACTAAAATAAAAAATGATGAGTTTCATCAACAGTGCATACTCATCCTTCAGAAATTGGAATGGAAATACCCTGCTCAGCTGCCTCATATATCCAGGTTTGATATATGGCTCATAATAGGCTCTATCCAACTGTTGCCGCTTATTCCACTCTTCCCCGATGTTTGGTAACCCAGTCGCCTCTGAAATTGTCTCTCGTGACAAAGTAAAATCCACCCTAGCAAGGTTCGCATGACCATTATGCAAATGTAAGACAAATAGGCGAGCTAACTCATGATGATGCTGAGTTTGGGAAATCATCTCACAATAATGGAAACATGACTGACGCTGAAAACAATCCATTGCAAGCGGGCAAGTCTGCAATTGGGTCAAAGAAGTGGGCTCCTCCCTGACATGCCTACCACTTTTGTGAGACCTCCTTGGCACATTAACCTCTGTAGCTGAATCACTGTCCTGCTCATACCCCTTCTCATAAGGTGAATCTATCTCTGACATGATGCTGAAATGTGTTTGTCAATTGTATGCTTGGTTGGTTAGAAAATGAGAAAATTGGTGTATTTGTTTCAATGCCCAAATGGGTCACATAAAATGGAGATACTGCAAGGCAGTGTCAAAGTGAACACAATGGACTGTCAAGTGGCTTTGGAAAAGACAAAAAAATTACTCACTGCTTTGGAAAATGTTGAGATTACACACCTTTACAAATGGTATGGGAATGGGTGATAGTAATGGGACATGTAATGCGATAGACATAAGAGTTATTCAAAAGGAAAAAGTACAATCAAAGGCATGAAAACAACCATTGAAGGTTGTGGAAATTTAAGTTTTAATCAATGAAGGGAAGGAGGAAACAAGTGATAGGGTTTGAGAATCTATTGACATGGGAACAAAGGGTAAAGGGATATGGGGACAATGAATATGGGACTGTGGGACTGTGCTATAACAACAATGATAATAGCAGTGAGACAATGATATGATAATAACAGTGACAAAAACTCCAATAACAATGAAATGAGATTGTTTTTACAAGTTGCAGCTTTGACACCCAAATTCAAATTACAATTATCTCTTTCTGAAACCCTATGGAGCAGATTTTGGAATGGATGTAGGGTTAAATATTTCACCATTAAACACTTGTTTTCTCCACTTCTAAACCAGCATAGCATATCCCAAAAATCATGGAACAGGCATTAACACGCTTACTTGGAGCAGGAATATTATTTGAATTTGAAAAATCAGTAAACGTTGATGAGTTTTGGGATGGAGGGCTCAACGCGCCGCGCGCAAACCCAATTCACCGTGCTGGTTTGGTGCGCCGCGCCTGCATAAAAATACACGGCCAACCTTCGCCCAGTGCACCGCGCGCATTCTATGCATGTTGAATAACCAACTCCAAAAAGAGAAGAAAAGAGATATCAATGCCTTAGAAATGAGACACTTCGAGGGGGAAACCTCCAATACATTACATAAATGAACAATTCTTGGATGATACAATTTACAAAACCTCCTTTCTATATATAGGAGTCCATGGGGCCATAATGTAATCCTAGTGGGCCACAATGTAATCCTAGCCGAACTAACAATAATAATTTAAGGGCACAATAATAACAAAATGGGGGTTACAAGGGTACAATAATAACAATAAGGGGGTTACACTAATAATAATAAGGGACTATACTAGTAATATAGGGACCTAACATGCCCCTCTCCTTCAAAAAAGTGTTGTCCTCAATGCTTGAGTAGCTCTGGGTGCTTTTGTATAAAATTCTCATCCTCCCATGTAGAATCTTCAGTGGGTAAGTTCTTCCACTTGATGAGATACTCTGAAATTGATCGATTCCGTAGCTGTCGAGTTCTTGTTTCCATGACCGCTTCAGGTTCCAATATGTTTTTTCCTTCCTCATCAAGTTCTGGCAATATTGTTTGAACTGGAAGATTTTCACCTATAACCTTCTTTAAGCATGAAACATGGAAAACTGGATGTACTCGCGAAGAAGCAGGAAGCTCCAATTTGTATGCCATAGTACCAATCTTTCGCAACACCTTGTAAGGACCATAGTATTTTGGCGATAATTTATTATCCTTCTTAGCTTGCTTGAGGGACATTTGTTTATATGGTTGTAGCTGTAAAAATACCCAATCTCCTACATCAAAACTTCTCTCGCTGCGATGTTGATCTGCCTGTTGTTTCATTTGATTTTGTGCCAAATTCAGGTTATCCTTTAAGAGTTTGAGAACTTCTTGCTGATGCTCGATGTGATCTTCCACTGCTTGAACCTTCAAATTTTCCCTTAAAGATGATGTGATGGATGGTGGATGATATCCATAAAGTGCCATAAATGGGGTCATTTTTGCTGCAGTATGGAAGGAAGTGTTATACCACCATTCAGCAAGAGGTAACACCTTGACCCATTGTGTTTTTTTATCAGATACAAAACAATGAAGACATCCTTCCAAACATTTATTTACTATCTCAGTTTGACCATCAGATTGAGGATGATAAGATGAGCTATGAGCTAATTGAGTACCCAAACAAGAAAATAACTCCGTCCAAAAATTTCCAGTAAAAATGGGATCTCTGTCGCTCACAATAACCCTTGGGCTTCCATGTATTTTTTGAATTCTATCCATAAATGTAGTAGCAACTGTACTTTCTTTAAATGGATGAGATAATGCACAAAAGTGTGCATACTTGGTAAGTCTATCAACTACCACCATGATGACACTCTTTCCTTCAGACTTAGGTAAACCTGTGATAAAATCCATTAAAATCTCCTCCCAACGTTGACTTGGAATGGATAAAGGTTGTAGAAGTCCTGGGGTCTTAATTGTTTCCACTTTATTCTGCTGGCAAACCAAACATTCCGCCACAAACTTTTGAATATCAGATTTAAGGCCATCCCAAAAAAATTCTTTCTTCACCCTGTGGTAAGTTTTTAAAAATTCCGAGTGTCCTCCTAAAGGAGAAGTGTGCAATTCCAGAAGAATCTTTTGTTTTAGATGGGAATTCTTACAAAGATATAAGCGATCTTTGTACCATAAGGAATCATTTTTCCAACTAAATGTATCAGATGTACTAGGATCTTGCTGCAACTTTTGAATGAGTGTCCATCCATCTTTTTCCTTCTTCCATTCATCTCTTGCTTCGGTTATCCAATCTGGTTGGATAATAGAAATGGCACAAAGCAATGCTTCCACCTCTTCATTCTTTCTTGAGAGTGCATCTGCAACAACATTAAGCTTTCCTTTTTTTGTAGATTATTTCAAAGTCATAACCCAACATCTTTGTGACCCATTTTTGCTGCTCTTCTGAAGATAGTCTTTGTTCCAAAAAGTGTTTAAGACTATCATGATCAGCTTTTACCTTGAAGTGTCTTCCCATTAGGTAAGTTCGCCATTTCTTTAGTGCATGCAGTATTGCTAACATTTCCTTCTCATAAATAGGTTTCTGTAAATACTTTCCTTTGATTCGACGACTTTCAAAAGCAATGGGTCTTCCTTCCTGCATTAAAACTGCACCAATTCCATTTCCTGAGGCATCACATTCCACAATAAAGGTTTTTGTGAAGTCTGGCGTAGCTAAGACCGGTGCTAGGCACATTGCCTCTTTAAGATGTTCAAAGGCCTTAGTTGCTTGAGGAGTCCATGAAAATGCATCTTTCTTCAATAATGTTGTTAGAGGTGCTGCTATTCTCCCATAATTCTTAACAAACTTGCGATAATACCCTGTTAACCCGAGAAATCCTCGCAACTTTTTTATGGTTGTGGGGACTTTCCATTCCTTAATGGCTTTAATTTTGTTAGGGTCTACTTTAACACCCTCGTGAGATACAATATGACCCAGATATTCCACCTCTTGTACTCCAAAGAAAAATTTGGATTTTTTTGCATATAATTGTTTCTCCTTCAATATTTTGAGCACCTCGTCAACATGTTCAACATGATCCTTCCAAGACCTGCTGTAGATTAGTATATCATCAAAAAATACTAGCACAAATTTTCTAAGGAAGGGTTTGAAAATGGAATTCATCAACCCTTGAAATGTAGAAGGTGCATTGGTAAGGCCAAAAGGCATGACCAAATATTCATAATGACCCTCATGAGTTCGAAACGCTGTTTTTGGAATATCTTCAGTCTTCATTCTAATTTGATGATATCCTGAACAAAGATCCAACTTGGTAAAATAAATTGCTCCATGTAATTCATCCAATAATTCATCAATCACAGGAATGGGAAATTTATCTTTAATGGTGAGCTTATTGAGCTCCCTATAATCTAGACACATTCTCCATGATCCATCCTTCTTGTGTACCAATACTACAGGAGCAGAGAAAGAACTTTGACTAGGTTGAATTATACCCGCCTCTAACATTTCTGCAATCATACGTTCAATTTCGCTCTTTTGGAAGTAAGGATATCTATAAAGCCTGATGTTTGGAGGAACACTTCCTGGAATCAAATGAATAGCATGATCATGATCACGAATAGGTGGGAGTCCTTTGGGAGTTTCAAACACCTTGGAATGATTGTCCAAGACTTGTTGGAGATCTGCAGAAATAGATGATTTTGATGTTGGAACTTCTAGTGAGCATAATTGTGCAATTACGCCTCGTTGTTCTTTCTTTAGAAACTTTGTCATGCCATTAGAGCTTATTATCCTTCCTGGCTTCCCTTCAATACCCCGTAGTTCGACTTCCTTTCCTTCTGAAAAGAATTTCAAGAAAAGTTCTTGAAAATTAAAAGCTACCGTCCCCAAAGATTGTAACCATTGTACTCCTAGTACAACATCAGCACCTCCCGTAGGAATGGAAAGCATTGGACTAGTCAACACATATTCCCCCATGGTTAGCTTGATGTTATGGCATTTTCCAGAGCAATTTATAGTTCCTCCATTTGCAACCATCACTTGACATTCTGGTGCTGGGTATAGGAAACAATTTAATTCCTTGGCTACCTTACAATTAATAAAATTATGGGTGCTACCTGAATCAATCAACACTATTACCTTTTCTTCTTGATTTGTCCTTGTATCTTGAGAGTTTGAGGAGTGGTAATTCCTGCCAGTGCATTACACGATATGGTCGGATTCATTTCTTCCTCTTCTAGGGTTGGTTCCCGGTGTATATCCTCTTCTTGTTCATTTTCTTCTTCCTCTTCACAATCTATGTAAAATAATTTCTTCTCAGCACACTTATGACCTTTAGTGTACTTGCTATCACAACTGTAGCAAAGCCCTTTTGCTCTTTTTTCTTCCAATTTTTGTGGTGTCAACCTTGTAGGTTGTGGAAATCTAGGTGTAGCAACACTTCCTTCTTTATAGACTTGAGTGGTAGGCTTCCTTGTCGCCATTATTTTACATTCAACTTTTCTTGCCAACCTGAATGCCTTCTCCAATGAATCCGGTTCCAAAACACGAACTTCATGTTGGATGTTATCCTTTAAAGTGCCTATGAAGAGATCGATCCTGTGTTCCTCTGGAATATCAGTTACCCTTATATTCAATTTTTGGAAGTCCTCAATGTGCTGCCCCACTAAACCCTTTTGTTTGAGATTTATCAACTGGCTAAAGAAGGTGTTTCTCTTTGTATCCTCATAATGTGCTATCATTTCCTCCGTAAAAATTGACCAATTGACAATTTTTTTACGGGAGCAAAGCCATCGATACCATACAAATGTATTTTGTTCTAAATGTAAAGTTGCAATGCGTACCTTTTGTGTGTTTTGCACATTATGGAGATCAAAATATTGCTCCATCTGTAGTATCCATGTTATAGTATCCTTTCCATCAAACTTCCTCATATCCATTTTTGGAATATGGTGGTTCTTGCCTCCAACAGTAGAGTTTATGAAATCACGATTAACATTTATTTTGTTCTCATCACGAGTTGCCTCTACTATCTTTTCACCATTAGGAAACATTTCTTATATCAACTTTCCCAAACCTTCGATGTCTACTTTTAGATCTTTCTTCATGTTTTCCATGTTGTCTTTCATTTTTTCATCGATCTTAGCTTCCATGTCATCCATCTTAGCTTCCATGCCCACTTCCATGCCATCCATCTTAGCTTCCAAACCATTCATCTTAGCTTCCACGCCTTTCTTCAAACCATCCATCTTAGTTTCCATGTCTTTCTTCAAAACTTCCATTTCATTTTTTGTTGTTCTTTGCGAGAGCGAAATTTGTTGCACTTGCTCTTGTAATTTTGATATGTCATGTTGCCATTCTTCATCTTCATGAGTCATAGTAGAGCCTTCTAAAGGCTTAATGGGTGTTGAATTCTTTTTAGGGGCCATTTTAGACTCCAATATTGATATCTATTCTACAATAGGCCCTTGCAATCAATTCAACTTTATTCTTCAAACAAGACTTATGCAATTCAGAAAAAAAAATACTCACCTTTTACTTGCTTTGAGGAGCTCGATATTGAAATTGTATTATATTTGTTATTGTGGATCTTCAATATCTAAAATTTAGCACTGACGTATCCCTCTGAATTCTCTTTTAAATGCTAAAGGTCTGACCTGATTTGGATTTTCCAAGACAAATTTGTGTCCAATCTCCCACAATGACCTAATTATGGACTGGTTCAGTAGAGCGAACTTGTATGACTTGCCACGTGTCACTGTTTCATCCTTTGTCTCTGAAATTGATAGCCAATAAATTGAAGTCTGTGTAATTGTGACCATTTTTTACGGCACTTCAATCCGATGCCCAGAGAGAGAGTTATTGAAATTTTCCCACGATCACCTCTTTGAGATGCAATTCAGGAGCCTGAAAGAGCACTACCTTCCATAGATCATATCTCCAAAAATATTGCGAAAAAAGATCTGAAATTTTTTGAAAAATTTCCTCAGGATTTCAGCTTCGCACCATATGACTTTTAGATTTTGAACCTTCGTAGAAAAAAAGTTGTAGCGCAAATTCCACGATGACCTGTTTAGGAGCCTGAAAAAAGACCTAACTTCCACAGATCATATATCCGAAAATATTGCGAACCAGGCTCTGAAATTTTTAGAAAATATTCCTCAAGATTTCACTTCGTACCCTAAAAATTTCAGCTTCTGAAACTTCGTAAAACAAAAGTTATAGCGCAAATGCCACGATGACCTGTTTGGAGCAGCGAAACCCTAGAATCCAAAGCTCTGATACCAAATGTTGAGTAACCAGCTCCAAAAAGAGAAGAAAAGAGATATCAACGCCTTAGAAATGAGCCACTTAGAGGGGGCAACCTCCAATACATTACATAAATGAACAATTCTTGGATGATACAATTTACAAAACCTCCTTTCTATATATAGGAGTCCATGGAGCCATAATGTAATCCTAGTGGGCCACAATGTAATCCTAGCCGACCTAACAATAATAATTTAAGGGCACAATAATAACAAAATGGGGGTTACAAGGGTTTAATAATAACAATAAGGGGGTTACACTAACAATAATAAGGGACTATACTAGTGATATAGGGACCTAACAATGTGCTGCGCCTACTTCGTGTGCGCCGCGCTGAAACTTCCAACACAGTCACGGCCCTTGCAAACTGCAATTTGTTCTTCCACTTCCAAATTCGACTTTGCAATGAGAATTTATGAATGTAATTTGACACAAATGATTTATATAGCCTTGGAAAATATCTTGCAAGAGTTGGTTTTGATTTTTACTTCCTCCACAACCCATTTTGTAATGTTTTTCATTTGGCATTTTGTCATTTAATGAAACTCTGTCTTTTGGCTTTTCACTGAATTTCTGAGTTTGGACTGATGAAATGATTTGATTTTTTGCAGGGATATTGGCATTGATGTTTGGCAAAGGAAAACTAGAGCCTGCTTTTAAAACTCCATGGGGAAAAAAAAAACATGATTATTAGAAAAAATGAATTTGACAATTTCTTATTCAAAACAGAGCTTTGAACAAGAAATGTCCTCAAATGTGCTTGATGATGAAAATTTGAACTAAGAACCTCTTAGAAAACCATCCTCATGGCCTGCGGGAATTTATTAAACATATCAAAAGACTGAACCCTAGACTCTAAAACTAAAAGACTCTTGTTGACCAAAATAAGCATTTATGACCATGAATGACGCGAAATGAAATTCGATGAATTTTGAGAATTTTTAATTAGCCCAGCAGGTACAAGCATGAGGGAATACAAGAAGACCAAACCCTTTCGTCAGTCAATGGCATGCCCCTAGCGAAATGCAACGACGTGAAGTGAGCGAGACAGCTAAAAATGATATGCAAAAGGCGAAATGATCTCTGACAGAGGACTAACAAGACCGAGTCTAACACTAGCTACAAATCCAAAATCCTGCTTATTCTTCTTCTTTCGTGGATATTTAGTGGTGAATTGTCCATGAAAGTGAAAACACTTCACTTTGGACAAGTATTGCTTCTTTCCTTTTGCACTAGATTTAGAAGGATTTTTCTTCCCCTTCCCTTCACTTTCTTTGGAAGCCAAATAGAAATTCTCTTCATCTTCATTCTTCGATGAAGATCCATCCCTGGTACCCCACGTTATCTCCTCCTTCACAAGATCTGACCAAAGTCGCTCCCACCCTGGCAGTTTCTCCCGTCCATTGACAGAGTCTTCGTAGCTATGCCAACTCTTCAGAAGCCCAAGGAGAGCCAAGCTCACCAAGTATTATTCATCAAAAATAACCCCACACTTCCCATCTCATTCTTGCAGTGGAAAAACTTCATGAGGTATTTTGGAATACTATCGTCTTTCTCCATTTTTATTTTTCTGAGCTTGTCTTTAAGCGCCAACTTCCTCTGGTCACTTTTGCTTTGGAACAAGTCTGTCAAAGCATTCCAAATTAAGAATGGAGTGGATTTCCCATGAAGGCTTGACACAATGTGGTCCTTCACACCTTCCAATAGAATCCTCCTCATATTTGCAGTCTTCTTTTTCCATGCATCAAGTAATGCAGCTTTGCTAGATCCCAGCTTAGGAACATCGATATCGATGAACTCCTTCATCCGATTATCCTCCAACACCACCTCCATCCTATCCTTCTAGGCTATGTAATTCGATCTCACATCAAGGGCACACTCCAATCTCAACCCGTTGAAAGAAATTTCAATGTATACTCTATTTCTGCATAAAGAATCTTCTGTAGCAAATTCGAATTGTCCACTAGCACTAAATCACTTCAAAATTGAAATTTTCAATCAACAATGCTACGATACCATGTAGAAATTATATGCACTAAACATGCATATGTCCAATATCCACCTGATCTCACACTATTTAACTTTATGAAATGTATTGAATCTATTCCACTTGTTAATCTTTCACGGAAAAATTAATTTCACACACATGTGAAGCATAAACAAAAATAAACAATCGCACATAACACAGTATTTAATCAGGAAAGCCTAAAGCTAAAAATCCCAACTATATATTATGTAACATGGAGATCATATGAAAATATAATACAAAAATACAAAGCTTATCACAATCCCTCAGTACAGTATAATCGTCACACACTAATCAGGCCTAATCTTGCAAATCCATGCACCGATCTTTGCCACCTGCTAGCCTGCCTCCACTACGCAATATCTATTGAAGAATAGCTCTGAATGAATTATACTTACTCCATCCTTGACTGCGCAATCCTCATTGGCATATTCACTTAGTGTGTGATGCAATCAATGCATCACTATAGTCACAACTAATAGTCTATCTTGCCTTTTCACATATCTCTCCACTGGTCTCCACTGAGAAATCCATGCACTATATTTAACTGCTCTATTGTTCAGTTAATTAATGAGTTATTATTTTTGAATTAATTAACTAATTAATTCACTCCACTCTCTCTATTGTATCAATTAATTAGACTATATACAACTAGATCGACTGAGTCTAATTGAGTTAAACTGAATACGACTCCATAAATAGTTCTTCTAACTATGTCATAACTCTGCCAATTGAGTTTTAACTTATTCCTCCATGCAATAGCTCCACTAAACCCTTAGGAATAGCATAATTCCTTCTGTCAACTATTGTGCCACATCTGTGCACTGAACTGAAGTGATCCAAGAGAATAAGTTGTTGTTTAGAGTGTGATTATTATTAAGAGATAATAATATTCGACATGCATCTATTTTTAGATTGACGATCTATAAATAGACTGTTTGTGCTCAACCTAGTGTTTCTAAATTGAGTTCATTAATTGTCAACCAGTGTTGGTAAACTGCTGAAGTGTGGTGCACGATATGTGCCTAGGTATTTGTTTCTCACTATGTTTTGTTTAGTGTTTTATGATGTTTTTGGTTTTATGGTTTTATGTTTGAAAAGGGAAAGAACTAAGTGCTGGTGAAAAGAAGCTATTGGTTATTTAAAAAAGAGCAAAGCCTAAACTATGGATGAAAAACAACAAATGAAAAGCTTGATAATGACTTCATTGCAAGAAAATAAATCACAACATGAGCTTGAACTTATCCAATTCACTCATTAAAGGTGTGTTGGAAGAGCTTGAGAAATGGACAAGTTAAGTGTAAATGAAGTTCTCCTAAATAAACAATCAACTCACAATATTACAAAATGATTATTTGTAACAAAGTAAGGTTTCTATTCTAGATTAACCTATGATTTTGAAGTTACCCTATTCTGCAACTTGACTTATCACTTCTAGGCCTTATTCATAAGTTTTGAGATTTTCGAAAATGATGCTTGGAAAAAAGGCTATAAGCGAGTTTGTAAAAGATTTGCAGAGTGATCAAAGCCTTAAAATGGTATTACTACCCCCTGTTCATGTGATGATGTATCAATATAGATTCAGAACAAAAGTAAGTCTGTAAATAATGAAGGCCGAGATACTAATTTTGACAACTAATACTACTTGAAATACAATGGATAACCTAGGCTAGAAGGTGGTCTATCAATCTTAAAATACAGTGACTACAACTTAAACTAAAATGGCATTAATCTGTTCTTGAAACAAAATGAACTAAGACTGAACTAGAGTGCTTCTAATCTACTTGAAGTACAGTGAAAAAAGTTAAAGTAAAATGCCATTATCAAATTGGAAATGTAGTGACAGAGCTGAACTAAATGCAATCAACCTCCGGAGTGCTCTAACTAAATTAACATGCAACTAGTCTATGGAACTCTACAGCCCATCTCGTTCAATAGGAATGATACTTTGGAAGAGTTTGTAAAACAAGTATGGCTGTATTTTTCAGTGCAAATGATCATAAACATAAAATTGAAAGCAAATACAACTAGAATCTAAGACAGCACAGCTGTTTCTTATTCATTGTTAATGATGTTTTGGATGAGTTTGTAGGAGTAAGACCAGCTGTGAAACTTAGTGTAAACAAGCATAAATCATAAAATTCGAAAGGAAATGCAACTAAAACCTACAATACCATAGCTATGCCTTATTCATCGTGATGATATTTTGGAAGAGTTTATAAGAGTAAGTCTAGCTGTGATAATTAATGTAAACAAGTATGAACATAAACTTCAGAAACTTGCCTAAGCTAGAAATGAAAACGAGATTAAAATACTTATCTAAACCGTATAAACAAGGCTGCTCAGGTAGTAGGGGCCCTTTACCACCGGAGTAGCACGAAATCTACTTCAAGATTAACTCAACGCTTTCAAGGAAATGGTACTTCTTTCATTAAAAGAGAAATTACTTCAAAACAGAGTGTTTTCAAACTTTTGCAATCTAGCAATCAACCACAAAATCTAACCTTGTCCCTCGATTTCCCAAGCCATATTTGTAACAAATTTACATAACTGTCTTGAGATAACCTAGGGATAATTGTCTTTCCAAATAGAAACCAAACTAGGACTCTGATGGTGGTCACGTAATATAATTAAGGACATCTAGACTGTCCTTGTCCTATTAGGAGTCGCTTTCCTAGTTTGAGTTCCCACGTACATAACTGCCTAAATAATTTCGTTCAAACTTCGTGGAGAGCAAAAAGTGATGATGGAATGATGTGGAATATGACCATATGTGGTTTCCTCTGAGATGACACCTGGAACCTGCGTAGACATGAAGACAGCTGCAAAATCGGCAACTAGCTACAGAGTGTCTGCATTATGTAGCTAGATCTAGTTCAAAAAGTACTACAATGACAAAATCATAAAAACATAGCAAGTTAGTCATGATATTCATTCTTAAAGAAATTTTAACTAATTCTACTGATCATTTGAGCCTGTGATTAATAATGGACAAAGGAAATGGAGTGGAATGTGGTGGAAGAAAGAACATCCTTGGAGCTCAACATACCCGCACTGCTAGCTTCTTGCATGTCCTCATGCAACTATTCCATGAACTCTGATGCCTCTGCAAGGAAATCTAGCCCTCTTCTTCTGCTTTTCTTGGCATTGAAAGGCCTTTTGGGCTTTTTTATGACTAACTTGAATCTCAAATTTATGAGTGCCCTGGTTAATTTCTTATTTCTCTTCTTCAATTTTTCACTGGCCTTATGTAAATTTTTCATTTGTAAAGATAGAGTTGAATTCATATAAGTTTTCAGTTTAACTTGCTCTCTCATAATTTCATTCTCATTCTTGATATGTCTGTTGAGTATTTCTAACTCATATTTATCCCTCCTTAGGATATCAACTGCAGATTTTGGTGGACTAGGAGTTCTCTCTCTTCCTTCTGAATCTCTTTTCTCTAATGTCTCAACATAGTTGTAAATTTCTTGCTGTGCAGGGTCTATTTCAGGAGCCCCTTCAGCAAAATCCTCCTCAGTAGGTGTTTCTTCGTCCTCTATGTTTATGACTCCAGTTTTTTTAACCTTTTTTTTATTTAGTATCCCTCTAAGTCTGTGACTCCTTCTCGGTTGAGATGGCCCTTCTCCTTTCTCTCTGGAAAATTTTCTTATTATCCTCTCTTTCTTGAGCTGCTTCTTAATCTGAGTCAATTTCTCAGAAATCACTTCTTCACTACTTTCTTGTATTTTTTTACCAGTTTCAGTTTTGGAGGTTTTCCATCTTCTGCTTCTTTTTTTAGGTTTGTCTTCAGGTGGAGGTTCCTTGGGTTCTTCAAAGTGATTTCTCACTAAGAACTCTTCCCAATTATCTACCATTTTTCTCAGATTATGTTCAATCAAAATTTTGACTAAACCATGGTGGTATAAGGTTGTTTCTAGAGATTGAATTCTCTTTTAAACACTTGAGGCCATTTTCTTTAAACTATGAAGCAATAAAAAGGGAAAATTGAGTTCTTCTTCTAGGAAATGCATTATCAACCGAATATGATAGACATAGAAAGTACCATATCTTCCTTCAAAAGTGATGAAATTTTGGAAGATAAGCAACATGTTCCTCCATTTGTTCTTTAGTGCAGAGCTAGGGATACCTTTTTTAAAAATGGTGACATCCATACCTGGTGACTTGAGTATCTGTTTCCATGCTTCATTATGAAACTCTCTATTCTTGAACCACCTTTCTCCTTGTCTACGAAATTCAGTTGCTTCTGCAATGAAGGCTTCAGTAATGGTGAATTTTTTATCTCCTATCTGGACCTAACTTCGTTGAAGGATCTTGCAAACGTTTTTGTCACCTCTTTGTGAAACCCACTAAATTTTTCAAAGAATTGCAACCACCCTGCTTGTTGCAACATTTCTCTGACTTGAGGATAACCTTCTAAGTAATTAGTGCCAACCGGTTCAGTCCTCACTATAAGACCCATAACTCCTCTTTCCAACCTTCAAATTGTTTCTCCTCTGTTCACGGTAAAAATGGTTGTTACAGAGATGCCTCTGTTTCATAGACCGGAATGGTTAAAAATTGGCTACGGGAAAGAGTGATATGGAGTGGTTATGGAATGAATATAATGAGGTGAGGATGATGTATATGAGTTAAAAGATATCACAGAAGAAACTACCACCGAGATATTTTGTAACGGATTCAAAATCATCATTAAATGCTTTGGCCTAGTGACGTGACTAATCCAATCACTTCAGCACTTTAACCATTTAGATTTTTAAATGATGATCGGATATGGGATTTGAAATGGTGGAATAGAAGGATTTTTATCCAATTTTTTGTGGGTGGTTTGTTAGGCATGATCAACAAAATTAATTAAAACAACTTTTTGAATTATTCATAACTTAACTATACTAAAATCTTTCATGATATGTCATTATAATTAGAACTTTTACCTTTTCCTTTCCTCTAATTTTTTTCTTCATATGCTTTGTTCTCTCCTTGAAAATCATTAATTTTTGAGTCTTCATAACCTTCTTGATTTTGCTTGTTGTCATGGATATGCAGGATCATTTTATTGTAGATCAGGTGATTACTAGACAGTGCCTTCAGGATCTCTGGCTACAGAATGTCTGTCTAGCTGCAGAATGTCTGACTGGATGTAGAATGTCTAATTAACTATAGAATGTACCTGTAAATAACTTGAAACATTAAATGGAATGTTTTGGAGCATGAGTGGAATGTTGTATGGAATTAGTGAAGATGAATGATGAAATATTATGTAATGGAATATGAATGAAGTAAATAATGGAGTGGAATGGATCACAACTTATGAAATGGAGTGAAGTATGAGAAGTGGTTTGTAATTCATGATATGTATTATTCAATTGCAGAAAGACATCAAAATTTAAAAATATGGAATGGAAATGAGGTGGAACATGGGGTGAAATGAAGGAAGTGTGTATGAATGAATGAAATGGAGTATGGATGAATGCCATGAAATGGACCATAAGTGAAATGGATTTGCACTTATGATTTTGTAACAACTGCTTGCAGAAAAACAAATTTGAAAAGCTAAAGTGTCAGAAAGATTCTGATTTCACTCTACCTTTTCTGTATAAACATGCTAATCAGTGATTAGTTTTCATGTTTATACTTTATTTTTGTTTTTATTTATTTTATTTATTTATTTATTTATTTATTTATTTTCAATAAAATGACTTCAGAAAATTCAATTAAGTTGATGAAGAAGAAAGATTCTTCTTCATTAACTTCACATCATTGATTTCCTGGAACTTCTTGACAAATTATTCTCTTGAAAATGGCTTATGATACAGCTTCAATATATGACCATTCACAAGAAAAGTCCTCATAATTCATGGAAAGGAAGTCGTCATGTGTTGCAAGTAGCAACTTATCCTTGAGACTAGAAGCTCTACTCAAGAAGACTCTTCCATGTGAATAGATGACCATATCATCCACCATATACTCATCATCTCTATCCCGATAATTGAGAATCATGCATCCACCAATATCCTTAGAGTACTCTACTAAGAGCTAAGATCTACAATAAGGATGAATCGTCCTAAGAGACAGTGCTGATGATCTGGCATGTGATGCTCTCCTCATGTTGCTGCCTACTAATTTGACATCCCCCATGCCAAATTTATCCTCCAAACTCTCCACCTCTCCAAAGTAAAATATTGGTGAATCCAAATACAAGATATCCTCCATCAACTCTAGATTAGGTGGCCTCCTAGGTGGAATGCCTCCATGTAGTGAGATATCAATGCCAATGGTAGACTTCACATATGGTTGGACAACCTTTCCCCTGCCCTTACAGCGCAAATCATCCTACATATCCCTCTCAATAGCTTTATAAAATAGAAGAGGGTGCGTGCCTCTCGTCAAGTGATGCTCCTCTCCTTCCCTACCTTCTCCTTCCAGCTGCAATGTTGCACAATCATGCAAATCACTAATTATGCTTGGACTCCATGTATGAGATCCTGGGGAACTTCTTGTAAGGACACAAGAATCCCTCCCATTGGATTATGTGCTCATCCTCCCTCTGCATGAGGTACTTGATGTGCTTTAGATGTGACAGCGTTGTTTCCCTCAACTCTATCAATGTGTGTGGGAAACATCTCAACAATTGGATCCTGCTGTGAAAAGGAGATCCCCATGCCCTCTTGTTTAGGAATATGAACTATAGGTCTTTCCTCCGGCAATTTGTAATGCAAGATGTCAGCTTCTCCCATGGTTTTTTGAAGTGGAGCTTCCTTCATCACATGCAAGGGTTTTTTTCTCTCAATTTTTCATTGGTCATGTGACCTAGGGAGTTTTTCACCAAACCTTCCCACCAATGTTTCTATGAATCTTGCATAAGGGGGAGTTTTTGCATTTTTTAAAGAACAAGATTAAAAAATCCACCATGCATGGGAATTACCTCTAAGATGTAGCACTGAAACTCTGATGGCTTCATTTTCAGAAATATGGTGCTACTGAAAATAGGAATCTATCTCCTTCACCCAAGCTCCAGCTGAACATGTAGGTTATCCTGCAAAAGTCTATAGAGGAAATCTACTTGCATCCTGCTGGTTGATCTTCTCCACGTTAATCTTGAAAAACTCTTCAAAATTTGTATGATCTCTAAACCTCTCAGTCTGAGATTCATACACCTGCAACAAATCACTAAGAGTCCTCCTCTTACATATTGTCCCTCCTCTCATCCATCTCAAGATAGATCTGGGCACTTGCTTGTGTTGTGCATCAAGGTGTGTAGCTGCATGCTCGCACTCACCATGTGAAAATCTAGATTCAAATCTAGATCCAAACTCCTTTGGAGATCCCATATCCAATCTCATCTTTTTCAACTCTACTTGAAAGCTCTGCATAGATTTTGGAAGAAGCTTTGTAAGCTTATCTTCCTTTATCTCTTCACAAACTGAAGCCTTATCTTTTCTATCCATATCTCCTAAAAGTGTAATGGCCTAAGATCCATAGGTTGAGCCAATATTGAATCCTTGATACCACTGTAATATCCCAGAATAGGTAAAATAAGCAATATTGGGAATATCTTAAGATATTCCAAAAATGGACTGCTCAGCTATGCATTTCCAGAAAAATGCATTTTCATAAATATATCCCATAAAAAATGAAAATCATCATTTTTTCCCCATATATACATCCATCTAGCATCTAATTCCAAGAGGATATCAAAAATAAATGAAACTAGGTGAGGTAAATAAACCTCCCACACTAGTGTAGCTGAAAATGACCAAAAACCCCAGACACTTCTACTCAGAAATAATACAAAAAAGGAACAGTGCAGTATTATGAGGGTTTCATCTCAGAAAATAGGAGAGCAAGTATATCTACTGATTTATTGATCAATAATTATTAATAATTGAGATCTAGTCTCCTTATACAAAATACAAGAGAACCCGACAAGGGCTTCTTCTCAAACACTCTGCATACAAATGTGATCTTCTAAAAAATACTAAATAATGACTGTAACACTGAAGAATAAGAGTGTAGATGGCTGAAATATGTCTTATCTGATGTATATCCCTAAAGGGATTCCTCCCATGAAAGGTTGGACCTCTCAATCACAAGAAAATGCTGCAACGGAGCCATTAGACCATCTACTCAAGCTTCCTAAAAAAATAACACATTCCCTAGCTGGGAAAACGTTGGGAATGTTGGGGAGGTGTGTGGTATTCTACCACAGATCTAAAATGAGCTCCAGACCTCTCCAAACAGGCCCCTAAAGTGAAGGGAACCTTCCTCCAATGAGAAAATAGCTCAGAAACTGGGATTCCAATCCCTTCCACTGTTGCACCCAGCAACACTGCATAATCACCTACAAAAACTGCACTGATGAAGTAGGATAAATCTTGGCCTAAAAATATGATGTGGAATGATGAATAAAAACTCTCCCAAGAGGATCCTCAAGGAAGGAGGTGGGATTCCCGCTTGGGAACACCCAGTGCTAAACAACACTGCAACCCTGCTAAGTAGCAAGAGGAAGCAAAGAGTTTGAGTAGAAAAAATAATAATCCAAGACATGAATAAAAATGCTACCATCCTCTTCCTTAAATAAGTTATGAGTTTGCTTCCCCTTTTCCCCACTCAATTAAGTCATCTCCATCAAAATATTCATCTTCCTCCAAAAATGCGTTATTCCTTCTTTGATTCCTGCTCCTCCACAACTGTGTTGTTGACTTAGTCAAAGTGGACTGAATCAACTTGATATTATCCCTGTTCACACATGGAGGTTTTTTATTAAGCTACAAAGAGTGTCTCCTTTCACACTTGAGGTGTTTTAATTCCTCCTTAGGAGACTTAAGGGCTTTTCTACCCATTTATTCATCGGCTAAAGGTACTACTAACTCTAATTTTCCATTTAGATTTGAGGCTAAAATGTGCGAACATTACATATAGTTAACCATTAATTATGTGGTCTTGGTACCAAAATTCTAGAAGCTAAATACAACAGTGTCCAAGGTATCTGGTACCAAAAAAGGAATTGAAATTTAGGAAAAACATTAAAAATGTAGTTTTATTTATAAAATAAGAAAGTTCCTACAAATAATATTTAGGCTTGAAATCTCGAATGTGGGTGCTTCTTAGGGAGACGTGGTGTCATTACGTGTGGCACAAGGCACATCGACATGGCTGCGCATGGCCCAAGTTCTTGCCATTAAATTCAGAAACTACTCCACCATCGCCTACAGTTATCCACCTACTCTGGGCTTTAATTCATGTACTTACTACTGCAATTCACCTTATTTCATGGATCCTTGCCATGATATTCCCACTCCCTCCTTTCATCGCCTTTCTATCTAGATTTTTGGGCTCTGCAGGTAGAGCTTCAACTCACATTCCTCTCCTCCTCTACAGCTTGAGGTCTCTTACTAGTTCACATCTTGCCGTCATGTCTCCTTCCTCCCCTCGACTGAGCTCTCATGCAATGCCATGCCTCAACGCCATAGGATGCGTTGTTGTAGGGTCTGAGGTCAAGGCCAATTATCCCATCCTCCAATATCCCTCCACGATGACTACCATTCTCCCCTCTGTTAGGGATGACTTACTGAACTCACACTCAATTTGGATACCTCTAAAGCCCTGGACCACACTGTGTCGTAGCCACCATCTCTCTGCGTCTTCCGGAGGTCCTGTCCAGCTCCATTAATTCTGGTTCTCAGAAACGCCTGCGAAAGTCCAACATTTTCCAGTCCTATAACCAAAAATCCAAAAAATCAATAGCCCTTCAGACAAAAGCTATAATGTACTCCTCATGGAGTGATAGCGGGGAGAGCTCTGCAGAAAAATATAAGAATTATCTTATAAGTCCACACTCTTCCTCTACACTGAAGCTGACAATTCATCAGTCGAATAAGGCAAAGGATTCATCAGAGGATTACAATTGCTTCATTTTTCAATAGCCACGTCCTGAAGATTTGAATCATGACTAGCTATAGAAGGATTATAAATTCGAGGTCTCCTACTTCTGCTAGTTTTTACACCATTTTTTTTATGTTTTACTTGTTTTCGCATAGTTTCACCAATTTTTGGACAATTCTAGCTCAATATGGTTTCTCCATTAGGGGCAACAACTTCTGGACTGGCTTCCTGAACCGGGGCAATCCCTATTTTGTGTTTTTGAACTTTGTCTTGGCTGGAATTGGCTAGCATAAGCAATTCCCGTGGGAAAGTGTCGATTTGTAAATCCTTTTGTATTATATAATATAATTAATACTACTTAGAAAAAATAAAATTTTTAGGCTTGAAATTAATGCATGTATTATTTATTATTATTATTATAGAAAAAAAAAATTCATTGTATCACTTCATGGTATGTTAACCTAAAATTTTGTGTTAAAATCAGGGTATGCTGGATGTGCTACAGAGATAGGCTAAAATACATTTTCCTTTTTTCTGTCCATGACTTATTATAACAATGAATGTTTTAATCTATGACTAGAATACAAAAAATAATACATAAAATTGAAACATGATGGAAAAACCACACAAAGACAGTCATATAGGCGAGGAATAAATCCATGTTCACTTGGGCCAACAAGCGTAAGTACCCAATAAAGAGTTATTGAATATGATGAAATATTTACAAACAAAATTATCAACTTTTCATGTAGATCATGACAAGTTTCTAAAAGAAAGTGTAAAACAAGCGAAATTGATGAAAAAGCTAATAGAAAAGTGAAATCATAAGATTGTAGAGACAATGAGAGCGGGAGAAAAAATAAGAGATACCTCAAATTAGAAAAAATCTAAATAGATGGTTGAAAGTAAGGAGGAAAAATTTGAAGGGGAGGAGCATAAATCATAAACATTTAATTCCATGTATGGAAAAAAGCCAAAAATTGAGTTACAAGGAGAATCTAACGATGATGTGGAATCTAATGAAGAAACACAATCTTAGTTTCTCAATATAAACATAGGTTTTCAAGTTTATTAATATTCTACTAAACTCAAGTTTATAGGGGAAATTTTCCTTGTGGTGGGGAAAGTTTAGGAAAATTCATATTTTAGACAAAAAAGAGGTTAACTTGGAGGAATTCCAACAATTATTTATGGAAAATATTTAAACAAATGGGAATCGAAATACCATGAATTTAAACATACTACCTATTAGACTCATATGCCACTATAATAGGAATAGGTTGGTTGGAGGGGGATAAGAAAATTGTTAATTGTCATGACAAAATAGTCACATGCACAACAAAAGTGGAGAAAACCATATTAAAAGGTGTAAACATAGGCCCATTTCGATATGATATATATCTACATTAAAATTAAAGAATATGGAAAGGAAAGGATGATAACTTTTTTCTATCAAGGTGGGAGACCACTCACAGGATAAGCCAACCTAGTCCTTGCATGAGTTAGAGGGTATATGTAAATATTAATATGTGTTCCTTGATGAGATGCAGTGTTTACTACCAAAGAGATAAATATACATATCCATAGCCCTGATAACATGAGATGCACCAATATGAAAGCCTCCTTATGGATGAGTGTACCATAATTAATGGATTTGATATGTAGTTTCAAGATTTTTCTATGCAACCAACTCACAAAATAGAATAAAATATAGATCAACGACTTAGAAATCAACCTCTTTGAGGGGGAAACCACCTTTAAATTACACAAATGAACAATTATAATGTCATGCAAATGAGAAAACCTCCTTTCTATATATAATGGTATAAGGGTTCACAAAATAATCGGAGCCGACATAACAATAATATTGGAATGGTAGGAAAATAACAATAGTGGGCTTCTATTGGGCACAATAATAACAATATGGGGATTAAATGTGTACAAAAATAACAATAAGGGGGGTACACAAACAATAAAAATAAGGGGATACACTAGTATTATAGGGACCAAACATGCCCCTCTCCTTCAAAAAATAAATTTCCTCAACACTTGAGTAGTTATGGATGCTTTTGTATAAAATTATTATCCTCCCATGAGGAATCTTCAGCGGGTATGTTTTCCACTTGATGAGATAGTTTGAATTTGATCGATTTCATAGCTTTTGAGTTCTTTCTTCCATGAATAATTCAGGTTCCAATATGATTTTTCCTTCCTCATCAAGTTCTGACAATATTGTTTGAATTGGGAGCTTATCACCTATAACCTTCTTTAAGCATGAAAGATGAAAAAATGGGTGCATTCGAGAAGATGCAGGAAGCTCCAATCAGTATTTCATAATACTAATATTTTCGACACCTTTTAAGGACCATAATACTTGCATGATAATTTATTATCCTTCTTAGATTTCTTGAAGGAAATTTTTTTTATGGTTTTAGCCGTAATAATACCTAGTCACCCACATCAAAACTTCTTTCACTATGATGTTGATCTCCCTATTGTTTCATTCGATTTTGTGCCGAAGTGAGGTTATCATTTAAGAGGTGGACAACTTGTTGTTTATGCTCGATGATATTTTACACTACTTAAACCTTAGAATTTTCTCTTAAATATGTTGTGATTGGTGATGGATGATATACATAAATTTCCTTAAATGGGGTAATTTTTGATGCAAATGAAGTATTATACCACCATTCAGCCAGAGGTAATCACTTGACTTATTTTGTCATTTTACCAAATACAAAGCAATGAATATTTCCTTCCAATATCATTTTTCCCATAAAACTAAGGATGATAAGATGAGTCTTATGAGGTAATTGAGTACCCAGAAAAGAAAATAATTTTGTCCAAAAAATTCTAGTGAAAATGGGATCTGTGTCACTCATAATAATCTTTGGGTTTCCATCTAGCTTTTTAATTGTTTCCATAAATGAAGAAGCAACTATAATAGTTTTAAATGGATGTGGTAATGCACAAAATTGTGCATACTTATTAATTTTATCAAATAATACCATGATGACAATCTTTCCTTTAGACTTGGGTAAACCTATGATAAAATTCATTCGATCCTCCTCCCAACATTGAATTGGAATGTATAAAGGTCGTAACAAACTCAGGGTCATAATTTTCTGAACTTTATTTTGTTGGAAAACCAAACATTTTGCGATAAAAATTTGAATATACTGTTTAAGGCCATCCCAAAAAAATCCTTCTTAACCCTATGGTAATATTTTAAAAATCCTCAGTGCCCTCCTAAGGGAAATATGTGTAATTGAAAAAGAACAAGTTGCTTGAGTTAGGAATTCTTGGTGAGCCCTGGTACTGCACCAAGAGTGCTAAAACTCCTAGAGGCTTCCCTAATTTAATTTATCAACCCAGGGTTCATAAAAACCTTGAGGTTAAAATTCTATATAGACAGCATATGAATTCTACTCATGTCATCCTCTTCTGACCTCTACGAAAGGGTGTTACTTCTAGGGTTTCTAGGTGAAGTCTATCACACTTATGGAATTACACCTAGGGAGAAAAATGATTCAAAGAAATGGCACTATCACAAAGTATAGAATTATACCATAGAAACCAAGTACATGTAACTATTCTCCAAATAAATAAATCTACTTATCACACTATGATAAGAATTTTAAAAGAAACCTAAGTACCTTGCATGATGTAAATTTCTGAAATGAAATGGCATGAAGGAAAATAATGTAATCACACTTACTTGCACCAAATGTCTAAAGACACTCTACTTACCCTATGTTCTATCAATCATTCTTTTATTCATGCAACTATTCATGACCTAACTATGCTTGAAAATGTGTCATTTTGCAGCTAGATAATAAAGTGCTAGGGTGGCTGATGGAAGGCTTGAGCACACGGGGGAAAGGATGGAGGTGTATGAGTGGTTCTTGTAGGATCAGAAGGTGGCCATGTTGGTTTTTGGGCTTTAGAAGGGGCCCAAAGGTTCTATTCCAAGTGTTTCTATAGGTTTCCTATACTACTACAGGCAAGTCTTGAATTGCTACACGAAACGAGTCGAGGACAATATGAGGCCCAAAACATGTGGAAAAAGCGTAGGAATGGTGGTGTGAAGGTCGATGAGGATGATTTGGTGGAATCCAAACCTTTGGCCAAGCTTATGGCATCTTGGGAGGCATATATTATTTCCCTAGGGTTTTCTCATGGTTTAGAGATGGAAAATCCAAAAATAGAGCCGATGGTGATTTTGATGAATAAAGGACTGAAGGGAGATGATACATGAAGTGCTATAGGCAAGTCATAAATTTCTAGAGGAAACATGTTGAAGGAAATCCGAGGCCAAAAATAGGTGGAAAAAGGATAGGAAAGTTGGTGTGAAGGTGGATGAGGATGATTTGGTGGTGGCCCACCCCTTGGCCAATCTCAGTGTCCCTTGGGAGGCATGTCTTGCACCCCTACGGTTTTCTCACGGTTTAGGGATGAAATGTCCGAAAACAAGGCTGATGGTGATTTTGATGAATAGAGGGTTGAAGGGAGATGAGATATGATGTTCGAGGTGTTGGTGAACTTATCCTTGGCTGTGTTACCTGTACCTGCAATCAAACTACCTATTCATGTAGTAATAATGAACAAATTCATGATAAAGACAATGGAAAAGATGAATTTAAATTGTAAAGAAAATATATCCTCATCTAACAACAAGAATCTACCACACCATACTGAACATTTTCATGTAATTAAAACAAATAATCTCATCTATTACAATAAATCATAAACTAAAAATCATTTTTGGTTTTTTGGGAAGGTCCACCCTCCTCGAGCTCTATTGATAGAGGTGAGAGGGGGAGGATTGACTGAAAAATTTATGGAGTTTATCACCTATTCTACCACTCATGTTAGCATACTAAGTCTAAAACAAAAGACAAATGAAGTAAAATAAAAAATTAAATGAAAATACCAACAAAATAGAAAACTATTCATAAGAAAAAATAGCTAAATGACATGAAAGGAAAGAATGACTACACAAGTGATGCTGAAGCACATGGATTTCCCTAACCCACAAGCCTAGCTCCCTTGAACTAGATCATTAAGGAAAATTATGAATACTCATTTAATTTCAAAATATACTCTCATTAGATCAATATAAAGTCTTGAAAACTTTATTACAAGAGAAAAGAGCCTAATGGCTTTCTCAAAAATCTTAATCATAATGAGCTCTTGCTAAACTCTATTTAACCTAAAGGGAAGCTACCAACAACACCCTAGAAAATAGGTAATGAGTCCACTTGACTCCAAGTAAAGTATGGCTTGAGTGCACTTGGTCTTGAGTTTTCCTAGCTATGTTTGATTTTGAGATGTTGGAGGGAATCTCGATGATCCCTTAGCTTCCTTTAGGAGTTAAGGAGGGTGGAAAACCCCCTAGAATATCTCCTTATTGTCTACTATGACTCTTTATGGGAAAATCTCCACAAAAATACCATATCTTCATGATTTTCCTGTATTTAATCTCATGTTAGGTACTTTAAGTATGTTAAGCCTCAGTCACCACCTACAATAGCATCAATAAACCATAACAAAATTTAAGTGCAAGAAAAAGAGACTTAATAAGGAAAAAATGTGACAATTAACCCCTCCAAATGTACCTAATGACCAATCTTATCATCACCCCCCCAAAAAATGGTTTCTTGTCCTCTGAGCAACTAATCCTCCTTCTGCATTTCCTTTAAGGTCTTAATGGAGCCCCTGACTTCCCAAGGAAGGAGTGTGGGAGTTCCCTCAATAGGGTAAAAACCATCATTATTTTCTACTTCTTCCCATTCTGTCTTCTATTAATCTTAGCGCTTCCCACCACTCATCCTCAGCAACAAAGATAGACTGAGCTTTAGACCAAGTCATTGAATATTTTTGGCTTGCATTGACCTATTTTACAATGGTTCCCTTTCAAAGGAAAACCCTAATATTTCTTGTGTATGGTATTCCATGTTTCTAAGGTTCTGATGGAGGTTGTTCCATCTTCTCCGGCTAGCCATAATACACTCATCACCCAAAAACCTAGAAACATCATTAAAGTAGGCTATTTCTTGAGCTTATTTATGGAGGTATCTTTCAGCTAGTTCAAGACCCATTTAAATCTTCAGATGGTTATTGGTGACTCTTCTAGGTTTGAAAAATTATGCCTTAATGTGTAAAGGTTCTCTATTTTCTCTTCTCTTAACTGTCCTCATCTCTTGTGCTCTTGTCTCCTGATTTACCATCCATGATTCTAAGGCTATTGATTACATATCCCTCATCCTAGGATTGGGATCCTAAATATTTAAATTTTTTAACACAAGGTTATGCATATAAAATTTTTCCATTTTTTCCTTCTCAACCATACTAGCCTGATTGTAAAAATAAATTAATTGTCTCCAATTTTGGAAAGGAAAGGATCCATGGGATGTTAAATTTTTCATTCAAAAGAGGAGCCACTACTCCTTGATGTAAACTTCATATGAATATGAAGGATACCTATTTTGAATGGCATCCAAGCACAAGTCTTTCGTGGTGGTCACTACTTTACCCTTTTATGGAAGCTCCTCTTATAGTGCTATATTCTCTGTGTGTGCTTTGTGAAGCTACTCCTTCAAAAAGACTCTCTGAGCCTCACATCAGACAAACCATTTCCTAATTCACCTAATGTTCCTTCCATAACCCCTATATCATACACTCCATTATATGTGGCAAGCTTCATCTAATGATGAATGCATTCCCTCTTCCTCCAACTAATAAAACAAAGGAATTGTGAATTTTTGATGAATTAATCTACCGTACACAATGTAGGTGTAGTAGGGGTTGAGATTGGGTTGAGAGCTAGGATTTGGCACCATTGCAACATATTTAGGATTTGATTTTGGTGAGGTGGCCTCTTTTTTATTATCTTTTCCTCCCTCTTTTTCATCTTGTATTTCCTCTTTTGCCTTGCCCTAAGCTTCCTTGACCTCTTGCACTCTGTTGTACTACACAACGACCCCCATTTTGTTAAATGATGAATGGGGACACTTGAAAAAATAAAATAGAATTTTAAAAGCATTTTTCAGTTCACCATTAAGTCTTAAACTTTAGAAATAAAAGGATTTTTCTTTCCTATTTGATTTCAAAGAACTTACCAAAAATCACATACCTTACAAGCCAGAAAAGTTAAAATACAAATAAGATTTGTGAATTGTGATAAGTGATTCAACATTTTTGAGAGTTATAAAATCCTCGTTGAAAAGTTTAAAAAATCCCTTAAAAGTATAAATCGCATTGTGTCTCCTTTAAAGAACAAGCTTGTAACATTTCAAAAAGGAGTTGTGATAAGTCAGACATGATGAAACAATAAACTAATAACAAAATGTATCTATAAATCCATAAAAGTGCATTAATTTATGTTTTTAAGTGCATATATAATTCCGTAATGATTAAAAAAATGGAAATTTATATCCAATTTAATGAACTGCGATCTCTAATTCACACAACTCGCATTTCGCAGTTCACCAGTGGAAAAAAACATATACTATTGGTATCTGCTAAAAGTTGTGATTTGCACTATAAAATTTATTATTGAAGTGATTGAAGTGATTATTACTTAATAAATTTGTTATAATATATAATTACTTAGATCATTGGATGAGACATATTGTGTAAGGCATGTAAGGAATTTCATGAACAAATTAAGGGTTATTAACAGGATTCAATGGGTATAAGGTTCAAAATATTGATATCTTCCATGAAGTGTATCTTAAATTTAAAGCACCATATTCTTATTTATGTTGATTTAACTCTATTATTTCTCTTCATATCTCCTCATCTCAAATCTGAATTTACTCGTTTTTGCTAGAATTCAGGAAACCACCTAAGGAAGCAATATCAATTAGAATGACAATGAAAGGAAAATCATTTTCCCAAGCCTACAATTCTGAGACTACAGAATTTCCTCCATTATTCTAAGACACAATGTGTAATAAGGAAAACATGTTTTCTTCATGGGAAACCCTCTACAACCTCTTTGAAGGAGAACAACCAAGAGAAATAAAGAAAATAGTAACAACTGATGAGGCAGTTTCATCAAAACCATCTTACTTTGATGTTGCATGCTCATTTCTCCATAGGATAGCGTCAAGGCTGAGGATATTACCATACACTAATATGGTAATATGGGTAATTGATAACCTCAACATGGAAGGAAAAACATTAAAAAATTCCAAGTTAAGGAACATAGGATCATTCATTGCTGAAGATTTACGAAAAATGTATCATCTGCCTTCGCCACACAAGATTTATGAAAAAAAATTCTTGGAGAAATTTTTAAGAAACAGTTCAGACTTAATGAAGGTGATCATAGGATGGAAAGAATATCAAGGCAAGATAAAGTGGGATCAACTTGGTATGTAACCAATTGCACAATTTCCATCACCTTACTCTTATGTAGCAGGAATGCTATGTAGACTATTTGCTAGACCTGATACCAAAAAATTCTCTATTGAGTGGATTCCTTTAATTGCTACAGTTATCAATTACACTATTATGAATTGGGGAAATATTTTATCTCATAACTTTTCCAAAACCATCATGGATTCTAGAACCAATAAGAGTATTTTCCACTATGACATTTCCCCCTTTCTATATGAGCGCATATATCATGGACTCCATTTATTTTTGCTCAAGTTTTCCTATTATGGGTTGGAAGTGGACAAGAGAAGACCTTAACCCAATTCATGTATATCATAGAGCCCTATGGGACTCTGAGTTTCATTTAAATTTCTACAAAAAATTCCATGGAGTTATGTTACCTATTTATCATATATTTTTTAATGTGAGAATTTTCTGAATTTCCAAGGAAGCCAGTGCTGATATTCTACCTGTAGCCCGATGGTTTGGTGAGGAAAATTTTACTTATATTATATTTTTTGGGATTTTTTATTCTCCCCGTGTCCTACCCTACTACGTTCTAGAGAAGCTTTTGGCAAGAGAAATCGCATACCAAACTTTGGTAAGTGGTATAACTAAGCAACTTAGAGACTACAAGAAGGCCATTTGGCCTACCATCCAAGTATAGTGTGGCTATTTTTTTATTTTTGACATAGGTAATGTAGAAAAATAAGCTCCAAATACTACCTCATTGAATCTGGTTTTAATGCCACGAAGACAATTTGATCCAAATAATGTGGTTCAAAATTTTACCACTAGTCTTAAACTCAAACCATTCACAAATAAAAAAGATATTTTTGATGATTTATTTTAAGGTGTATAGAAGTTTGTAGATGTGTTAAAAAATACATGAAATAGGCTGAGTGTGGAAAACCTTAAGGCTTTTCATTAGTATATAAAGAAGAGGCTACAAACAGTCCCATTAAACATGTTACAAATGGAAGATGTCAGAAGACCAACCCCAAACATCAATTTAGATGATTAAGCTAAAGACATGTCAAAAGATGAGTTTCAAGAAAAATCAATATTAGAGATTAGATCATTCTAATATGAATCTGAGAGAAAAAATGAAAGCCCTCAAAAGATATTTGAAAAAATAATTAAAGGAATTGATATGAAAAATGAGGAGGAAACTTATGGAGTTGAATCATCTTCAAAATAAGTTCACGATGTTCAGACTAAAACTGAGCTAATAGTTAAAACTCAAGAAAAGTATTTAAATACACGATGGGAAAAATTTTCTAAAGAAGTGGAGACACCACCACCATCAAAACCTAACGTTGAACGTTGAGGAATCGACAAGTTTCCAAACTCTAGAGAAAACATAGAATATAGTGGAAATTGCGATACCACTACAGAAAGTACCAGAATATCAGGAACAAGAGATTATCCTGGCCTACCCAATAGAAGAAATTATTTTGAGAATTGAGGAAACACCTCCATTAGATTTTTTCTACAACCCAGGTCACAAATCTGTAGTCAAGAGAAGAAAGAGAAGAAGAATTGATGAATTAGTGACTTCTCTTGACAATGAATCAGTGGATGTTGCATGGAAGGACACTTTTGCCAATCCTAGTGAACATCTCACTAAACTATCATAGTTTTATGGTGCATATGCAACTTCTACAATTGATAAACTAGAAGAAGTGAAAATTCGTCTGAAATTGATGTAGGAGCATCTGGACTTAGCCAACAATGTGATTGTATTTTCACATGTTCTGGATAATTTGAGAGGAATAAAAATTAGCATTAATTTTTTATTATTTAGTTATTTATGAGAGTAGTTAGTTGTTTTGTATTTTTAAATTAATTAGGAATAAACATAGAAATTGGTTTTTTTCCCTGTGTGGAAATAGAGCCAAGTAAGGATAAGAGCTTAAGAATAGGGATGCATTGGAGTAGTTCAACAAAAATCCATTTTAAGAAGGACCAATTTACATTAAATTATAAATAATAGGGAAACAAGAGAAGAAACAGAGAGAAAAAAACAGAGAGAGGAATAGTGTAACAATGTGAAGAATGGGCGAAAGCCAAGATGGCAACAAATGTAATATTCGGCCAATAAGAATTTGATACAGTAGTTATTGTTGTTGTTTTATGAAATCATTTTGTTTCATTCACTCGTTGTTCAATTTTTGTTTACTTACCTCTATTACACATCATACAAATTACACTATGCAGTAGACAAATTCCATTGAAATTCACATACCAGATGAGTGATTGGAATCAATTCTGAACATAGAACATACTCTCAACGTATCACACAGTCGAACTTCTAGACTGCTATGTCAAGGGTGGAAAGAAGATTTTACAGATATAAATATGAATGTTGAGAACTGAAAGTGATTCTGCACTAAGACTTGTGTATTGTGGATGAGAATTGACGGATACTTGTGTGAGAATAGCACTTCACCAAACGTTGCAAAAAATGGGAATTAGTGATAGCATTAGGTGATAATTTTGGAGAATGAAAATGTGATATACGAAAGTTGTGAGCATATGATGGCCACTGATAAGTCTTGATGTTGGATCCTCATATGAGAAGTTCATTTCTTATTGTATTGTTTGGATATACGTGTTGTAGGATCTGCACTATATATTTTATGTTCCTAAAAACAATGGTTTATAATTGAAGATTTCGCAATGGTGTTGCATTTTTTTTTTAAGAAAAACAAACTGTATATAAACTATATTCTTCCATAGAATCCTCTGATTTGTACAGTATTCACTTATTCAAAGCATCAATTTTTGGTATCATATTCTATTTAAGTTTTTTCTTGAAAGTTGAATAGGATGTTTCCTGGAAGAGGAGCTGGAATAGGTCAAGGGAGACCTATAGAAAATGTAGTTCTCCTATAATAAATATGACACCTGCGTACAAGGATGGAGACAATGGAGACTACTCAGAGGAGAGCAAAAAATTATGGGATTGTGAGTTATGAAGAAGAAACCATCAAAGAGGAAATAGAGGAAGAAATTGGGGCAGCTAAAGTTATCAAGATGTTAGCAAATGCCAGTGAAAGAACAAAGGTAGAAGTAACTTTATATGATGGTAACCTTACTGTGGAAGTACTAATGGACTGGATCAGTTCACTAGAAAAAAATTTCGACCATGAAGAAGTCGATGAAAAGAAGAAAGTGAAGTTTGAAGCCACCAGATTGAAGGGTCATGCGACCATGTGGTCAGATGAACTAAAAATATCTAGAGAAAGGAAATGAAAGACCAAAATCAAGCAATGGGATAGAATGGTGAGTAAACTAAAAGGTAAGTTCATGCTGAAAGATTATCAATTAAATATTTTTAGACAATTTCCAAACTTAAAGCAGAAAAGAATGACTATCAAAGAATATACTGAAGAATTTTATAAGCTAAGTATTAGAGCAAGACATGTTGAAGATGATATAGAGAAGGTAGCTAGATATATAAATGGTTTAAGATATGATATACAGGATGAGATCAGATTATCAAATTTAAAGACAATTGAGGATGGCTATCAAGCATCTTTGAGGGCAGAGGAGAAAACGTTGCGCAAAAAAAGTCAGAGGAATAGAGGCAAGAGTCTAGCAAGAGGAAAAGGAACATTTAAGTCCAGATTTCAACACTCCAAGAATGAAGCAAGAGGTTCAAGTAATAAATCACCACAGAGAGGAGACTATGGTCAAGGAAGTTTTGTACCGAGAGGTAGAGGCTGAGAAAGAGATATTCGATGCTTTACATGTGGTGTGTGGGAACATGGTTCATGGGACTGTTCTCAAAATAGGTGAAAAACCCAGCGAAATGTAAATTTTTCTGAAACAAAAGGAAGAAATTACTCAAACTGAAACCAAAGAGGAACCACCTGAAGCTAGAGAATCCTTGTTGTTAAAAAAGATATTGCTTAAAGTAGCCAAAGAAGCCAGAGAAATATCTTAGAGAAAGAATATAGTTAGAAATATATGTAAGTCAAAAGGTAAATGTTTCAAATTGGTAATTTACAGTGGAAGTACTGATAATATTTTTTTGACAGAAATGGTGGACAAATTGAAGTTGGAAAAAACAATACACCTTACTCCTTATAAAATTCATGGCTCCAAAAAGGCCATCAAATTATTGTAACCGAATAATGTAAGGTATAAATCTAGACTGGTACTTAGAAGGATGTTATTTTATGTGATGTAATGTCGATTGATGTATGTCACATATTGCTAGGAAGACCTTGGCAGTTTGATCAGAAAACCATACATGATGGCAAAGGAAATGCTTATACTCTTCATAAAGATGGAAACAAGCATATACTGTTGCCATTGAAGGCTGGAGATGGTGAAGAAGGAGCTAGAAACATCATTATGTTGATGAGTGGTAAATCCCTATTGCAATAAGTCGAGAAAGGCAAGGAGATACATTTTGATATTGCAGGGAGACCCAAGGTAATTTTCACTTCTACAAATTTATAAGATTTGTCTGGAGAAATTTGAAATCTGCTGAATGATTTTGCTAATATTATTGTGGATGAGTTTCCAAATTTGTTACTGTTAATCAGGAGTATTAGTCACCACATTGATCTAATCCATGGAGCAAGTTTTCCCAATAAATTAACATACAGGTTAACTCCGCAGGAAAATGCCAAAGTTGGGAGACAAGTGCAAGAGCTCATGCATAAAGAACTATTCAAAGAAAGCCTCAGTGCATGTGCTATACCCACAGTACTCAGTCCAAAAAAACAAGGTGAATGGCGCATGTGCACAGATTCTAGAGCCATAAATAAAATCACCATCAGGTATCGTTTTCCTTTACCATGAATGGATGATTTAATGGATTGTTTGACTGGGTCAAAATATTTTTGTAAGATATATTTGAAAAGTGGTTATCATCAGATAAGAATTAGAGAAGGGGATGAGTGGAAAAATGCATTCAAAACAAATAGTGGTTTGTATGAATGGTTAGTAATGCCTTTTAGACTTACTAATGCACCCATTACATTCATGATATTAATGAATGAAGTTTTTAAGGAATATGCAGGCAAGTTTGTAATTGTTTATCTTGATGATATTCTAATTTTCAGTAGAAGTAAAGAAGAGCATATGGAACACATAAAATTAGTTCTAAAAACTTTGCAGAGAGAAAAAATGCTAAAAAATTTGCAGAAATGTAGTTTTATGAAGGAAGAAATAGTTTATTTTGGATTTGTAGTCTACAAAAAAGGTTTGAAAATTGATCTAGAAAAATCCAAGTAATATTGAATTGGCCAACTCTTAAAAGCATATTTAAGGTAAGAATCTTTCAAGGTCTTGCAAGTTTCTATAGAAATTTTATCAAAATATTTAGTCATATTTGAGCATCCATTATTGAAAAAATCAAGGAAACTAATTAGCCGTTCAACTAGACAGAAGCAATAGATCGAAATTTTAAGTTGCTAAAGAAGAAAATGACCGAAAAACCAGTTTTAGTTTTACCAAATTTTGAAAAAGTTTTCCAAGTTGAAACTGATGCTAGTAGAATTGCGATTGGAGAACTTTTAAGTCAAGAATAGAAACCAATAACATACTTCAGCCAGAAACTGAATGAAGCAAAGGAAAAATATTCATCTTATGACAAATATTTTTATGATATTGTACAGGCTTTAAAAAAATGGAAACACTATTTGTTACGAAAAGAGTTTGTGTTATATTTTTATAATCATGCATTATAGTTTATAAACAACCAGCCAAAATTGAATCAGGAACATGCCAAATGGGTATAATATTTACAGAGTTTTACTTTTGTAATCAGGCATACGAGTAGTAAATTGAACAAATTTGTTGATTCTTTTAGCAAAGTGAACTTAGTTATGCAGGAATTACAAGTTGGTGTTTTAGGATTTGAGGAAATGGTTGACGTATATAAAGAAGATGTAGATTTTAAAGAAATTTATTCAACTATCAAAAATCTAGCAGTTCACAATAGAAGCCAGTGATTGGATTATCTTATCCAAGGAGGATTGCTATTCAAAAGTAATAAATTATGCATTCCAAAATGTTCTATGAGGGAAAACATAATTAAGGAGAAACATAGTGGAGGCCTATCTAACCAATTTAGACAAGAAAAGACATTTTCTTAGGTAAATACGTTTTATTACTAGCCAAAGATTCAAACCGATGTTAAAATATTCATTGAAAAATGCAGGACTTGTCAGCATGCTTAGGGGAAAATTCAGAATACACGATTGTATCAGCCATTACCAACTACAGACCGACTATGGGATGTAGTTATTATGGAATTTGTTTTGGTTTTGCCAAAAACTCAAAGAGTAATTGACTCCAATTATGTTATGGTGGATTGATTTTCTAAAATGGCTCATTTTATTGGATGCAAGAAAAAAATTGATGCAACACATATTGCTAATATGTTTCTTTTAGAAGTTGTAAGATTACATGGATTTCCTTTAAGTATTGTGTCTGACAGGGATACATAGTTTTTGGGACATTTTTGGAGAACTCTATGGAAGAAAATAGGTGCCAACCTTATTTTCAGTTCAACATATCATCCTCAAATGGATTGACAGATCGAGGCAGTGAATAGAAGTTTGGGAAACATATTGAGGTACTTGGTGTACAAAAATCCTAAGCAGTGGGATTTAGCCCTTGCTTAGGCTGAGTTTTCTTATAATGATACTCCAAATTGAGGTACTTGTATGATTCCATTATAGATTATTTTTGGAATGAATCCAAGAGGTTTGTATGAACTCATAGATTTGGGAAAACAAGAGTTAAGGAGCGCAAGGATGGAGAGTTTGCAGAAGAGATGGAAAAACTACAAGAAGATGTCAAAAACATATTGCAGTTAAGTAGTAGAAGATAAAAGAAAAGAGTTGATATAAGGATGCAAGAAAAGGAATTCCATGTGGGTGACCTAGTCATGGTATATCTATGAAAAGAAACATTTCTTGTTAAAACTTATAACAGATTAAAGATGAAGAAGATAGGACCATGTAAAATGGTAAGAAAATTTTCTTCAAATGCATATGACATTAAATTTCCAACAAGAATTGCAATATCGCCAATCTTTAATGTTCCATATTTTTATCTATAAAAAGGTCTAGAAGAAGAACTACAAGGAGATTCTATAGCAGAAGAAAACCAGACTGTAAATTGGGAGGAGGAGATGCCAAAAACAGAAAATAAGGAAGTCGAAGCGATTTTGGAGAAAAGAGTATCAAAGAAAACCAGGGGAAAGACCTATTATCAGTATTTAGTCAAATGGAAAATACAACTGGTGGAAGATGCCTGTTGGACGACTACAACAGTGCTACAAAAGTTTGGAGTAGATCCTGAAGCGTTGATGACTCAATATTTTTTTACCCCCAAAGTCTGATTCAGGAGCATCCAGACTTAGCCAGCAATGTGATTATATGTTCATATGTTGTGGCTAATTTGAATGGAATAAAAATTAGCATTACTACATTATTATTTATTTATTTATGGGAGTAGTTAGTTGTTTTGTATCTTTAAATTAATTAGGAATAAAATTAGAAATTGGTTTTTTCACTGTGTGGAAATAGAGCCAAGTAAGGATAAGAGCTTAAGAATAGGGAGGCATTGGTTTGCTGGAGTAGTTTGACAAAAATCCATTTTAAGAAGGATTGATTTACATTAAAGTATGAATAATAGGGAAACAACAGAAGAAGATAGAGAGAAAAAAATGTAGAGAGGAATAATGTAACAGTGTGAAGAATGGGCGAGAGCCAAAAGGGAAACTAATGTAATATTCAGCCAACAAGAATTTGATACAGTAGTTATTTTTGTTTTTTTATGAAATTGTTTTGTTTCATTTACTCATTGTTTAATTTTTGTTTACTTACATGTATTACACATCATATGCATTACACGATGCAGTAGACGAATGCCATTGAATTGTAGGTACCAGATGAGTGATTGGAATGAATTCCTAATAGATAACGTAGATCCCAGAGAGACCACGGAGGGAAGCTGCTCCCATGTTCGGTTGACATTGATTTATGCACGGGTTCAGTCTTGAGTCTCAATGCATCACATAGTAAAACTTTTGGACTACTATGTGATGGGTGGAAAACATATTACATAGATCTAAATATGAATGCCAAGAACTAAAAGAGATTTCACACTAAAAATTTTTTATTGTGGATGTGAATTGACAGACACATGTGTTATCATAGCACTTCACTGAACGTTGCAGAAAATGGGAATTAGTGACAACGTTAAGTGATAAGCTTGGAGAATGCAAATGTGATATGGGACAGTTGTGAGCGTATGATGGCCACTAATAAGTATTGATTTTGGATCCTCAGAAAATAAATTCATTGCTTATTTTATTGTTTGGATATAGATGTTGTAGGATCCACACTATATATTTTATGTTCTTAAAAATAGTGGTTTACAATTGAAGATTTTGCAAATTGGTGTTTCATTTTTTTTTAAATAAAAAAATAGAGTTTATAAACTCTATTCTTCAACTCAATCCTTTGATTTGTACAGTATTGACTTATTCACTGCATCACAAACAAAAGGAGGACAAAGTGCGAGAATTGGAAAGACTACTAGAATAAGAAAAGCTTAATGCTAGTAAGAAAATTGAGATGAAAATTTCATAATTCGAAAAGGACTTTGGAATATTAAAGTTCCAGCACCAAGTACATATTTCCGAAAAGGAAACACAGATAGAAGCAATGATGGATAAACTGAAAGGTTAGCCTCAAATAGAGCAATTTTTTAAAGAGGCACTTGAATGGAATGCAAAATTGAAGCAATAACAAGAATATTTTTGTCATCAAATCTCAATTACCAGTTCATATTTTGATACAAGCAAGCTTTTGATTCAACAAATGGCTAAAAGGAGGCTGGAATGTGAAAAGGTCCAAAATAAAATTTCTGAGTTCATCCTATGGCAAGAGTCTGATACAGTAAAGAAATATCATCTCCCCAAAATTGATAAGTTTCACAAATATGTTGTATTCAAAGATTTGTAAATGTAGTTAAGACATGTAGAGAAGGCAACATCAAAGGCAACAAATCTGATAAATGAAATCATCGAATATGTTAATGGACAAATTCTAAATGCTAAACTTATCAAAGAATCTATAGCCAAAGTGCTCCCAAAGCTTAAACCATTAGAAGTACTATGGAAGGAGAGCGCCATGACACAGACAGAATCTATTAAAAATATAACTAAGTTTGATCATGAAAATTACTGGAATTTTTTGATCAAACCATGTCATAAGTGCCTGACTCTACAATCATTAACTCTCTCCACTAAGAAATCATTTCCAACAATTTCAAATGCAGTGTTTAAAGGCCAGGTCAGATCTGGGATCACACAAATAACCCATCTAAAGCTGATGGTAGATATTTTCCACATCAAAAATCAAATGGGTAAAGAAGATCAGCCCATGTAAGCATGTTGTTATTTTTATTCCTATATTGTAGTTTAATTTTACTAATTACGAGGAAGGTTGTTTGAAACCTAAAATTTTATTGTAATAATATATTTTAAACATATTTAGTTTAGTATTTAAACCCTTCACATTCATTCAGAGAAGGGTCTAGAATTTTGTCAAAAACATTTGCAAATGAATTCACTTTTGTATTTTTGTGAATGCCTTGATGAATTAATGGAACAAAGTCTGTTATCTTTTGATATTGAATTTTTTTAACTGAAGTTTCACTTTTGTACTGATTTAATTTATTTAACTTGAAGAGGAGCAGAATAATATTGTCAATTTGAATGAGTATAACCTCCTATATATGGTATTTCTACACATTATATTAATTTTTCCTTCTTGAATTAACAATCATATTTTATATGTATTATATATGAAAACTGTTATCATAAGTGAATGTTAAATGCACTTTTGTACTGAAATTTATTTATGGTTTCTTATCTCATATATGATCAAACTTATGAATGTGATATATATTTCACAATTGGTTTGATCAAACTATTTTTGAAAAGATTTATTTTTACATAATTTTTGTCTCTTTCAACTTTTGAAGAATCTTCGTTACCAATTGTTGAAAGATAATATTTTTAGATCACATTGAGGAATGAATACTCCCAGTTAGATTGTATAATAGATATTTAGTCAATGCATATGATAGATTAAATAATGTTCCTTTTTTCATGTTATATAAAAAACACAACCTCGTCATCCTTATTTGGAAACTAGTCCCTTTACCCCCAGTTGGAGCCACTACACCAAATGAAATAGGACTTGATCTAAGGTCCGGACCTAGTGGCTTTCCCCCATGTTTTTGCAACAGAATTACAAGGCTTCAAATTTTTGGCTGTAGAAGGAGGGAAAATTGTGAGTGGAAAGAAGGTGTGATCAATCTAAAAGCCAATTTAAGAGTCTCTCTCCCTCTAGATCCCCTTCAACTTCAAGACCATTAGCTAGATCTAAATCCTTAAGATCTCAAGTTGAACATCCCTCCCCTAAGTCTCCTAGTGAAACCCTACCAATATTATCTCTATATTTTCACCACAACTCCCTAGAGGTTTTGTGTTTGATTGAAAATTTAGAGAGAGTATCATTTTCTTTTGAAAATCTTGAATCTTCTCAAACATATGAAAGTAATGTTTCATCTTCTTTACAACCAAGATGAATACAAACTCGATTGGAAACTCAGAAGATAGTGATCCCTCCATTTTAATTTCCTATTGATACTTCTCGAAGGAAAATAAAGAAGAAAAAATTAGAGTTAAACACCAGTGAGGTCTTATCCAATAATCCACTCCATTCACCTCGATTACTTCCACTCATTTCAAAAACCTCTATTCCAACTATTAGTGTTAGTTTAACTAGTTCTAGTACCGAAAATAATACTCTTTTGAATAGGTCTACCATGCAACCTACCTATTCCTCAACTCAAACTTCACTTATCATCTCCATCCAAGGTGCAATGGCAGGCCAACAACCTCCACCAAATGTATAACCATGGAATAATATAGCTATTGTACGAATGCCTACTCCTCTTCACCCTCTTCCTGAATACTCTAAAATATGGTTACCTAAATTCAATCCCGATGATGGTATCGAAGTTGAAGAACACATCCATAATTATATGTTAACCATCAATTTAAAATAGGTAACTGAAGAAGACTATGTAGCTAGACTATTTCCATATACTCTAACAATATCTGCATGATCGTGGTATTTTTAATTACTTTCTCACTCTATAAATAGCTAGAATATATTTGAAGAATAATTCTTAGCTATGTTTGGAGATGACCAAACCACTGCATCGCTCATCAATGGCCTATCAAATCTAAAGGATAAAATAGGAGAGAAAATAAAAGACTTCAATTCCAGATTTAATAAGTTTCTCAATAAAATCCCTGGTACATCAGTTCCTCATTTTGAGCTTCAAATTGAGTGGTATATTTCTTCTCCCCCATCTAGCATAGCCATTTTTGTCGATACAAAAAAGTTACCTACATTGGATCAAAATATGAAGGAATATGTGTCTATAGAGGAACGTAGTATAGCTCGTGAAAAGAATAATTCTGAAGAAGACAAGAAATCCAAAACAGTGTATTTTAAAGATGACTCAAAGAACAAGCCACAAAATATCCTTTTGATGAAGAAGGTCTTCAAAATTTTTTAACAAGCAGGAAAAATGAAATGGCGCACATCAAAAAACAAGTTGTTGAAAGTTCCAATATAATGAAGACTTTTATGCCCTTCAAGAAAAATCAGTCTTCTAATTCTCAGTTGCACAACATTATATCTAATTTTGAGTCTCATCAAGAAACATACGAGGAGCAAATAGAAGAAGAGGAAACTGAATTTGAAGAAGAAGTTGAACTAAATGGCATGTGTAATTTCATCCTACCAAACGATGAACAACACGAAGCTTTACCCTTTAGTACAAGAAGCAATAATACCACTGAAGGAAGACAACCTAATTAGAAACATAACAACTCAACTCTTACTAAAGATAAAATAGTAAGTAAGGAATCTACATCTAAGGCTACACAATATAATCCTGCTCCATCATATGTTCGATCTACAGCGAAGACGATGGTAGTCTCTGACACCATTGAATATAATGTAGTGGAAGATATCAAAAAGACCACGAATAACATTTCAATCCATGAACATACTAAATTGAAATAACAACACAATATTTTTCTTAGAGATTTGAATACAGATCCTACTTCAGCCTTACCTGCTCTGGTAGTTGTTGAAGCTGCTAACCATATGGGTAAACCTCCTTCTCCTTCAACAAAAATAGATGTCACAAATCTTATTATGATAGGTGATCGATCCATCTCCCATACTCCCCCATTCCTTTTGACGTATGAGATCTATAATAAGAATGTTCATAATAGCTTAATCGATTTAGGGTCTTCGTCTAACATCATGCCGAAATCTTTATGTGCTAAATTGAACATAACTCCTCAAAATTATCCTATTTATATAGTACAACTTGATAGAAAAAATTTAAAGGTTGTAGGAGAAATAAATTATGTTTCCATTAGATTATCATCAAACCCTAAGGTTGCACACATAATTAATACTTTGGTAGATGACATTCCGAAATTTTATGGTTTAGTATTGAGCAAAGACTCGTCTGAGAAAATTTATGGATATCTCGCAACAAATTGGTCACATATGTGGCTTCCCCACAGTGGAAATTGAAACCAAATTCGAGTAGACCATGAGAAATTCATGAAACATATAGTTATTGATCTTGAAGGAATCAATGAGCCAGTAGCATTCAATAATAATATTATTGGAAATTGCTCGACAGAATAATTTCTCTGATACCTTAATTCTAAACCATCACCCTTATTCGATAATATGGTTATCTCTCAAATTGAAATATTTCGCAAACATACACTTCGAAATTTAATTTTTTTGTAAATAACCCAGTAGTTAGTTCTCTTCTTTTGATTCCTTATTTTGATGGTTCTAAATCAGAAGATGGTGCAGGAGTTGGTTGTATTTTGATAAGTCTTGAAGGAGAAAGAACCATGCTGGCATGAAAAATTGAATTCAATTGCACAAACAATATAGAAGAATATGAATCACTAATTCAAAGTTTGTACAAAGCAATAGACGTTTAAATTAAATATTTGCAAGTACTTGGAGATCCAGAAATCATTTCCAAGCATGTAAGAAATACTATCCATTGTAATTCTGGACATCTTAAACACTATGAGTCCTTAGTGCAGGATTTTACTTCTCATTTCTTAGCTTTCAATATCTCCTCTGTACCAAGAATACAAAATTCTAGTGAAGATATATTGGCTAATGTATCATCGAAATCAATTCCATCTCAAGAATTTAGTCCCGAGAGGTTTTCTATTGAGTTTATTTTTAGACCATCTATTCTTGATAATATTACTAATTGGAGAGTCTTTAATCATGATTATGATATTATATATTTCCTTATATCTCAAGTATCTTATGATAATCAAATTCTAGATGAACATGAACATGAAATTTAGATAAAGGAAGAAGAGTATGAAAATTCAATACCGAAATCATTTCTCAAACTAGAAGACCTTTATGATTTAAAATATAGGTTGAAGAGCGTTACTAATTACAAAACTCAAAGTTCAACTTTAAGATTTGAGTTAGTAAATATTGGAACAAATAGTAAACCACAAAATGTCAACTTAGGTCTTCGTATATCTTCTAAATAAAGAGTATCATTTGTCAAGTTGTTAAGGAACTACAAAATTGTTTTTGCTTGGGATTATACTGACATAAAAACATATGACCCTTCTATTGTTCGACACACTATTCCTATGATCTCATATGAGAAACCAATATAGCAAAAGTTGACAAAAATTCATCGTAATCTTGAAAGTCAAATTAAAATAGAATTGAATAAACTCCTCAAAGCTAAAATCATATTTCCAATTAGACATTCTAAATAAAATTTGGTTCCTTTCACGAAGAAATATGGTGACATTAGGATTTGTATTTATTTTAGAAATTTAAATAAAGCATGTCAAAAGGACAATTTTCCGTTATCAACAATGGAGCAAGGATTGCAAACTATAGTTGGTTCTGAATTCATGTATTTTCTATATGGGTTTCCGGGATATTACCCAGCACTAAAACACCTAGATGACATATTAAAGACTACATTCATAACGAAGTGGGAAAATTATGCCGATGAGAAGATTCCATTCGGGATAATCAATGCAGGAGCCACTTTCCAAAGAGCCATGGACACAAATTTTAGAGGACTCAATAACAAATAAGTGGTTATTTATCTAGATGACATCACAGTCTTTCTATACAAATAGCCAACCATGCGAATGACCTAAAACAAGTCTTTGAGCTATGTAAAGAGTATGGAATTTCGCTAAACCCCAAGAGTCATATTTTTCTTTACATGAAAGAAAACTTTTATGATTCATGGTGTCTAAAAAGGGTATGTATATCGATCCTGATAGAATTCAAGAGATTAAAAGGATTCATTTTCCTCATAATAAGAAAACTATGCAGTCATTTCATGGATAGATAAATTTTGTAAAGAGATTTATCCCTACGTTTTCGCAGATAGTTTTACCTTTACAAACAATGATTAAGAAAAAATTAGTCTTCAAGTGGGGACATAATGAAAGGGAATCATTTGATTTAATCAAACAATCTATTATCAATTCTCCATTATTGAATACTGCCAATTTTCTTAATCCTTTCACTTTACATACATTCTCATTAGATACATCTTATGTTGTCATTCTATAATAGCTCATTAACCAAAAAATTGAAGCACTAATATCATTTTTCAGTTCCAATTTTCAAGGCACAAAACTAAATTATTCATCTATTGAGAAAAATATATTTTTTGTCTTCCAATATATAAAGAATTTTATGCCATTTCTCCTCAAAACTCACACGTCCAAGATAATAATTCCATTCTCCGTAGTAAGGAAACTATTGATAGAAACAGAAGTAGGAGAGAAAAGGGCTAATTGTGTAACTTCTTTACAAGAATATGATGTAAAAATTAGACCTTCTAAAATTATTCGAGGTGAAGGTTTTTGAAGAATGCTAACAAGAGCATCCCATTTATCATCAGAAGAAGATCTAGGTAATGATATACAAGTTTTAGAGGTAAGCCTCAGCAATTATTAGTCTCAATATGCTCATATTAAGTTTTTTTTGAAAAAATGGATATGCCCCAACGTCGCTCAGTTATAAAACAAAGCGTTCTTTAATATTAAAAGATAAAAAATATGAAATGTTTAATGATGTAGTGTTTAGAAGATAATTTGATTTCATGTTATTAAGATTCTTAGACAAAGATGAAGTAGAGAATGTTTTGCAGGAACTCCTGATGGACTAGCTCGAGGACATTTTAGAGGAAATACAACATCACATAAAATCTTGCATGTAGGTTACTATTGGCCAAAAATTTTCAAATATTCTCATGATTATGCGAGGAAATGCAAAGTCTGTCAAAGTGCATCTAGAAGATAAAGGAAACCATCTTTTCCATTATAACCAATTAATATCAAACAACCATTTGAGCAATAGGGTTTAGATATAATTGGTGAGAATGTTCCTAATTATTCCCAACAACATAAATACATCCTCACACCTACCAATTATTTTAATAGATGGGTGGAATAAATTCCACTAAAATTAGCCAACTCTGAGAATATTTTTGAGTTCATTGATCAATTTATCATAACTAGTTTTGGTTTACCCACTGATTTTATGTTGGAAAATGCATATTATTTCTCAGGAGCTTCTATGATAGAATTTATATCAAAAGAGGTTTTAAACTCAAATATTACACTAACTATTATCCTCAATGAAGTGGTTTAGTAGAATCAAAAAATAAAAAACTTATTAGAATCATTACACAAACTATTGACCAGAATCGAAGAAATTGGCACAAATCTTTAACATTTTTTCTTTGGATAGATAGAATAAATCAGAAGGCCTCCATTGGCACTTCTCCTTTAATCTCATTTATGGAAAATAAGTTTTTCTTCATACTAATGTAGTTATTACTTCTCTTGCCCTTGTCTAATTTATTGATGAATCACCTTCTTCTTCTTTGCAAGTAAGACAATTTCAAATCCTTAAACTTGAAGAGGAAAGAGAAAAAGCTAAAGTTACTCATGCACATCATCAACAATTAGTTAAAGCTTCATTTGATACAACTTCTGTCACTCCAAAAACATTTAAAATTGGTGATCTCTTACTAAAATTGGATAAGTCACATGAGGAAAAATGTAAACATACCAAATTCGAAAGACTCTCGCTTGGACCATTTCACATCATAGAAGAAATAGGCCCATAAATGTTTTTATTGCAAGATCTATCGGGCAAAATAGATTCTTTGGATGTTAATGGGGAGGTTTTAAACAAATATTTTTCATAGAAGGTAAACCCTTCTATTCCCTGTATATTATTTTCTATTCTTTTCTTAGGAAAATAAAATTTGAATGGTATTGATTTTTGGCTTTTCAAATAAAAATCTCAGTTATTTTTTATTTATTTACCACATTTATAAATAACAGTTGTTAAGCAAACAATTGAAAAATTATAATATCAAATATATTTTATTTCGCTAAAAATTTAAATTTCACTAAAGCTATTTAGTCTTTCATAAACTCTCACTTTTATACCGTACGATTACTCTACTATCAATCAAAAAAAAATATTTAACAGAGTAAACAATATTTTCCAGATAAGAAATATTAAACTCTAAAATTATCATCTAGAATCCTCAAAAGGACCAATGATTCACCCCATGTGGAAACCTTTTCAATTTTCAGAAAGAAATTCAAAAAAATATGATAAAGCTTAGAAGATAATAAGTCTCATCACAAGTTTTTTTACCATGTTCATAGGAAAATAATTAAACTGACATTACCAATACTGCCTACCAAAATAGGGCAATGACTTGAGATTATATCAAAAGGCAAGGGGTCTCATCAAGATCCAACTTGATGAGTTTAGTCATGTAAATATTTGGTTACCAAGCAAAGATAATGTCTTCTAAGTGACAAAAAATACATAGAAAATATTTACAAAAAAAAAAACAAGTTCCATAAGAGATAAAGTATATAAAATTGAGCTTATTTTTAGAAGACTGTAATAGTAATTGGATGGAACAATGAATCATTGTTGGGTTAAAGGTAACCCTGCCAAAGGCTAAAATTTTCTACTAGATTAAAGGCTCTACCTGTGATAAATGAGTATATATTTATAAAGCTAAGATGAATGAGCCACCTGCTTACTATTTTTTGAACTTAGTAAAGACTGATATAGATACTCATGTTTTAATTTTAAAGAGTAAATATTATGGATTATGACTAAGTGAGATTTTATTACTTAGTAAAATATTATTTGTATTGAAATTAATTCTTGTAACTATTTTCATTTTGAAAAGATATAGAAATTAAAAAAAAGATAATCAGAGATAAAGATAATCAGAGATAACTGGTTCTCCCATGTGAAGCACCAATTGTTATATTAGACAACACCCACATCTATTTTAATAATGAACAGGGACCCTTTAAAAAATAAAATAGTATTTTAGCAGAATTTTTAGTTTTGGCATTAAGTCTTAAACTTTAGAAATAAAATACTTTTTTTTTCCACTTTGATTTTAGAGCGCTTAGCATAAATCACATACCTTACATGCCAACAATGTTAAAACACATATAAGATTTTCAAATTGCGATAAGTGATTCAACCTTTTTGAGAGTTATAAAATCCCCATTGAAAAGTTTAAAAAATTCCTTAAAAGTATAAATCGCGTCATGCCTCCTTTAAAGAACAAACTTATAACATTTCGGAAAATTTGTGATAAGTCAGACTCGATGAAATGATGAACAAATAATGAAATGTATCTATAAATATGTGAAAGCACATTACTTTAAGTTTTAAGCACATATCACATTCCACAAGGATTAACCAAATGGAAATTCATATCCGTTGTAATTAATTGAGATCTGTAATTTGTGCACATAGCATTTTGCAGTTCACAGGCAGCAAAAAGCATATACTATTGGTATCTGCTAAATGTTGTGATTTACACTATAATATTTATTATTCAAGTGCTTGAAGTTTTTCTTATTCAACCAATCTGTTATAAGAGATAATGACATAGATATTTGGATTAGACATATTGCGTAGGGAGTGTAAGTGATTTGATAAATGAATTAAGGGTTATTAACGACATTCAATGGGTACAAGGTTCAAAATATTGATATATTTTGTGAAGCATGTTTTAAATTTAAAGGACCAGATTTTCATTTACGTTGATTTAAATCTATTCTATGTCTTCACCTCTACTCATATCAGATTTGAATTTACTCATTTTTTTTGGAATTCAGGAAACCACCTAAGGAAGAAATATCAACTCAAATTAAAAAGAAAGGAAAATCCGTTGCCCAAGCCTCCATTTTTGAGGCTACATACTTGCATCCATTATTCTCAGACACAATGTGAAATAAGGACAATGTGAAATCTTCTTGGCAAAACCATGTACAACCTTTTGGAAGAATAACAACCAAGAGAACTAAAGAAAAAATTAACAACATATAAGGCAGTTTCATTAGAACCATCTTACTTTGAAGTTGCACACTTGTTTCTCCATAGGGTAGCGTCAAGGGCGAAGATCTTACCATACACTATATGGTAAGATGGGTAATTGATAACCTCAACATTGCAGAAAGAACATTAAAAAATTAAAATATAGAGAACATAGGCTCATTCACCACTGAAGATTTGTGAACAATGTATCATCTTCCTTTTCCACACAAGATTTATGATAACGCTTTCTTGGAAAATTGATCAGAATTTGGAAGAGGGCCTAAAATTAGCTAAAAATTAAAAGTGCTCAAATTTATTCATACCTAAATGATCGGATAGAGTTCGTGGCCAGCATTCTAGTGCAACTCATTTCATCAAAAACCGAGTTTGTATGACCGAGTTATCATCTCTTGTTTGTTTTCCAAAACAAGCAAAAGAGGAGCAGAATAGGTACAAGCATGATGTGGCAGGTACAGTCAGCATTGTAGGGAATACTCTCTGGATTGAAGCTAGTGGAGTTGTGGTAAGTGTCGTCTTCAGATTCGCCAAATGGGTTAGTGAAGAGAGAAATTTTCCAATGACCTCCAATATTCTTCCTAAGTTGGAATTTGAATTTTTTTTAAGGTTGGAGTACAACCCAAACAAAGCATGCCATGTGCCCTATCTGGTGGGCCCTCTCCAACCTTTCGGTCAAATCATTTTGTTATTAAGTTTTTGAAATTTATGTTTTGATGGTGGAATTATAAGTTTATATATATATATATATATATATATATATATATATATATATATATATATATATATATATATATATATATATATATATATATATATAGATATATATATATATTAAAGTTTTAAACCCATGACAGATTTAACCAAGTTTGGAAGAGAGTTAACCAAGTATGGAGGAGGTTTAAACTTGGGGAAGCTCTAAGTATAGTGGATAATTCATTATAAATCTAATAAAAATGATATGGAGGAGTGGGGGGTCGAATCCACGACCTTCCGCCCACCAACCACGCGTCTTACTGTCTCCTTTTCCTACTGGTTCTTAACCACTAAAGCTTCCACATCATAATAAAGTTAATGTGCACAATAGTTGGGGGTTGGAGGGAGCTAGCCCCCTCCCCATGTGGTGAGAAGAACAAAACGAAGTGCTAACCCAAACGAACCGACGATATTTTTTTTTAAACATGTTTAATTAATGTTTAAATGTGGTTTAACAACAATAAAACCTCATTAGCACTAAGAATGCGCTTATCAATTAAACTATACTTATCTGCCCGTAAGCCTATTTAACACTAATTAAAATTTCAAATTAAGTTGTTGGATTTTAGGAGGGCATGCCATTTTTGGAAATTTTCTAAATTTGTATTTTGAACTGGCAGTTCTTCTAGTTTTAGAGGAGAAATTAGGGCAAAAGAATTTTTGGTCATAACTCACTCAATTTTCACTGAAACAGAGCTCAGAAAGAGTAATTCTAGGCTAATTGGCATGTTGGGAACTCCATGAAGCAGGTTTTAGAGGCATAAAGCATCCTCAATAGGTGTTTTAGTGCATTTGAATATGTTTTAATGCCAAGGCCAACAAGTGTTGGGGTCATTTCCAAAGCATCCAAAGTCCAAATTCAACAAGAAAATAGTCATTTTTGGGAGATTATGATGCTATAAAATAATTGGAATATGTTCTAAGAGGTTTTGAATCTTGTAATAGCAATTTGAGCACACTTGAAGCTAATACAAATGCCCACACTATGAAGCTGGATCGAGGAGATGTATCCCAGGAGGGGTTAACTCTGTAAAAAAATTCTGTGTTAAGATTTGTTATGTGTGTTTTTGTATTTTATATTACTTCTGTTCTATCATTATAAATTATGCTTTTTAATCTTATGAAAAAACTCATAATTTCACTAAGTACACTATCTGATAATCACATGCTCATAAAAAAACCTATCAAGGATAAGGAAAACAGAGCACATAAAAGTTCATATCTAATATTAAACTAGCACATTAATAACTAGCATTATTTTACAGATCAAGTTGGTATCAAAGCACAAGGTTGCTTCCTTGTTTTACTTGAAGGTTTTGAATAGTGAAAATTTACTGATACATACAAGTCTCAGATTGCAGAGAGGAGAGGGGAAGCTACTAATAGCTAGTCCAAAAGTTAGAAAATAAGGAATAAGGCTGAGAAGGCATCATCCTCACCCAAAGAACCACTCAAGGAAACACTTGAAGCACCTCAAATTTCATCTCCAACAGTTGAGATAGAAGAGGAATTAATTGCATAAGAGGCTGAACTGATTGAAGAGGTACAAGCTGCAGAGATTGAGCTTGAACCTACAGCCAAAATGTCAGGCCATGAAGGAACTCATGAACATTTTGAAGAAGAAGAAAATTTCAAGAGGGAATTCAAAGTAATGAAAAGGATAGCAAAAGTTATGTATGAAGCTTTGTGAAATTTTGTGAAACTCTTTAATTCATTACATTGTGATGGAAATTTCATTAAGTGGTGATTTTAAACCATCCTCCTTTGCAAGAATCTTTGATAAAGAGATGGTGCAGGACTTATACATCATGAAAGATATGGTGCAACAGTTGTATGAATATGTAAAGGAGAGCAATAAACTTCAAGAACAGTTGGTTTCCATGAAGAAAAAGAAGAAATAAGTTATTCAAAAGATGCATGATATGGAGATATAGCTCCATCATGCCAAAGAAGCCTTAACTAAGAATTTTCTTGAAGAAGAGGTACATAATTCAAGTTTGTCTTCAATTTCCTCTCAAGATAAATGTGTAGGTTCTTTTGAAAAACACACTATAGGAATAGGGTCCAAATTGATGATCAAAATGGGATATGAAGGTAATGCATTAGGTAAACATGCACAATGCATAGTTGAGCGAATTATGGTTGAGGAAAGGCTTAAGTATTTGGGTCTTGGCTATGGCCAACTTTATGGAGAAATTTATAAAGCCATGAAGGCACTTGAAATAGTTCCAATAAGGACTATTGTTGCAATTTCAAACCATCAACCATGAAAAGTTTGTATTCGAGATGAATGCAATTGTTTGAAACACATGTTGCAGCAAGATGCGTTTAGACATGCAACTTATGGCGAACAAGAGAGTTGTGACAGCTCTAAGGACATGAAATTGTTGATGGCCTTCAATAGAGAGCTAGAACCTCTTCAATTTCATCTCCTCAAGAAGGTGATAAAGATGAACATTCAAATAATAATTCAAGGTATAATTCTTCCTATAATGATGTTTCTTATGATTATGTTAAGCATGACATATCTGCATGCATGGATGGGAGAATTTTTTTGTTTTCATATTGTGGTTTGTATAACCATCAAGTTTCAAGATTCTGGAAGATAATGATAGCATATAGGAAACAATCAAAGCAAAAACGAATTGAACAGAAGATGAAAAATAATTGTACTCATTGTCAGAAGAAGGGACATCTCATTGACAAATTTTGGACACTGCATCCAACAACTCATCCAAAGAATTTGAAGCAAGTGGAGAAAAATATTGACGAGAATGGAACATGAGATTCCATAATCGATATGAGTCAAGATGATTCACAAGAAGAGGATGTTCAGCGGGACAAATCACCATTGAAGTGGTTTGGTAGGAAATGGCTCGATTTCTTGAAGAAGTAAGTCATGCATTTCCTTTGTACATAAATGAAAATTTGAGCTATGCGTATGCATGAATTTCTATTGAAATTATGACAAGTTGCAGCAGATTATTAGAACTTGTACAATGCAAGATTGGATGTGAATGTTGTTTGATTGAAGACATTTCTATTTGTTGAAAAATTTCATCAATATGGTGTAAAATATGGGTATTTCACTCATTTATGTTGTAGAAATTTATCATTCAGTTCACCTCTTATGATCACCCACATGTTTTGGGTTTATGTACTTATTTTTACTTAAAAGAGAGAGTTGAAAAATGTACATATGCATGAGATTTTGTATATGTAAGTAGAGAACTTGTAATAGGTTCATTGTAAATAGATACATGCATGAGTGTTGTTAATATGTATCATTCCATATCGATTTGTGTAGATTGTGTCGCACAAATTTAATATCGATTTGTATCTATTGTGATATGCATATATTTATCTATTTGTGTCGATTTTTTTGTACATTTTTCATATTGAATTATGTGAATTTTGTTGCACATTTCATGTCAACTTGTGTTGTTGATGTCGCATATTGTTTGTCGAATATGCTTGCCGATAATGTTGCTCAACTTATGTTTTAGTTGATGGTTTTTATCAATTGTGAGTCCATATTGGATACACAAATGTGCATTAATATCGCCATGTACTTGATGTTACAGGAGGTGAAAGTAATTGCTTTGAAGGAGAAGAAAAAAAGAATGAGTTTGTCTACATTTCAATTCTTGCATAATATTTTCTTTTGAAGATTGATTATGTGTTCTTGTGTTAAGATGTGGTAGGAAGTTTGATGTCCATTCAGTGAAAAGTGGACGAGATGCAAATTTTTTTGTATCCATTGCAGAAAAATCTAGTTTCTTGTGTTGACACCAAGAGTTCACTCATATTGCAAGCTTAAATTTTATAAGATGATTTCCATGAAGAATCCTATATGCATTTGTTGCAAGAGGGACTTCATTCTCAATGTGGAGGCTAACAATTTTCCAAGAACATAGAGATATGTGTGGTACAGATGGATATGTAATAATCAAAATTAGTCAACAATGCTGAAGTGGTTCAATAACAACCAGAGAGCAGTGGTTCAGGTACATAGCTAGTTGCGATGCAAGGCATGTCAAGATGATTTTCAAAAATACTTCTCAATTAAAATCAGTTGATATGACTTCAAATCGGAAGATTATTGAAGCTCAAGAATATAATTATTAGTTTTTGTGGTTCCAAAAGAACGTTATTGGGAAGGTGTGATCAGAATTTGGATCAGGGCCTAGAATTAGCTAAAAATTCAAAGTGATCAAAATTATTTCAGACTTGAACGATTGGATAGAGTTTGTCGCTAGGATTTCGGCACAACTTGTTTCATTAAAAAATGAGTTCGTATGACTGAGTTATCATTTGCTGTTCATTTTCCAAAACATGCAAAAGAGGAGCATAACAAGTATAGTGATGATGTGGCAGGTACAGTCAGCATTGTAGAGAATATTCTCCAGATTGCAGCTAGTGGCATTGTGACAAGTGTCATTTTCATATTTGCAAGATGGGTTACTGAAGAGATAAATTGTCCAATGACCTCCAATATTCTTCGTAAGTTGTAATTTGAATTTTTTTTAAGGTTGGAGTACAACCCAACCAGAGGGCACCACGTGTCCTATCTAGTGGGCCCTCTCCAACCGTTGGGTCGAATCATTTTGTTATTAAGGTTTGGACATTTAATTTTTTTATGGTGGAATTACATATATATATATATATTAAATTTTTAAACCCATAGTGGATTTAACCAAGTTTGGAGGAGATTTAACCAAGTATGGAGGATGTTTAAACTTGGAGGAATTTCTATGTATGGCAGTGAAGTTATTATAAATTTGAGAAAAATTATATGGTGGATTGGGGGGTCGAACCCTGGACCTTCCGCCTGCCAACCACACATATTACAGTCTCCTCTTCCCAGTGGTTCTTAACCACTAAATCTTCCACATTATAATAAATTTTATGCACCTAACAGTTTCGGGTCAGAGGGGGCCAGCCGCATGGGCCATCCCCCTCCCTATTTGTCCAAAAGTGCAGAAAAAAGCTCTAATCCAAATGAACCCGTGGGATTATTTTAAAATTTTTTAATTAACTCTTAAACATGGTTTCACCATGATAAAACATATTTAGCACTAAGAACGTGCTTATCAACTAAACTATACTTATACACCCATAAGCATGTTTAATGCTAAATAAATCCACAGATTAAGTTTGTAGGATTTTAGGATGGTGTACCATTTTTGGCGGTTTTGTAAATTTGGAATTTTAACTCGCAATTCCTCTAACTTTAGAGGATAAATTGGGGGAAAGGAAGTTTTGGTCATTACTCACTCATTTTTCGCCCAAACATAGCTCAAAAAGAGTCATTCTAGGCTAAATGGCATGCTGGGAACTCAATGAAGCAATTTTTAGAGGTAGAAAGGGTCATCTATAGGTGTTTTAGTTCATTTGAATATTTTCAAAGGCTAGGGCTAGCAAGTGCTGCAGTCCTTTCTAGAGCATCCAGAGTCCAAATTCAGCAAAAAATAAGTAGTCAATTTTTTGGATATTATGATGTTATAATAGCATTGGAACAAGTTCAAGGAGGTTTTGAAGCTTGTAATAACAATTTGAGAACAATTGAAGCTAATACAAAGGCCCACACTATGAAGCTGAACCAAGGAGATGTAGCCCAGCAGGGGTGAAAAACTTTATCAAAATTCTGTGTGTTATGCTATGTTATATTTGTTTGTTGTGTTTTATATTGATTCTATTCTGTCATTAAAAATTATGCTTTTTAAGCTTATGAAAAAACTCATAATTTCACTAAGTAAAATTTTTTATAATGACATGCTCATAAACAAAACTATGAAGTATAAGTAAAACAAATAAAATAAAATTTTATATCTGATATGAAACTAGTACGACAATAAATAGCATTCACTTTTAGATCAAGAACCTTTCATGAAATAATTGAGACTTAATGAAGGTGATAAAAGGACGGAAAGAAGACAAGGGTATGATAAAGCGAGATAAACTTGGTATGTACCCCATTCCACAATTTCCATCAGCTTAGTATTATGTAGGAGGAAAGCTATGTAGACTATTTGCTAGACCTGATACCACAAAATTCTCTATTGAGTGGATTCCTTTAATTATTGTAGTCGCCAATTCCATTTTTATGAATTGGACAAATATTTTATTTGCTAACTTGCCCAAAACCATCATGGATTATAGAACCAATAGAGTCTTTTCCACTAGGACAATTCCCCCTTTCTATATGAGTGCATATATCATGAACGCCATTTTTTTTGCTCAAGTTTTCCTATTATGGGTTGGAAGTGGACAAGCCAAGACCCTGACCTGATTCATGTGTATCACAGAGCCCTTTGGGACTCCAAGTTTTATTTACATTTTCATAAAATATTTCATGGAGTTATGTTACCTATCTATCATGTTATTTTTAATGAGAGAATTCCTAGAATTTCCAAGGAAGCCAGTTTTGATATTCTACCTATAGACCGATGGTTTCGTGACAAAAATTTTACTTATATTAGAGTTTCTGCAAGTCTTTCTTCTCCCCATGTCCTGCGCTACTACATTCTAGACAAAATTTTGGAAAGATAAATCACATTTCAAACTCTTGTAAGCGGTATAACTAAGAAAATCAGATATTGTAAAAACACCATTTGGCTTACCTTCCCAGTACAGTGTGGCACTTTTTCCGATTTTGACATAGGTCGTGAAGCAAAATAATTTCCAAATATTACTTCATTGATTCTGGCTCTAATGCAAGGAAGACAATTTGATCCGAATGATGTGGTTCAAAATTTTACCACTAGGCTTAAACTCAAACCATTCACAAATGAAAAAGAGATGTTCTATGATCTATTTGAAGGCGTAGAGAATTTTTCATATGTGTTAAAAATTGCATCAAATAATCTCAGTGTGGCAGATGTTAAGGTTTTTCATCAACATAGAACCAAGAGGCTAGAAATAGTCCCATTGGACTTGTTACAAATTGAATATGTCATAAGACCAACCCCCAGCATTAGTTTAGATGATGAATCTAAAGCATGTCAGAAGATGAGTCTAGGGAAAAGTCAATTTTAGATTCAGAGCACTCTCAACATCAATCTCAGAGCTTATAACATTCTGATAATGAATGTGAGAGAAAAAATGAAAGCCCCGAGTAGATAATTGAAAAATTAATTAAAGGAATTGATATACAAACTGAGGAGGAAAATTATGGAAATGAATCATTTTCAAAATAAGTTCAAGATATTCAGATTAAACCTAAGTTGATAGTTAAAATTCAAGGAAAGGATTTATAGACATAATGGGAAAATTTTTCTAAAGCACTGGAGACACCACTACCACTAAAACCTAATGTTGAAGAATCAACAACTTTCAAAACTCTAGAGAAATCCCAGACTATAGTGGAAAATGCAATACCACTACAACAGGTACCAAAAGATAAGCATCAAGATATTATCTCAGTGTACCCAGCACAGGAAATCATTTTCAAAATAAAGGAAATATCTCCATTAGCTATTTTCTACAACCCAGGTCACAAAATTGTAGTCAAGAGAATAAAGAGAAGAAGAATTGATGAATCAGTGACTGCTCTTGAAAATGAATCAGTGGATGTTGTATGGAAGGACTCTTTGGCCAATTACACTAAACTCTCATATTTTTTTGGTGCATATGCAACTGCTACAATTGATAAAGAAGAGGAAGTGAAAATTCTTCTCAAACAAAAGGAACAGAAAGTTCAAGAATTGGAAAGACTAATACAAGAGGAAAAGCTTAATGCCACTAAGAAAATTGAGATGAAAATGTCACAATTCCAAAAATACTTTGAAATATTAAATTTGCAACACCAAGTACAAATTTCAGAAAAGGAAACACAGATACAAGATACCATGGATAAACTGAAAAGTCAGCCTCAAACAGAGAAATTTATTAAAGATGTACTTGAATGGAATCCAAATTTGAAGTAATAGGAGGAATTTTTTTGTCACCAAATCTCAGTTACCAGTTCATATTGTGATAGAAGAAATATTTTGATTCAACAAGTGGCTAACAGGACATTAAAATGTGACAATGTCCCAAAGAAAATTTTTTGAGTTCATCGTATGGAAATAGTTTGACATAGGAAAGAAATTTGATCTCCCCAAAATGGATAAGTTTCAAAAATGTATTGTATTCAAATATTGGGAAATGAAATTAAGACAACCAGAGAAGGAAACATAAAAGGAAGAAAATATGACAAATGAAATGATCGAATTTGTTGATAGAAAACTTCTAAATGTTGAAATTATCAAAGAATCTACAACTGAAGTGCTCCCAAAGCTTAAAAAATTAGAAGCACAGTGGAAGGAGAGCACAAAGACACATGCATAATATATTAAAAATATAACTAATTTTGATCAGGAAAATTACTGGAATTTTCTGATCAAACCATATCATTAGTGCCTGAATCTACAATAATTAAATGAATCCACTAAGAAATCGTTGCCAACTCTTTCAAATGGAGTATTTAAAATCCAGATCAGATTCAGGATCACACACCCAACTCATCTAAAGCCAATGGTATATATCTCCCACTTCAAACATGAAATGGGAAAAGAAGATCAACCCACCTAAACATTTTGTTAATTTTATTCCTAGATTGTATTTTAAGTTTACTCATTACGAGGAAGGTTGTTTGAAACCTCATCAAGTTTTTATGTAATAATATATTTTAAACATATTTAGGTTGTAATTTCAACCCTTCTCATGCATTTATAGAAGGGTCCATAAATTTTTCAAAAACATTTCCAAATTAATGCACTTCTATATGTTTGTGAATGCCTTGATGAATTAATGGAATGAAGTCTGTTATCTTTTGATATTGAAGTTGTTTAACTAAAGTCTCACTTTTATACTCATTGAATTTCTTTAAATTCAACATGAAGAGGATAAGAATACTATTATCAGTTTGAATGACTCTAACCTCGTATTTATGGTATTTCTACACATTATATTAAGTTTTTATTCTTGAATTAAGAATCATCTTTTATCTATTTTATATATGAAAGTTGTTATCATAAGTTAATGTTAAATGCAGTTATGTACTGATATTTATTTATAGTTTATTATCTCAAATATGATCAAACTTATGAATGTAATATATATTTCACAATTGTTTTGGTCAAACTATTTTGCAAAAGAATTATGCTTACATAATTTTCATCTCTTTCAACTTTTGAATAATCTTCATTACAAATTGTTGAAAGATAATGTTTCTAGATCGCATTAAGTAATGAATACTCCTAGGTATATAGTAGAATAGATATTCAGTCAATGCATGTGATATATTAAATCATTTTCCTTTTTGCATGTTATAAACAAAACACACGCTCATAATCCTTACTGGGAAATTGGTCCCATTACCCACAGTTGGAGCCACTACACCAAATGAAAAAGAACTTTCTCTAATGTCTGGACAGGGAGGTTTCACCCCATGTTGTTTCAACGGAATTCTGAGGCTTCAACACATTCCTGTCATTGTCTTTTCCTCCTCCACAAAATCATTTTTCTCCAAATTTGTGCTTGCTGGAGTGTAGTGTAGAAAAAATAGATTTTCCTATAGAAAACACTATTTTTCTTGTTGAATACTCCCTTCTCCTTGATTTTCACTCTTCTCTCTCCTTGGTGGGTCTGTGGAGGTTGCACGAGGTGTGTGGGTTTCCAATCTTGCTGAATGTCTTCTGATATATGTTATAGGTGTCCTTATGGGTTAAGTGACTTCTTGTACCCTTCAATCTTATAATATGATTTCTTTCTCCTTGTATGGTGATTCGCCAATGGTGATAGGGCTCTTGGTGGGAGTTTGTGTATTTCCCTCTCTCACCCTCTGACTCTTCCTAGTTCTGAAGTACATAGGTGTCTGCCTCATTCTTTTTTTTTTAACATGTGTGCTCAAAGTTACAGTTAAAGTGTAAAATATCTCTTGGTCTGTGATGTCAAGTGACATGCTTCTGTATTGTTTTTCCTTAGTCTTTATATCCTAATTTCCTTTAGATTCTTCTTACTCTATTTCTGTTGTCTCTATGTTCTCCGTCTCAATTTCCATGTCCTCCTATTCCACTCTATTTTATGCCTCCTCTTCCTCTCTATTTCCTACCTTTTCTTCCTCTCTATTTTCTGCCTCTTCTTCCTCTTCTTATTCATCCTCATCTACTTCTTCTTCTCCAGGGCTAGAAGTAGAGGTTTACCATGTTTTGGTAGCTATAAAGGCTTACCTATCCATGTCTATAAAATAGGACCTAGATACAGGTATTTTTAGCCTTCTTAAAGCATCATTTACAATTAAATTTATCTGGCCATGATGGGCCAAGTGCTGATAATTCCTTTGTCTCACTTTATGGATCATATCAGTGATGGAATTTAGGAGGAAGTGAGGGAGATTTAATATTTGTTCGACTGGATGCTCTCCTTGGAACCTCAGTTCATTTAACAAACTGAAATGATACCCATAAACCACACTCAATCTGCCTTCACAAGGGATGAATTTCATAATTTGAAAGGAAACTTCATCCTAGGGGTATGGAAGGTTCTCTCTTCTCACACCATTTTTATCTTCAATATACTTCTATCCATGTAGGAAGAAATTATTTTTGGTTGCAGTGCTAGGAATTCTTTCCTTGACCCGTTTGACTCCTAAGGAAAAGGTGGTAAATCTTCTTATGCATTCAGGAGATAGTGTTATGGCTAGTCCTCTTCTCACAGTGGTGGATTGTTCTTCTTAATGTGACTGTAGGGTGACTACAAATGCTTTAGCTATTTCATCGTGAGAACCTTTCAATAGCTTGAACAACCGTAGCCATTCGTGATTTCAAAATATTTCCATAACTTGAGGGTGCTAAATAATTATATTAATGTGTGTAGGTGCCCTCTTGTTGAATCCCCCTCCAGTTTTAATGCTCTAACATTAATGTGGTGAGAGGTTTTTAGAGGTAAGTGTTGGATATGGAGGCCTTGAAGGAAATTTTTTTTTTTTTTTACCTTTTAACTATCACATATTCTTTTGCTGAGTGTGAATTACATGGAGGAATTTTAGTGTTGGAGGATGACAATATAATTACCTTGGTTCTTTGCTATTTTGGTTTGATATATGGGGGCTTTTGGAAGCCAATCCACACATAAGTAACTATGTTCCACCCTCTAAGTCCCTGCTGGTGTACTGCTAAAGTTGCATGTAGAAAAAAATGTGGTTTCATGTACCAAGATGGTGCATGTAATCTTGAACTCCGATGTTTTCTTATGATGCCTCCCAATACTCTCCTGCACTTTCCTCTCTTTGAAATTCTCAACGCAACAGTGGAAATGAGACAAATATTACCTTTATTGTACTTTTTAATGAAATTTGGAGCATTGTGCAGAGTCGTATTCAACTTCAGTTTCCTATTATAGACTACTAGCCCCCACTTCAGTTAATCATTTTTGACCTCGTGATCACTCCCCTTCGTACTAATCCATCATAAATTCACTTTGTTTGACTTGAACATGTGCCATGCACTTTTAGTTTTCCTTCAGTTTTAATTTATGAAGGTGGCCAAGTTAATTGGCCACCTTTTTTCTTTTTAAACTTATAAACCTCGACATTTAACTATTTTGGCCATTATTGATGCACAACGAGCAGTGAGAGGCCACAATTGAGCTTACCTGGTTATAGTGAGGTGTAGTAGGAGCTGTTGTAAGGAGATGGAGCTGGTGGTAGAGGATAGAGTCTTTTATTTGATGTGTCCTCATTTTTTTTGAGTGAGCGAATTTTTTTGAGTGAGCTCCTTATCTTTTGAGTGTGATTTTCTTACCCTTTTCTTATTTTTTTTCTTTTGCAGGTATTTCATGGAGGGCTTCATATGGCATGGCTAGTATTCTTGTACCTCTGGAGTGTGCTGGTGGTCTCCTAAATTCATCTACATTATATTTTCTTCATCTTTTGGCCTCGTTGTGCCACACACAAATTTACTACAGAGAACTCTGTGATAGTTGTAGCAGTTTCTTCCTTCCCTCTTATTGCTTCAATATTTTAGGAATGGAGGGATATGGTTTATGGACACTATGGAAGAATTCACGGGATGAATGGAGTGGAGGAAAAGCAACAAAATTGGCTCATATGCCAAGGTTTTAATGATTTAGCTGCCCAAGGTGCAACATAGGGTTTTAGATCAGGAAACCTTGCGCATGGAGTGAAATACAGTGTTCAGCATTGTAGGCATAGGAAAAACACATATTGTCATGCCCTAACTGAATTTCAGAAACCCCTTAGACAACCTTTCTATTCATAAATTATTTTCCTCTAGCATTTACAAGAGTTTCCTATAGTGCTACAGGAATCTTGTAGTTGCTTATTTTTCATGCCGCAATTCTAGATTAGGGAGAAAAATTGAACTTGTTTCCTATTTCGTGGGTGAAATGGATGAAAGGATGGATGGTGGAGTGTCTTATGGAGTGTGGAAGAAGAGAGGAAGTAATAATGAAGAGAAATCTCTCATCTGTATCCTGAAAACCATCTTCAATCGTGAACCTACAAAATAGAAAAGCACATAAATGCATTGGTTTTTATTTTTCTTTTCCTTGAAGGCAAGTGGGCTACCTCCACAATTTTTTTCAACCAAGAGGCTGGCCTTGGGCACCCCAAAAGGGTTTTCACCCAAAGATATTTTATTTTTTGTTTTTCTTTTTTCTCTAGGACAACCTCATGGAGGTTTTCAACCTTGGAGTTGGTATAGGGTGCCCAGGGAAAATTTTAAGGATGAAAATTTATCTTAAAGTTTAGAAACCTTGGTGAATCTTACAAGTCCCTAACATGCAAACTATAAGATGTTTAGTAATATTTTTGGAAATATATTCAAATTTCTAATGATTTGGTATATTCTCTATAAAATTTTGGCAATTTTTAATGTAGAATAATTTAATAATATAAAATTTGGGCGAATATTTTTTAGGAAAAACAGAATTTGGCGAATATTTTTCTGGAAAAAGCATAGAAAATTAGCCCATGTACGAATATTAGCCCGTAAATTTTTTCCTGAGGTTGACTCAGAGAGGTTTTGACCGAAGCCTCTTTATTATTATTTTCTCTTTTTTTTCTTTAGGATCCATTACAAACTATGGAGTTTCCCATGACATACACTTCGTTGCTTATGAAATTTATAAAATATACCCTAGAGAGGGTCTTCTTGTAAACCTTCAGTCTATAACCATTGACAAGTAAGGGAATTCCTTCCTCAGTTATGGTTCTGATATGAACTGCACCATTATCATAGAATTTGTCCGCTTTGTAGGGTCACAACAATCTTGTCATCATTTTTTTTTCAAGTCGTTAAACCTTGGTTAAACCAAAAACTCCCAATATCCTTCTTAAAAGGACTTTTCCTTAATATTCTTTTCATTATAGACCTTCCTTTGTAGTTGAATTACCTCTATGTGGAGGAGTGGTTGCATCTTGAACTCATCCAATCCATTTAATTGGAGAAACCTCTATTTTTGGGAATTTTAAATGTCTTGGTGTAGCTCAGCTACCATCCTTAAGGTGTTGAATTCAAATTCAAGTGAAATCAAATCTTTCTTGCCATAGAATAGATCATAAGGAGTGAGTCCTATTGTTGTTTTCTAGGTAGTTTTGTAGGCCCCAGTAGCTTCTACGAATATGTCTATTGAATCTCTCTTGTTGTTTCTCACAACCTTGGAGAAGATACTGTCTAAGGCTCTGTTAGTTGATTCCACTTGGCCATTCACCTGAGGGTAGTAGGTAGTAGAAGTATTATGCTTAATCTTGAACCTCCTCAGAAGATTCTCAATGAGATGAAAAGTGAATTGCACCCCATTACAAATGACTACTTCTTTTGGGTTGTTATGAAACCAGCTCCCAAAATAGAATAAAAGAGAGATCAACACCTTATAAAAAACCCACTTCGAGGGGGCAACCTCCTTTACATTACATAAATGAACATTTCTTGGATGATACAAATTAAAAAACATCCTTCTATATATAGGAGTCCATGGGGTCACAATATAATCCTAGCTAACATAAAAGTAATAATGTAAAGGCACAATAATAACAATATTGTGGTTATAGGGTACAACAATAACAATAAGGGCATTACACTAACAACAATAAGGGACTATACTAGTAATATAGGGACCTAACATTCCCCTCTACTTCAAAAAGGTTTTTTTTTAAATGCTTGAGTAGTTTAGGATGCTTATGTATAAAATTATCATCCTCCTATGTAGAATGTTCAGTGGGTAAGCTCTTCCACTTGACGAGATATTCTAAAATTGATAGATTTCTTAGATGTCGAGTTCTTATTTCTGTGACTGCTTCAGGTTCCAATATGATTTTCGATTCCTCATAAAGTTTTGGAAATATTGTTTGAACTAGAATTTTGTCACCTATAACCTTCTTTAAGCATGAAACATGGAAAACTCGACGCACTCGCAAAGAAGCTGGAAGCACCAATTTGTATGCCATAGTGCCAATATTTTGCAACACCTTATAAGTACCTATTGAACCCTCAAAAATCGTAGCTTCAAAAATTGGGTAAAACCACCCAGTCAAGACCTTACTACAACTCCTTTTCCGTTCGGGATGGTGACTCCAACTGGATAATATGGGACCAGTTTCCCAATGATATATGGGTTGATTATTGGTTGTTTATATAATGGGTAATGAAAATAATAATTGATCTAATATATAACTCAAATAAATAAAAATAACTCTACTTAACCCGGGTACCATATAATAATGTGATTCTGGATTTGTTCCGATTAGAGGAATAATCATATAGATGGCTTATTCATCCAAAAGAAAAATGTATACACATATAATAATTAATTTGTTTAAGAAATTAAACAAAGTAATGATGATAACGTATCAAAATCATACATTTATATTAGTCACATATATTTTTAAAGATGACAATTCTAAATTTTCAGAAATGATATAACAAAGGAATGTTTCCTAGGCATACATATGTAAACAATAGCAATTTTCAAAAAGAATGTTTCATTGCGTAAAGAAAATTAAACAACATTATTACGATAGAAATACCAAGTATATTTGTAACCTCCTGATGCAAATAACACTCTGATCCTTCTTTCTTTCTTAGAACAGCCTTCGGGAAAAGAAAAAATGCAAATTATTGGAATCAATTTCCTCATAAAATTTCAGAATCGTGATCCACCATTAATAAAAATAATGTATTTGGAAGTACAGAAATGTAACCTCTCAAGTAAAAAATTAATACAAATTGAGGACCCCTTTCTAAATACATGAAAGGGGTTTAAACAATAATAAACTTAAAACAAACTATCTAAAATATCGCTAAAAAATGTAAAATTGGAGATCTGATTTCAAAAATAGAATTGTGATCTCCACTATAACAGGTTCATTGTATATCTGATATGCGCAGCTAGCAAATTGATAGAATTTCTTTCACTTCGAGAGGATAAATCAATCGGGAATGTAGCTTACTAATATATGTGGCATCCGAAAGTTCTAGAATCATATGACCGATGGCATTAGAGAGCCATTTTGTTGCCATTTGTTGGTTGTGCGGCTTAACCAAATAAAACCAGAATGTGTCCCATGTGATTCCTTGTATTGCGCTGATCTGTTGGTCCTTATTAGCTAAGTCCTACTTCCATTGTTTCTGTATTTCTTTGACCTTTGGGAATTTCCATGGGATGCAATTGGAAATCAGGTTGGCCGCATACAAACTGTCATTGATTAATTCCACTAAATTGTTCATTACAACTCTCGCTCTGGAGGTAGCCCCTTCTCCCTTAATCAACTGTGTCTCCCATTTAGAAAACATAATTTATTTGTTTGATTCTTGAATATTGGGAATATTGGCAGCGATGCCTTGATCTGTGTCATTCCATGTGAGGAATCCTGAAATTTTCTCATCGGCATCTTCAAATTCTAACCTTGTATTTACTGCCTTTTCTATGACTGATGTTGCTATTTCACATAGAGGGTCAGCTAGTGATATTATATGACAAAAAATATCAAGTTTTGTGACATTGTTTTACTTAATTCAAGAGCCTCCATTTTGAATTGATGAAGTTTAGGATACTCAAATTTTTGTATTTGTGCTTGTAAAAAAGCACTTTGTTCTTGTTTGGCCATACTTTCCTGTTGAAGCATTACTTGTAATTTTTTTATCTCTTATGATAGTTGTTGTTCTTTATGTATAGCTTGTTGGTCAAGATTTTGTTTCTCAACATTCAGCTGCTCTTTAAGTTTCTCAATCTTATGACTTTCTTCAATTAGCTGATGTTCTAGCTGTGTTATTTTTTGGTGATCCATTGTTGCCTTTTCTTCCAGCAATGTTATCTTTTGATTTTTTTTCCTTTATCAATTGATTGACTTCAGAGGCTTTATCCAATGTTGTTGTTGTATAAGCCCCCGAATATTGAGATAATTTAGTTAAATCCTCTGAGGGATTAACTTCAGAGTCCTTCCAGACAACATTCATTAATTCGACTTGGGGAGACGAAAATAGATCCTAATTAGTTTTCCTTTTCTTTCTTTGTTTTCTAACTACAACCCTATGCTTTGTACTGTAAAGGACATCTAGGGGTGGTATATCTTCAATTTTTAATATAATTCTTTTAGAAGAATTTTCTGAAATAATCTCAACATCTCGTCTATTAGTATTGTTGACTGTTCTTTCTACTGTAACATTGGTGACCAAAGGATGTTGTGTTGCAGGACATTTCATTGTACAAAAATTCTGGGAATCATTTTGACTCTTGATTTGCTGATCAAAATATTCCCATTCCTTAAATAAATTTAAATGATCATGTATATCCATTTTAGAGGAATCACCATCTTTTTTTACCTATTTTTTCCTATTCAGTTTGAACATCAGCCTTACTCCTTGTATTCTTCTCTTCATTGTTTTCTTCCTGTTGTAGTAGAGTAGTTCTCAATTGATCAAGAGGTATTGTTAGTAGTCTCTTGTTTCTGAACTGTAGGAACTCTTCCATGCCGCTTGCTCCAAATTTTATTTTTTCTAAATGTTTAACCTATGAAAATCCTTCGACCGAGGCAAATAGATCATCAAAATCAGCATCTTCATATTCAAATTTACTAACTTGCACCATAGATGTAAAGTTATAGGCAGATTTCTTGTGATCATATTGTCTTCTGGGGATGGTTGCCAATCTGAGGTCTTTTATTTTTTGGGCTTCTTTATCTGCATGTTTGAAATCATGTAGAGAAAAAGATCCACATCGGAGGGGAAATGTAGGCCAGATCAACTTCTTATAATTCTTTAGGTTTCTAGACATTCCTTTCTATGTTATTTGATAAGCTATTTCTCGAGCTAACAATTTATTGGGAATGTGCAAGGGTATAACATTAGGATCAATGATACTTCCGAATATCTGGATATAGGTGAATTTTTCTTCTCCAAACCAGCTTCCGATTGAGGTTAGGTCAATGCTGGCCTCATCGGATAACCTTGGAACGGGTTTGTTGAACATAAATTAATGAATTGGCAAGATAAACCCATGACAAATTTTTTATTTATGGTCTTTGTAATAAGCCTTCCATAGATATTTGTGATCAATGTGGATAGGAATTGGGATTTGAGAAGTCCACCTCCAGCCTAAGATAGGGAATTCACAGTTGAAACATATGGTGTCAATAATATAAACACTCATGTAAAATGGGGGTATTATCCGGGTAGTTAAAAACGTATTTTTCCTATAATCGAGGATTTTTCTTGCCATTTTATCAGATAAAATGTTTGCCCAATCCATGATATAGGAGTTAACAATGGCTTCAATTAAAGGTACCATCTCGATAGAAAATATTTCTATGTTGAAGGTTCCAAATAACTTACACATCTTAGCTACAACATAGCCATAAGGAGATGCCAAGGGTTCTACGGAATACATACTGGAAGATTCATGCTTATGTTTTTCTGGAAAATTCCTCCAATATTTAATGGGTTCTGACTCTACTTCATTTTCTTTGGTGAAGTCTTTAAAAAATGCTTTCTTGTAGATTTGTTGAGGGTCTGGTAGGTGATACATCTTCTCGATGTCTTCTGCTTTGAAAGACCCGAACATCCTTCCGTCTGATGTAAAGAATGCTCTGTCTGTTATATTTATGTTTTTTATCACCCATCGTACCAGGTCATTATATGGGAGAACATTTGCGCGAGCTGCCACCTTGTGAAGATAGGTGGTCACCAATTCCTTAAGAGTGCTTTCTAATTTTTTATCTGAATCTATCTCCAGCTCTTCTTCTAATATTACAGTTAGATCTTCTGCTTCCAGTAGATTGTAAACTCCTTCCCATGATTTTTTTTCTAGACCCAGATATGTAGTATTAGTTACTGATACCAATTTAGCTGCTTGATCTTTTGGAATGACAGGAACTTTCTCTTTCCTAGATTTCTTAGAAATTTTCATGACTCATAGGTTTTTCTCAGGTTTTCACAATAGAAAAAATTAGCAGAATGATGGAAAATTTCTTTTAGGAATGAATAAAAAATAGAGAGGAGCTAATGGCATTTAATCACAACAAAGATGAAAAATTAAAGAAATATTATTCCATCGAAGATGAAATCTGCAGAGGATTTCAACCATGATTATCTTTTAATGATTTTCTCCTATAATGTGAGATTTCAATGCAATTGTGGGTTGTAACGTCATAAATTTATGACAGTCCATTTATAGCGTTAATACCATAACTTTTCTGATCTCCAATCAATGACGATCGCATATCGGAGATCGGAAGTCTCAAGGGTTAGGCTTAAGTTTTTTCATTCAATATCTACAATTGCCATTATTGTTGAGATGGCATGGAGGATGTGGTAATTTTAAATCATAACAAATCAATGAGATTTTATTTATAAATTATGTATTTGATAAAACATTTGTATCTTGAATACTTCATGTTTTATTTATGGGAAGTGTGCTTTTGTAATAATGATATTGCATCACAGATTTTTAGAGGAGTGTCTTTGAATATGAGTCATATATTTTGGTGATGAGCAATCACGATTTAACTTATCGCATCATAAATTTAAAAAAATGTGCATAAAAATGTGATATGACTTCACTGATTTTCGATTGCGATCGGTTTTATCGCATCAAAGCTTTTCAAAATGGAAGGTTTGGACTCATGCTCATGTGATATGCACTTTTTTGATTGCTTAGTTGTAAATCGAGGTTGAATGATAACAAAATTGATTCTATACTTTGAATATGCGAATGTGATAAATGCCATTATGTTTTATTCTTTTTAAAATAAATCTTCTTTCGTTGGGGTTCGATTCTACTTCATGCTAGATAGGATTTTCTCAAAACATTTTATTGATTCTATAACTATTCAAAGAAAACGGGACCCATTTCTTATTAAAAATTAATATAAAAATTTGAAATGGGTAGGGTTGTTAGTATAGCACAACAATTGCCAATTCACTGAGAGAAACACTTATCTCTAAAAAAATAAAGGGATAACTAAATATTTTGTAAGTAGAAAGTTTTGAGGACAAAGAAAATTATCCTAGAAAAATTAGATAAAATCTAACTCTGAATAAAATAAGAATCACTTGCAATTTCTTTTTAATCCCTTAAAAATAAAAACATTTTTGGTTTCATCAAGCTTTGATTGGTTGATAGAGATAAATTATGGGGCTTCTCCAACTTAGCTTTGGAATTTACTGTTTTGTCACAGGTAGTGCCTCTGCTGCCAGCAAACATCTATAGTCTCGATAAGGTTACCTTTTAACCATTAACCATCCATTATCCCATCCATCTAAGAGTATAACTTTTTAAAATATAAATCCATAAAGATATTCTATCTTTTGTTTTCTACTATTTTAACTCAAAATCCATTTTCTTGGTTTGGGAGCTAGCTGATAACAATTCCATTAACTAGTTGTAACTAAATTGAACAAGCTGGCTTGTGATGAGACCCATTGTCTTATTATTATAAGCTATTACCTTGTTTTGATATGCAGTATTGGTAATGTCAGTTTGGTTACTTCGCTATGATCATGGTAAGAAGGCTCGTGATGAAACCTCTTATCTTTTATATCAGACATATTTTTAGAATTATGCTCTAAAAATCATAAAATTAGTGCATGGGGTGAATGATTCTCTCCACAAGAGTTAATGGATGACTTTTTAGAGTTTTAGGTGCCATGTTTTTTGAAAAAGTCTTTACTTTTTATAAATAAACTCTCTCTATTTTATAAAATTAGAATGATTTACAATATTTTTGAGGTTTTGGAAGATTTTACAAACTTTAACTAAATTATCAAATTTTCAAATTTTATTTAACTTTCCAAAACTGCAATCACTTCCTTAAAAATTTCTATCTATACAAGCAAGTATTCACAATTTTTCTTCAAAAGATATTTTCAATTGTAAAAGGCCAATGGAAGACTATTTACAATGTTATTTTTAAAGCAAAAAAACTTGCATAATGAATATATACAGATAATAAGGGGTTTCCTTCTTAAGAAAATAATTTTTTCAAAATAAGCCCATTCACAGGAAGTGACTCTCTCTTTCCTGTTAAATCTTGCAATATGAATATTGATGAGCCTATTATTTAAATGATTTGAAATGGTAGAAGCCACATCTATTGGAATTTGGTATGTTTACCTTTGTTTTCATGTTCTTTGTCCCATTTCAAAACAAGATCACCAATTTATAATGTTTTAGATCCAGTAGAACTTGCATCAAAAGAAGATTTTATAAGTTGTTGATGTTTAGCGTGAGTGATTTTGGATTTTTATCTTTCTTCATCTAATTTGAGGATTGATCAAATCTTAATTGGATAGAGGATGAAGGATTTCCTTCAATAAATTGTACTAGGGCTAGATATGGGAGTGCTAGGTTTGAAGGTATTACAACTTCTTTCCCATATACTAGATTAAAAGGTGAAGTACTTATTGAAAACTTCTGAGTTATACGGTCGGCCCATAGTTCAAAGATCAAAGACTTATGCCAATTATGTTGATTTTGATCAATAGTTATTTTAATGATTTTGATGATATTCTTATTAGTTGATTCGGCCAAACCATTACCTTTGGGATAATAATTGGCAGAATACTCTAAGATAAAACCTCTTTTGAGAGCAAATTCATTTATACTATTTCTAGAAAAATAAGATGCATTATAAAAAAAAGGGGCATTAGGTACACCAAACCTGGTAATGATGAATTGATCAATGAATTCAATGATTATATCAAAATTGGATACCTTTAAAAGAATTTCTTCTACCCATTTTGTGAAGTAAATCGTTGCTGTAAGGATGTATCTGTGTTACTTGGAACAATGTGGAACAATTTCTCCTATAATATCAAGTCCCCACTGTTCAAATGGTTGCTCAATGTTCACTGGTTGTAAAGGAAAAGCTAGTTTCTGTTGTCTTCTACTGGTAGTCTGGCACGTCTTATATTTCCTCACATAGTCATGGGAACCTTTAAACAAAGTAGGCCTATAATATCTAGCATGAATTATCTTGTGAGCTATAGTGTCTCCTCCAAAATGTCCACCTACTGGTCCATCATGCAATTCCTGTAAAACCTTGTGTGCTTTAGTTTTTTCGAGACATCTTAGAAAAATGGAATCATAATTTCTTCTGAATAACACATCATCATTGATCTCGAAGTTTTTAGCTTTTACTATAAAAGAATGTTTACTTTTATAACTAAGATTAGGAGGAGCATACCAATTTTTTGAATAAAAGATCAGATCAGCATATTGAGATTCAGAATTAATGATACTTATCTCATTCACTTGAAAAGTATTATCTTGATCTTGATGTTATGGAATATTGGAAGCTCCTGCTAATAACCTAAAAAAACCTTGTCCTCTAAAAATTTTATTTGGTTTAATATCAATATCATATTCTTGTAAGGTTGTTACCCAATTAGCTCTTTTTTCTCCTACTTCTGTTTGTACTAGCAATTGTCTTACTACAGAAAATGGGAAAATGATTTTTGTACATTGTGTTTTTAGGAGAAATGGCCTAAAGTGTTTGATAGATTTAAGCAGAACAAAAGCTTGTTTTTCTACTTCTGAGTAGTTAAGTTTAGCTCCTTGCAGGTTTGAAATAAAGAAGGAGATAGGTGCTTCAATCAGCTGATCATTGAGTTGTGTCAAAACAATAGCATAAGATGTTTCAGTGGCTATAGTGTACAGAATAAAATGATTACTAAAATTAGGAGTGTTTAATGTTGGGGCATTAATAATTGCCTATTTTATTGAATCAAATGATTCCTTTTCTTTGTGTCCCCATTTAAAAAATGATTTTTTTCTAATCATAGTTTGTAAAGGTAAGACTATATGAGAAAAATCGGGAACAAATCTTTTTACAAAATTTATCTGTCCTAAAAATGAATGCATGGATTTCTTATTATGTGGCAAAGGGATATTAGAAATCTCTTTTATTATGTCAGGGTCAATATATATTCCATCTTTGGATACAAAAAATCCTAAGCGTTTCCCTTGATTAAGAGCAAATAATGATTTTTTTGGATTTAAAGAAATCCCATAACTTCTACATCGTTCAAAGATTTGTTTTAAATCCTGTAGATGGTTGAATATTTTCTTTGAAAATACAGTTATGTAATCTAGATATACAACAAATGACCTATTAATCAAACCTTTGAAAGCTATATCCATGGCTCTTTGGAAAGTAGCTCTGGCATTTATCAAATCGAAAGGCATTTTTTGGCAGGAATATGTTCCCCATTTGGTTCTAGATGTAGTTTTCAGTCTATCATCTGGATGCACCAGTATCTGATTATATCCTGAAAAACCGTCAAGAAAATACATTAACTCAAAACCAGCTACTGCTTGAAGTATTTCTTCCATTGTTGGTAGTGGAAAATTATCTTTCTGACATGCCTTGTTGAGATTTCTAAAATCTATACAAATCCTAATGTCTCCATTATTCTTCGTAACAGGTACCAGATTTGAAACCCAATTCGAATTTCTAACAGGGAAAATAATTTTAGCTTTAGAGTTTATTCAACTCTCTTTTAATTTGAATTTCCAAGTTGGGATGAATTTTCCTTAACTTTTTTTGCATCGGTTTTACTTCAGAGATCATTGAAATTGTATGATGAATGATAGAAGTATCCTAAGTTCTTAAATCTTTGTGATTCCAAGCAAAAACAATTTTGTATTTGTTCAGAAGTTTGATCAAAGAAAACCTTTCTTCTTGTGTTAGTCCGAGTCCTATATTGACATTTTGTGGTTTGGATTCAGTACCAAGGTTTACTAATTCAAACTTTAAAGTAGAACTTTGAAGTTTGGAATTAGTGACATTTTTTAATCTATCTTTAATATCATAGAGATGTTCAAGCTTATCTACAGATTTCGGGATGGAATTTTCATTTTCTTCATTTTATTTGGATATCATGATCATTTTCATCAAATATTTGATCATCATAATTTCTTTCTGAAGTTAATAAGTTTAGGATGTCTTCATCATGATTAAACACTCACCAATTGATGACATTGTCAGCGACAGATGGTGGAAAAATCAATTCAACTAAAAACCTATCTAGACTATAATCCTCAGTTGGAAGGAGTTTAGAAGAAACATTATCTAATAAATCAGTGGCTACATTCTGAGATCTAGGAATAGGGGAAATATTGAATGCTAGAAAGTGAGTTGTAAGATCTTGAACAAGGGCTTGGTAATGTTTAAGATGACTTGAAAGACTATGAATAGTATTTTTAACTTTCCTGATGACAATTTTAGAATCACCATATACCTTCAGATATTTGACATTCAATTCTATTTCTTTATATATTCCTTGAATCAAAGCTTCATATTCTGCAGTGTTATTTGTACACTCAAATTCTAGTCTGCATGACAACATAGTTTTTTCCCCTTCTGGACTAACAAAAATACATCCTGCTCCTGCACCATCATTGGACTTTTATCCATAGACATATAAAGATGAAATTAAAGATTTATATACAGATTTATTTACATATTGATCTATAATATTAACACATCTTGAAGTATCAGAATGTGAGAAGTTTTCAACTTGTGAAGTGAAGCTATTTAGAGGGAAAGCTGATTTTTGGGCATTAAAATTTCAAAAGAATGATTCAGCTAAATAATTTCCAGGAATGTTATTATTGAAAGCCACAGGTTGGTTTTCTTGTTAAAAATCGATTATTGTATGATTCATGTCTGTTTCCCGATAAATATTAATTTGATTCGGTTTCCCTTTCTTGGGAAGTGACATGTGAGACCAATCGGTAGAAATATAACCATGGAGTTTCTCAGACCAATCCCTTCCTAAAATTAAACCATAAAAATCAGGGATGTCAGTAATCAATATATCAATTCTATGAACTATTCTAGGATCATATGATAGCCTAATAGTGACTGAATTAATCTCTCCTAAAACTTGCACTTTAGTTTGATCTAATTGGGCAATATGAACTGCAGATTTATGGGGTTCAATGTTTAATTTAGAGCACACTGAGGTTGGAATTATGTTTGATGATGCCCATTAATCTATCAAGAAGTTATGTAAATTCCTATTATAGATCTTCTAAGTTAAGAGAAAAGGAAGTGTATGTGAATTAGATTTATTTCCAATCAAAATAGCGTTAGTAGCATCTACTTTCTCAGATGGTGGCTTACGTGATCCTTTGGATGCGTTGGATATTACACTAGTTGGAAGAGGAGAAGCAGGCACTGCATTTAATTATTTTAAAAAAATATTATGTTGATGCTTGAGCCTTCTAAGTTCACGTAAAGAAATATTTTCTCTAGTATTATAATCAGACACTACTAGTGTTTTAGATGTTGATGGAGGATTAGGAGATGATGGTTGATTTTGAGTAGGAAAAGGAGAAGTTTTCTTTATAGGAGCTTTATATTTGGTAGAAAGAGTTGAATTTTGCTTCTTGGGAGATGGTTGAATAGGTTCTGCTACATTCTTATTTCTTGTGTTCACTGGGAGAGCTTCCTGTTCATTTTCATTATCTTCATTAGACAAAATAAAATCCCACATCCCATGGCATTCAACTATTTCGTCTTCTTCATTTTCTTCGGATGGTATAACTGTATCTTCCTCTTAATTTTCTTTTGACTCTGCATTAGCAATTTTATTAGGATTTTTCATTTTAGTTGGTTCATTTCTTTTGAAGTTCCTAAACGGCCTTTTAGTGGAAGTTTCAGCTACCTGTTTTTTTATTTCAACCATTTCATTTGACATTGTTTTCAAGAATTTTTGTAATCCTTCCATATCATATGGATCTTTAGGTGATTTTTTCTTTGAATCATCTTTGGAACTAAATTTTTTATATTTTCTCTTTTCATTAGCATCTTTTTGTCTAAGGCTATGATACGTTTTTCTATAACGATTGCTTCCTTCATGTTTTCAGCTACTGTAGGTTTAGCAGCTCTATCTACAAAGATAGCTATATTTGAAGGAAAAGTGAATATCTACCATTCACTTCAAACTTATTCACTAGGCTTTGATGTTGTGGGAATCTTATTCAACAAATTTTTAAATTGGGAGTTGAAATCTTTGATGGGTTCCTTAGATTCTGATTTCAAATTAGAGACATCATTAATCAAAGTTGCTAATGATCTATCATCTCCAAATTTGGTTAGGAATTGTTCCTGAAAAACATCCCAGCTATCAATAGATCCTACTGGTAATAAAAATTACCAAGATCCTGCTTCTCCTTGTACAGTATATGGAAATAGTTTGACCACATCATCTTCTTGTGTTGCTCCAGTTAAGTTTACAAACAACATGAAGTTGTTAATGTGTTCTTCAGCTAGTATGCCAAGGTCGGGACTAAAATTTGGTAACCATTTCTCAGGATTAGTTGGTAATTGACTCAAAGGTGCAGGAATTGCAACATCTCCTAGATTGGTCCATGGTATTTGTTGAGGCTGTGCCATCATTTTACTAGCAGTAGAGGAAGTTGAAGGAACGGTTGAAAGCGATTGAGTAAATGTTGTTGAAACAACTGTACTCTTCTGGATTGTGATTTGAAGTTGGGAAAAAAATGGCAACGGTGTGAAGGATGTGGATAATAATGATGAAAGAGTCTCACTATCTTACTCTAAAGGTGTTTTTCTAGCTCTTTTTTGACTTGGCAGAGGAAGTTTAATGGGTAAAATACCAACCTTTTCGCTTTGCAGTCTAGTAAGAGATGAGAAGGAATGTATTGTGAAGTCACACTGCCTTGGGATAGCTTAGATTCTTCTTGCAATAATGAAAACACTTCGAGTTTACGAATTAGAGACTGTACCTCAAGATATTCAAAATATGACTCTTCTAATATGTCTAGGGTTTTGGCAGTGGGTATAGTAATTTTCTTTTCAACTTCTTCCCTAGAAATTTGAGATGAAGGAGATGTTGAAGAAGGTGATCAGGGTGATTTTATCTTGGAATGTCCTGTGGATTTGGATTTAATTTCCATTCACAGCTTAGTTCCATCCTTATAGCACCAAAAATGTTGAAGCCTAAAAACCCTAGCTCCAAACATTGGGGAAAACCACCCGGTCTGGACCTTAGTACAACTCATTTTCCGTTTGTGATGGCGTCTTTGACTTGATAATATGGGACCACTTTCCCAATGATATATGGGTTGATGATTCGTTATTTACATAATGGGTAATGAAAATAATAATTAATCTAATCTATAACTTAAATAAATACAAATAACTCTACTTAACCCGGGTATCATATAGTAAATGTGATTATGGATTTATTCCATTTAGAGGAATAATAATATCGATGGCTTATTCGTCCAAAATAAAAATGTATACACATATAATAATTATTTTTCTTAAGAAATTAAAAAAAGTAATGATGATAGCATATCGCATTCATATGTTTATATTTCTCACATATATTTTTAAAGATGACAATTCTAAATTTTCAGAAATAATATAACAAAGGATTGTTTCCCAGGAATAGATATGTAAACAATAGCAATTTTCAAAAAGATTGTTTCATTGCATAAAAAAAATTAAAAAACATGATTTTTGATAGAAATACCAGATACATTTGTAACCTCCTAATGAAAATAACACTTTGATCCTGTTTTCTTACTTAGAACAACCTTCATGAAAAACAAAAATGAAAATTCTTGAAAATAATTTCCTCATAAAATTGCAGAATCATTATCCACCATTAATAAAAATAATGTATTTGGAAGTACATAAATGTAACTTCTCAAGTCAAAAATTATTACAAATTGAGGACCCCTTTATAAATACATGAAAGGGGTTTAAATAATAATAAACTTAAAACAAAATATCTAAAATATCGCTAAAAAATGTAAAATTGGAGATCCGATTTCAAAACTAGAATTGTGATCTCCACTGAAATAGGTTCATTATATATCTAATATGTGTAGCTGGAAAATTGATAGCATTTCTTTCACTTCGGGAGGATGATTCAATCAGGAATGTAGCTGACTAGTATATATGACATCCGAAAGTTCTGGAATCATATAACTGATGGCATTAGAGAGAAATTTTGTAGTCATTTGATGGATGTGTGGCCTAACCAATAGAACCAAAATGTGTCCCATGTGATTCCTTGTATTGCGCTGATATATTGGTCCTTATTGGCTAATTATTTCTTCCATTGTTTCTCTATTACTTTAACCTTTGGGAGTTTCCCTAGGATGCAATCGGAAATCAGGTTGGCCGCATAGAAACTTTCATTGATTAATTTCACTAAATTGTTCATTACAGCTCTTGCTCTTGAGGTAGCTCGTTCTCCCTTAATCAACTGTGTCTCCCATTTAGCAAACAAAATTTATTTGTGTGATTCTTTAATCTTGGGAAGATTGGTAGAGATGCCTTGATCTGTGTCTTGCCATGTGAGGAATCCTAAAATTTTCTCATTGGCATCTTCAAATTCTAACCTTGTATTCACTGCCTTTTCTATGAGTGATGTCGCTATTTCACATAGAGGGTCAGCCAGTGATATTCTATGACATAAAATATCAAGTTTTTGTGACAATGTTTTACTTAATTCGAGAGCCTCCATTTTGAATTGATCAAGTTCAGGATACTCCTTAAATTTTTGTATTTCTTCTTGTATCAAAGCACTCTGTTCTTCTTTGGCCATCTTTTCCTATTGAAGCATTACCTGTAATTTGTTTATCTCTTGTGATAGTTGTTGTTATTTATGTATAGCTTTCTGGTCAAGCTTCTGTTTCTCAACATTCAATTTCTCTTTCATTTGCTCAATCTTTTGAATTTCTTCAATTAGTTGTTGTTCTAGCTGTGCTATTTTTTTGTGATCCGTTGTTGTCTTTTCTTCCAGCAATGCTATATTTTGATCTTTTTCCTTTATCAATTGACTGACTTCGTAGGCTTTGTGCATTGTTTCTACCATATAAGCCCCTACATATTTAGATAATTTTGTTAAATCCTCCAAGGCATTAACTTCGGTGTGCTTCCAGATAACATTCATTAATTATACTTGGGGAGACGAAAATAAACCCTTTTCTATTTCTTTCTTTGTTTTCTAACTACAACCCTATGCTTTGGACTATAAAAGACGTCAAGGGGTGGTATATCTTTAATTTTTAATACAATTTCTTCAAAATTATTTTCTAGAATAATCTCAACATCATGTCTATTAGTATTGCTGATTGTTCCTTGAACTGTAACATTGGTGACCAAAGGCTATTGTGTTGCAGTAGATTGCATTGTAGACACATTATGGGAATCATTTTGACTCTTGATTTTCCGATAAAATTGTTCCCATTCCTTCAATAAATTTGAATGATCATGTATATCCATTTTAGAGGAATCACCATCTTTTTTACCTATTTTTCCCTGTTCAGTTTGAATGTTAGCCTTACTCCCTGCATTCTTCTCTTCAATGTTTTCTTCCTGTTGCATTAGAGTAGTTCTCAACTGATCAAAAGGTATTGTTAGTAGTGTCTTGTTTCTGAACTATGGGAACTCTTCCATGCCACTTGCTCCAAATTTTAAATTTTCTAAATGTTTAACCTGTGAAAATCCTTCGATCGAGGCAAATAGATCATCAAAATCAGCATCTTCATGTTCAAATTTACGAACTTGCACCATAGATGTAAAGTTATAGGCAACTTTCTCTTGATCATACTGTATTTTTGGGATGGTTGCCAATGTGAGGTATTTTATTTTTTGGGCTTATTTTTCTGCATGTTTAAAATCATGTAGAGAAAAATATCCACATCGGAGGGGAGATTTAGGCCACATCAGCTTCTTAGAATTATTTGGGTTTCTATAAATTCCTTTCTCTTTCATTTGATAAGCTATTTATTGGGCTAAAAATTTATCAGGAATGTACAAGGGTAGAACATTACGATCAATGATACTTCTGAATATCTGGATATAGGTGAATTTTTCTTCTCCAAACCAGCTTCCAATTGAGGTTAGGTCAATGCTGGCCTCATCGGATAGCCTTGGAGCGGGTTTGTTGAATATAAATTGATGAACTAGAAAGATAAACCCATGAAAAATTCTATATATATGGTCTTTGTAATAATCCTTCCATAGATATTTGTGATAAATGTGGATAGTAATCGGGCTTTGAGGAGTGCACTTCCAACCTAATATAGGGAATTCAGAGTTGAAACATATGTTGTCAATAATATAAGCACTCATGTAAAATGGGGCTATTATCCGGGTAGTTACAAACCTATTCTTCCTATAATCAAGGATTTTTCTTGCCATTTTATCAAATAAAAAGATTGCCCAATTCATGATGTAGGATTTTACCGCGGCTTCAATTAAAGGTACCATCTCGATAGAATTTTTTTATGAATTGACGGTTCCAAATAACCTACACATCATAGCTACTTCATAGCAATAAGGAGATGCCAAGGATTCTACAGAATACATACTTGAAGATTCATGCTTATGTTTTTCTAGAAAATTCCTCCAATATTTAATGGGTTCTGACTCTACCTCATTTTCTTTGGCGAAGTCTTCCAAAAAATCTTTTTTGTAGATTTGCCAAGGGTTTGGTAGGTGATACATCTTCTTAAAGTCTTCTTCTTTGAAAGACCCAAACATCCTTCCATATGATGTAAAGAACACTCTGTCTATTATATTGATGCTTTCTATCACCCATCTTACCGACTCATTATATGGGAGAAAATTTGTTGGAGCTTCCACTTTGTGAAGATAGGAGCTCGCCAATTTCTTAAGAGTGCTTTATGATTTTTTATCTGAATCTTCTTCTGGCCCTTCTTCTGATATTATAGTGGGATCTCCTGCTTCAATTAGATTGTAAACTCCTTCCCATGAAATTTTTCCGAGAACCAGATAGGTAGTATCGGTTACTAATACCAATTTAGGTGGTTAATATTTTGGAACTATGGGAACCTTCGCTTTCCTAGATTTCTTAGACATTTTCATGGCTCGTAGGGTTTTCTCAGGTCTGCACAATAGAATAAATTAGCAGAATGATGGAAAATTTATTTTAGGAATGAATACAAAACAGAGAGGAGCTAATGGCATTTAATGACAACAAATATGATAGATTAAAGAAATATTATTCCATCAAAGATGAAATCCGTGAAGGATTTAAACCATGATTATCTTTTAATGATTTTTTTGTATAATGTGAAATTTCAATGCCATTGTGGGTTGTCTCGTCGCACATTTATAATGGTCGATTTAGAGCATTAATACCATTACTTTTCCTATCTCCGATCAATGACGATCGCATATCAAAGATCGAAAGTCTCAAGGGTTAGGCTTAAGCTTTTTCATTCGATATCTGCGATTGCAATTATTGTTGAGCTGGCATGGAGGACGTGTTACTTTTAAATCATAAAAAATCAATGATATTTTCTTTATCAATGATATATTTGATAAAACATTTGTATATTTAATACTTCATGTTTTATTTATGGGAGGTGCACTTTTGTAATAATGATATCGCATCGCAGATTTTTAGAGGAGTGTATTTGAATATGATTCATGTATCTTAGCGATGAGTGATCACAATCTAACTTATCACATCGTCACTTTTAAAAATGGCGCATAAATATGTGATATGACTTCACCGATTTGCGATTGTGATCAGGTTTATCACATTAGAGCTTTTCAAAATGGAAAGTTTGGACTCATGTTCATGCGATATGCACTTTTGTGATTTCTTAATCAGAAATTGGCATTGAATGATAACATAATTGATTCTATACTTTGAATATGAAAAATGCAATAAAGGCCTTTATGTTTTTTTTTTTTTTTAATAAATCTTCTTTCGTTGGGGTTCGATTCTATTTCATGCTAGATCAAATTTTCTAAAAACATTTTATTGATTCTATAACTATTCAAGGAAAAGGGGACCCATTTCTTATTAAAAATTAATATAAAAATTTGAAATGGGGAGGGTTGTTTGTACAACACAACGGGACTATAGTACTTTTTCAATAATTTATTATCCTTATTAGCTTTTTTGAGGGACATTTATTTATATGTTTGTAGCCGTAAAAATACTTAGTCTCCTACATCAAAACTTATCTCACTCCAATGTTGATATGTCTGTTGTTTCATTCAATTTTGTGCCAAATTTAGGTTATCCTTTAAGATTTGGATAACTTCTTGTTGATTCTCGATGTGATGATGTGATGGACGGTCGATGATATCCATAAAGTGCCATAAAATGGGGTCACTTTTGCTATATTATGGAAGGACGTGTTATACCACCATTCAGGGAGAGATAACCACTTGACCCATTGTGTTTTCTCATCGGATACGAAAAAATGAAGATATCCTCCCAAACATTTATTCACTATGTTAGTTTGACCATCTAATTGAGGATGATAAGATGAGCTATGAGTTAGTTTAGTACCCAAACAAGAAAATAATTTTCGATAACAATTTCAAGTAAAAATGGGATCTTTGTCAGTTACATTAATCTTTGGGTTTGCATGTAGCTTTTGAATTTTTTCAAGAAATGTAGTAGCAGTTGTACTTGCTTTAAATGGATGTGATAATGCACAAAAGTGTGCATACATGGTAAGTCTATCAACTATCACCATGATTATACTCTTTCCTTCTAACTTAGGTAATGTTGTGATAAAATCCATTTAGATCTCCTCCCAACATTGACTTGGAATGGATTAAGGTTGTAAAAGACCCGTTGCATTAATTGTATCAACTTTATTTTGCTGGAAAACCAAACATTTTACCACAAACATTTGAATATGAAATTTAAGGTCATCCTAAAAAATTACTTCTTCACCCTATCATAAGTTCTTAAAAATATTGAGTGTCCGCCTAAAGGGGAAGTGTGAAATTCCAAAATAAATTTTTTTTTTAGTTGGGAGTTCTTACAAATATATAAGTGATCTTTGAACCATGAGGAATAATTTTTGCAACTAAATGTATCAGATGTACTAGGATCTTGTTGTAGCTTTTGAATGAGTGTTCACACTTTTTCATCCTTCTTTCATTCATCCCTTCCTTCAGTTATCCAATCTAGTTGGATAATATAAATGGCATGAAGTAATGCTTCCAGCTCTTCATCCTTTCTTAAGAGTGCACCTGCAATAACATTTACCTTCCTCTTTTTATAGATGATTTCAAAGTCATAACAAAACATCTTTGCGACCCATTTTTTCTACTCTTCTGAAGGCAATATTTGTTCCAAAAAGTGTTTAAGACTATCATGATCAATTTTTACCTTGATGTGTGTTAAGTCTCAATTTTGCCTATTTTTTGACACCTTTCGTAGGCCTTAGCTCCCCTATTTTTGAGCTCCTTCAACCCCTGACTATTCGTAGTTCAGCTATACTGTTTAGTTCTTGATAAAAGGGTGCTATAAGCTTAAGGTATGTCAAATTGACATAATAAGTGTCATTTTTCTTTAAACTTGAAGTAGTTTTGATCTAGTTGTATATTTATTGAATTACCACTCCAACTGATCTAGAAATCATGTGCAGATTTTCTTTGATTTGAAACAGCTCCGCAAATTCTTGAATACATCTTATGTGGCCATATCTCCTACAGAAGCTCCAAAATTCCTACAGACAATGATTTTCTACAACCGTCCCGATTTCTTGCATTGAAATCGGTGGTTGACTATGTTATACATATTTCCAGATCAAGAAAGAACATGGGTTTTGTGCAAAATTTGTCGCACATGGAGGTTGTCCTATTGGAAACTTCGAACATCCTTCTGAGAGAACCAAAACCTACATACTTCTTCTCATGACCGAACAAGGAGGTAGCTTAAGCTATGTCACAAAAATAATCTAATCCATGCTTTTAGTAATGAATTAGACTCAACAGAAGATAATTTTGATGGTTTGGAACTGTATTGTTGGTTGATAGCTTAGATTAATAATTTTCCTTATTCCAACCTGTTGGAAATACTGATAGGGGTGGCGTGAATTAGTATTAATTTCAATTAGTATTATTATTAATATTTCATAGTATTAGTTAATCTTAAATTATTATCAGTGTTTGCACAATGATAGTAGTAAACAAAAGGAACACAAATGAACAAAATTTTTAAGGTGGAAACCCCGTTTGGGACAAAAACCACCAGAATTATTTTCTAATAATTCTTTAATAGTCAACTCCAATTGAAAATAAATCTCCAACTTCGTAGAATATAGAAAATAATTCTTCTACAGCTCCCACTAGATGGGTGCTCCAATGCATGAGATTCTTCAGTATTCAACTAAACAGATGCCCCAACACCGAATGAGCTACAACACACCCTAGCACCACTCTACCACCCTTATGTTTTCATAGGCTTGAACCTATTGGTGACTTCATGCACTAGCCTAGCACCAACCTACAACCCTATAGAAGAATAAAAGAAGAGTGGACTCCTGTCCCTGGGAAAATGGTTCACTTTACAATGATATAGAATGATGTAGAATAAGAAGATGCACTAGACCTTAACCCCAACTCATCACAACCACCTAATAATGATCCTAGACCTCCTAACACTGCATCTACAACTTTTGGTAGATAGACACCTATACAATTTTTACAATGATGCCTTTACAATGAATTAATACAATCATACATTTATAATGACAGTATGTAGTTATGCCCACTTGAACACTTCATGTGGAGAGCTTCTTACTATTTTTCTACACCTTGATTGCTTCTCTTGCCATGCTACCCTCTACTTCACCTTGTTTTTCTTTGCCTTCCTAGAAATTTTTTTCCTTTGCAGCCCTTGAAAACACGTGATCCAAAATTTTCTTGCCTTTTAGGAGATCGATATTGAATCTGGTGTATCTCTGTTATTTCAGATCCCCAATATGTGATTTTTGGTTCTATAGTGGTCCTCTGAGTCTTATTTCCAATGGAATACGTCTGACCCAATTTGGACTCTTCAACGCAAATTTATGTTGAATCGCTCACAATGACCTAATTATCGACTAGTTTAGTAGAGTAAAATTGTACGATGTGCCATGTGTCACTGTTTCTTTATTCGGCTTTGAAATTTATATAACACACACTACATTCCATGCAATAACCTCCACATTTTAACAAAATTCCAATCCGACACTCAGAGACATAGTTATGATGATTTTCCCAAGGTCAAGTCTTTGATATGAAGTTCAGGGGCCTGCAAAAACCCTAACTTCCACAGATAATATCTTTGAAACTGTTGCGCACCATGCTCTAAAATTTTTATAAGAGCTTCCTCAGGATTTTGGCTTCTCCCCATAAAAATTCCAGCTTCTGAATATTCATATAAAAATTTTATAGTGCAAATTAAACGATGACCTATTTCAGGCAGCGAAATCCTTGCATGAGGAGGATATGAGGATGAAAATTTATATAAATGCTTAGGTTGACAGGTTATTCAACAAGTGAACATTGGAGGGATTTTAGGAGCTTAAAAATTATTGATTATTGTCTTTCCAATGACTCGTGCCAGAACCCCATGGCGTTTTAGCCCACTAACTAGGGTTACTAATGTCAAACATGAATATCTCTCAAACCATGAAGAATTACGTGGCATGCCATATATCAACGAAAACATATCGACAAGTATAAACCATTAAAAAATATATTTACCCAAAATATAGTAATTTGGTAGGTCAAAATTTCCATGCAATATCAAGGTATCCCCTTCTGCTACTTGGGTTGACATCAATGACAACCACTGATCAACAATCTCCCCCTTTGGCATTTATGGCAACACAAGTACTCCCTTTGCGATCATGACACGTCTTCCTAAAACATTCTCTCCCAATTTGACATCAATGGAAAAGGGTAACTCTCCCTGACATAGAACCATCATGCTAACCTATACAAACTTCCACATCCCCTTTATTTTATGAATAAGGAAAATATAATGAGAACTTGGGAGAATCCCAAGATTTTGGCAAAGATATTAAAATGCTTTATGAGTACTCTTATGATCATCAACGCTTCCTACCCAATATTAATTTGTAAAGGATTGAATAATGCTATTTTTAACCTTGGGATACCACAAGCCATATTATGTTTTTGCCTTTAGATATCGAAGAATTATTTTGACAAAAATAATATATGATTCTTTGGGTGCTGCTTCGAATCTTGCTACTTGTCCAACTACTTGCATAACATATGGTCAGGAGGCTGTTACATATAGAACATTACCAATCATAGATCTGTATAACCTCTGATCCACATCCTTAGATGAGTTTCCTGTGCTCAATTTTCAACCTGTTACCATTGGAGTAAGGACGGGTTTGCAATCTTCCATTTTGAATTTCTTGAGCATTTCCTTGATGTACCTAGCTTGACATATAAATATTCCTTTATCTTGATGAGATATTTTAAGTGCTAAGAAGTATGTCACCTCACCAAGTAAATACATATCAAACTCTTTTTGCATCTTTCTAGAAAACTTCTTGCTTAGTCGATAATCATTTCTATCAAATATTATATCATCCTCTTTAGCTAGTAGACGTGCCTCAGTTACTTCATCTAGAACATATATGTCATTTGGATCTCAACTTGCTGTCGCCACAATTTTACCATACCTTCCTTTCCTGATTTCACATTTTGTGGAGTTGAATAGGGTTTTGTGTCCTTGATAACATATTTTTACAACACTGAACAAATTGTGAATAATGTTTTCAACCAATAGAACATTATTGGCTACAGAATCTTTTCTTCTGAGAGTGATGGTACCTGATCCAATAATATTTTAATATCCATCATTTCCATAGGACACAGTTATATCCTTCTTCTCTTTCAGAGATACAAATTTCTTTCTATCTTCAGTCATATGCATTGAACAACTGCTATCAACATACCACACATATTTTTTTGTTTTGAGCCTTAAGAGCAAGAGCACAATTATCAGTCTTCTTATTCTTCCATGTTAGTTCGTTCTGTGGATTCGAAGGTTCTTCTGGAGGATTTTCAAGTCTACAGTCTCTATCTATGTGTCCAAAGTTTTGACATTTTTCACATTCAATATTATTTCTTAAATGTTCAAATCTATTGATGTTTCATTGAGCCCTGCAAGGTTCATATTTGAAAAACCTCTTGGAATTGTATTGGTTCCTAGGGTACATGCAACATTCTACAGCTTTATGACCAAAATTTCCACATGAATAACAATATTCGTGAAAAATATGTTGGTACCTGGATGGAAATATTTTTCGGGGAATTGTCTTCCAAGGTTGTTCTTGCAAATATTTTCCAATGAATTGTACATGCGTGTCAGATCTGATAGGTTCATTGTATTTTGTTGTAGAAGGTCCTTCTTCTTCTTCTTTTGTAACCAAGGCTAGTTCGGTTGTTGTAAGATCGTTGATTGTTGATGAGTTCTTCCAATGCCCTTGAGTTTTTCACATAGTTTTGGACAGTTTTTCCCTTCTTCACTTCCTTACTCAATGAGAATACTTCGGCTTCTAATGCTTCCATTTCTCGACTGATTTCTTCCAACTTCTTTTGAAGTGACTCTTCAAAACATTTTTGTTCTTCAACTTCAATTTTGAGACCTTAAACTTGTCCTTGAAGAGTATTGGAATGGATCTTATCAGCCTTGAGCTCTTTTATAAGATTCCTTTCCTCCTTAGAAAATTCTTCTATGGTGAACCCTTATTGTTCGTTATTTGATACCTCTTGTTTATTGTGCTTAGCCATAAAAAATACTCTCTCATTGGCTTCTTCTTCGTTGTCACTGTATTCATCGGATGATGAGATATCTTCTTTTTCTTCACACTTGTAGGTGTAGGCCTTTGCCTTTGAAGGTTGTTTTTCCTTATTGGTTTTCTTAGATGCAACAAACACAGTTTATAGATATGAAGTACCATATTCTTCATCATGTCTCATTTCCTATGCTATGAGAAATCCATGTAATTCCTCTTTGTTGAGTTTTTCTAGATTTGAACTGTATTCTAAGACACATATCTTTTGGCTCAATTTTCCTCATAATGTTCTAAGAATATTTCTTATAATAGTATTCTCATCAACGGGCTCTCCCAATCCTTCCAGAGCATTGGTTATTTCATCAACGTGTTTGAAGTATGCAGCAATGTTGGCACCTTCTTTCATTCTGAGTTGCTCAATTTTTTCTCTGTAGATTCGAAGCTTTGCTTCTTTAACATTTGAGTCACCTACATATATATTTTGAAGCTTCTTACATACATTTTTGGTAGTCTTACAACCCAACACCTTATGATAAGAATATTCAATAAGTCCACTCATAATAATATTCTTTTCTTTTGCATCATTTACCAAATTATTCTTACCTTGTTCATCCCTTGTTGATGTAAATCCTTTTTGAAGAGTGTCCCATAATTCATAACCTTCTTCCAAGTGATAGACCTCCATTACTCCTTTCCAGAGTGCATAATTATTTTCATTGAATAGAGGTACACCATTATTGGTATGCTTCATGACCTACTTCCAACTTTTAAACTCCTATTGCAGTAACCAAGCTCTGATTCCAATTGTTGGAAATACTAAGAGGGGGGGTTAATCAATATTCCTTTCAATTAGTATTATTATTAATATTTCAGACCATTATTTAATCTTTATCTATTATCAGTGTTTGGATAATGATAACAGTAAACAAAAGAAACTCAAATTCACACAATTTTTAAGGTGGAAACCTCCTCCTGAACAAAAACCACTTCAATTATTTTCTAGTAATTTTTTAATATTCAACTCCAAATGAAAAGAAAGCTCCAACTTCCTAGAATCTAGAAAATAATTATTCTCCAGCTCCCACTAGATAGACGCTCCAATGCCTGAGATTATTTAGTATTCAATTGAACAGATGCCCTAACACCCAATGAGTTATAATTCACCCTAGAACAACCCTACCACCCTTAAGTTTTCACAGGCTTGAACCTATTCGTGACTTCATGCACCAGCCTAGCACCACCCTACCACCCTATAAATGAATAAAGTAAAAGTGGACTCTCATAGCAGGGAAAATTTCCACTTTACTATGATATAGAATGATGTAGAAGAAGAAGACACAATAGACCATAACCCCAACTATGACACAAACACCTAAAGATGATCCTAGAACTCTTGACACTTCCTCTACAACTATTGGTAGATAGACACCTGTATAATTTTTACAATGATGCCTTTACAATGACTTAGTACAATGATACCTTTATCATGATTGTGTGCAGTGCTGCCCACTTGAAGAGTTCATGTGGTGCGCTTCTTTCTCAAGGAAAATTTTGAGGTTGGATATCTATTTGAAAGTTTAGAAACCTTTGCGAATCTTAGTAATATAGAATAGAAAAAATTTAAAATGTTTGATGATATTTTTGTAAAAATTCTAAATTTTTTATTATATTATATTAGTCTATATAAGGTCTTGGCGATTTTTAAGAGAAAATAATTGCATACTATAAAATTTGGGCGAATTAATTTTAGAAAATAACGGAAATTGGTGAATATTTTTTTGAGAAAAAGTATAGAAAATTAGCCCACCTGCGAATATTAGCCCCTAAAATTTTCCCTATTCTTGCTCCTATTATGCACCTTGATTACTAATCTTTTCATGATACCCTTTGTTTCACCTTTCTTTTATTTGATTCCGTAGAAATTTTGGTCCTTTGTAGCCCTTGACAACACATTATCTAGCTTTTTCTTGCCTTCTAGTAGCTCGATATTGAATCTAGTGTATCTATGTTATTTAAAATAACCAATATGTGATTTTTGGTATTGTAGTATTAATCTAAGTTTTCTTCCCAATTCCACAAGTCTGACCCAATTTTGATTCTTCAAGACAAAGTTATGCACAATATCTCACAATCACCTAATTATTTACTTGTTTAGTAGAGTGAAATTGTAAAACATACCACGTGTCACTGTTTATTTATTCGGCTCTGAAATTAATACAAAAATAACTAGAGTTTGTGCACTATCAACCAATTTTTACAGAATTCCAATCTGACACTCATACAGAGAGTTATGACAATTTTACCAAGGACACCTCTTTGATATGAAGTTCAGGAGGCTACACAAACCCTCACTTCCACAGATCATATCTCCAGACATATTGCACACCATGCTCTTAAATTTTTACAACATCTTCCTTAGGATTCCGGCTTCATCTTAGAAACATTTCAGCTTCTGAACCTTCATAGAAAAAAAATTATAGTTCAAATTGCATGATGACCTGTTTCCGGTAAGGAAATCCCTGCATGAGGAGGATATGAGGATCACAATTTATATAAATTCTTAGTTTGATAGAGCCTTCAATAAGTGAACGTGGGATGGATTTTGGGAGCTTAAAAATAATTAATTATTGAATTTTCAATGACCCATGCCAAAACCTCATGGGGTTTTACCCCACTAACTGGGGTTACTAACTTCAAACATGAATATCTCTCAATTCGTGAAAAATTGAGTGGTGTGCCATATATCAACATAAACATCTCAACAAATAGAAACCATCAAAGACATTATTAACCCAGAATATAGTAATTTGGTAGCTCAAAATTTTGATTCAAGATTAGGGTATCCCTTGGTGCTACTTGGGATGACATCAATGGCAACCACTGATCAGCAAAACCACATATGGGCTTTCAAGTCTATATGAAATCAGATGTATTTCATATTGTAATGGGTTTTTTAGTTGGGATTTTTTCTGATAAGAAATATATCATATGGTACTTGGATGTATACTTTTATATTAATATAATATCCTATGATCTGTCTACTTTTCTGATCAATATCTTCTTGGTTTGAAGTGATTGTGAGTAAGGGAGGAACCCCTTTGCTCGTAACTCCTATAGTGTAGAGTGTGTGTGCATTTAATTATTTTTGATGCAACAATAATTCTTTTACAAGGAAAATGCACTCTTTCTAAAGTTTCAACATCAAGTTTTTAATTTATTAAATGACTAAATTCCTTATGTTAATGTACTAATTTCATTTGATCAAAGCTTGGATTTACACTATCTAAGTTGGTTTCTTAATTTTTGTGATTTTATCTTTTATCTTTTCATGGTCAATATCAAAAGTACTGAGAGATTTAGAGGGATGTTGTGTTGAGGTATAAAAGGTGTCTTTTTAACTCCTATTTATCCCATATTAATTATCAATCCAGGTACGATTTTTTATTTTAAGAGTGTACTCATTCTGAGGCGGAAGTTTAATCCAATTGTTAGTATGAATCCTTTGTCGATGTGTACGAAAAAAAGACCACTTTAGCTATGCATAACTAATAGCCCTAACATCAAAAGTGGTTGCCAATATCTTCAGATCTGTAGTTAGTTGATCAAGACAAGAGCTGCAAAAAACCAGATCTATGCATAGAAAAACATTAAGCAGTAAAAAGAAGGGTTTGCTCCATATATCCAATAGACAAGACAAGAACAATTTTTGAAAGAATTTTTGTATTAAGGGCACTTGGGAGGAAAACAAGAAGATGTTTCCAATTCTCCTCAATGGGATGGGTTGTTAGAAGTCCTCAGCACTTCAGATCTATCATTTCTCTCTCCTGTTGGTGTAGAAAACCCAGACAAATATAGAACTCAAAGGGAGCTCACAGAGCAAATAATGGAAAATATGAGAATGACAATGGTTCAAAGTCAGACCAATATTTTAGATCCAGAGTGATCTAATAGGAAAAAAAAGGTGAAGAATGGTAGGAAAAACCCTCGTATTTATAACAAAATATTGGGTCATTCTAGATCTTGGTGTATGATTAAAATAATGTTAACGAAATCTAGATCCACCTTTTATGGAATATTTTATTATATTTGTTGGAGGGAAAAAGTATTTGACTTGGGTCAAATCCCTTTATTTGTCAATAATAAATAAATAAATGATTTATTTATCTTTTTAAGGAAGTGGTTGAAGAATAATCAAATAAATAATGATTTATTTAATTATTTGTGGGTGATTTGGTCATATTTAACAAGGAATATTATCTAAATAAGATTTAAATAATTATTCCTAGAAAATAATAAGATAAATAAAGGTTTATCTATTTAATTTCTTTGTTTTTGGGTTAAACATGACTGGGAATAATAATTAAATTATGGTTTAATTAATTATTCCATGAGGAAAATCAAACAAATATAGGTTTATTTAATATTTCCTTTTGGGGTTTCCTGTTTAGACCATAAACAACCTAATAAATGTGGTTTATTAAGTTATTTTACATAGTGAAAGCAATTTTACTTAGGGTAGAATTGGTCTTACATGGTGTACTTGGGTCCATCTAATGATAAGAGGTTAGATGACCAAAAAATGGTGTAACAGATTGCCCCCCAGCGTGCGAGTGTTAGGAGAAAATCGTATGACCGAAGTACATTGTAAGAACTCAATCACCAGACATCAAGAGGGAAGTTAGAGAGAGAAATGTGAGGTAGATTAAGGTGCTAAAGAACTGGACCCTGAGGAGACGAGACTTGCAGGTGCAACAATTCTCTTTTTATGAGAGGGTCCCTGTGCTAAAGGCGGTGGGGGAGGCATACCTATGCCCACCGAGAAAAAGTACAAAAGAATAGTGTGTCCAGTAAACAAGGGACCGGACCATAAAGTACAGCCAGCATAAACATGAGCCAGATAAAAATACAATGAGGGATCGCACATACATGATGTGCCTAGGATAACAGCCAGGACTTATACAATAATATCTGAGTACATGAGATACAAATACAACCCAAATGCCCCCTATAAGCAGGGAAGGGCTCACAAAATATGACTGATACATGAAAATCAAAGAGGCGCTGCAAGCGGCTAAGGCCGACATCATCAAATATATGGAGCTACATCAAGGGCTGCAATGAAGAGGTCATCCGGGCATGTGGGGGGCTACCTACAGGGCCACCCCCTCATGAGGGCTGAGACATCTCACACACACTCGGGAATCACCAAGAGCTACTGCTGCATCACTGAACCATCAAGTATATGGATCTCGATCATGCGAAAAGGAGCTGGAGTGGAGAAAAAATCAAGTCAAAGGGAAATGAGAGATCCCTTTGCCTGATCCGAGGCACCGAACAAGAGTGGAAGCTGGAACCAAGGTACACCGCCCTCTAGACCTGTCTTCTGGAATGGAGGAGTTGATGTCGACAGAAGGAGGTCTGCCATAGGTGAGGCAATGAGAGATCCTCAACTACTAAGGCATGAGAGAAAATAGTAAAGTGACGAACAGACTAATACCAATGATGATGGTGGAATGGAGGGGACTGAGTAGAGAATGGACGACTTCACTTGCTAGAGCATAAAGGGCATGAATGACATGGCAGCGACTGACACAATATTATCAGGGATAAGGGACAGTGGGACTGAAGGCCATAATGTGCGACACAAGAGAGAAACCAAGCAATGAGGGAGGGAGGACTATAGCGGGGTACAAAGGGACTTGGGATAGACTCGATGAATGCGATGATGACTCCACTTGGATGCTCTAAACAAGGGCGACTCTATGGTGCTGCCACACAGTAAAGGTCCAATGGGGGACCATTAAAACATGAGTACAAGATGGTAACTCAAGACGAAAATCAACACGAACAAAGACAAGTAAGGAGGAAAAGTGGTGCCCCAAGTACAAGTGTTGTAAGTGAAGAAATGTGATTTTAAGGAGAGGTGAAGTGACCCATCTTGGACAAAATGTGTCCTGGTGAAGTATCAAATCACAAAAAAATAACAAATACCCATTTGAGGGCTCGATGAGGGATTTCCAACGGTGCAGACGGTTTGTCAAACGGAGCTACGGTGTGGTCGCAGCAGGCGAAAGAAGAAACAAGGGTTCTCTTTTAATAAGGCAGTTTTCCCTCCAAATCCACTAATTTGCTAGTGATGCTGTGGTGAATGTAGAGAGGAGAGAAGGCCCTAAATCTTGTGGCAAGCATAGTGGACAAACTGACCGTTGGAATCGAGATATGTCAGTTGCAGGTAAGAGGCCTAACCTTGCTCTTTCATTTTGATGGATTGAAAGTTCATATTAGGGCCCAGAATCTTAGGAACAGCCCCCCTTGCATATTTTCAGCCGGGTCGCACTTTTTGGGCCAAAATATGTGACCTGGGATGTAGGTTTTGAGCCAAAAGGTGCGACCTATCCCGGGATTTGGAAAAAAAGTGCGACCTAGAAGATGAGGGGGTTTTAGTGCTGTTTGATGGCTGAGAGTTGGGTTTTTTGTGTTTGGTTACAATATTCCCTATATGTAGGCTGAAAAAGATGATTTTTTTGTGCAGATATGGCAGATATATGGGTGAACTGGAGAGAGAGAGACCAGGGTACATTGTGGGCAGAGATCTAGGCAGATCAGGGTGTCCGTCGTGTGCTGGCCAGGTTTGGGGTTCTGAAATTTGTGGAGAACCCATTGATGAGAGCTGGAGAGCCATTATTGGCCTGGATTATCAGTTATTGGGATCCAGAGCATGAGGTCTTTGTAGTGGAGGGGCACAGGATCGAACTGACAGTCCAGGATGTGTATTTCCTGACAGGTCTCCCGCCACTAGGGATTGTGGAAAACACACAGCCAGTGTTACCGCGGGGGCGGAACATCATGGAGTATGTGGAGAGGAATTTCTGACTAGGTATCCAAGTCAAAGGGACGCAGATACCGATTGGGGACCTAGAGAGACTGGAGACCCGAGGAGTGGTCGCAGTGGTGCTGCGGATCCTGGGCGGCTAGGCGTTCCATCACATCACTGGGGGCAGATGATGATCATACAGAGTGTGTTGAGTGGGACCTACTATGGGTGGGCCCAAATTATGTTGGTGTCGTTAAAACGACAGCTGTCGCTTTGCAAGCGGCAAGTGAACCATGATTGCTCGTACGAGATTTTATTGTGCGCCTTCTTCTTTGAGAAGATCCTGACCTTACGACCTCGTATACAACTTCCAGATGGGGGCCCGAGAGAGCCCAAGATGCGCTGGTGGGGGTGGATACTGTGTAGAGGCAGAGGAGGGGCGGTCAGGCGAGTGTTTCGACCTGAGTTCTTTACCCATTGGGATCAGATGCCATTATACATAGACGACTATCCCTGTAGTGGGATGAGTTATTGTAGGGATCCGGACCTACCACTTCCACTTGGTCGAGTATGGGGACCTAATGGTAAGTGGAAAGTAACTACTCTTATTTTTGGGCATGTTAAAGTTAGTGAATAGTAGATATGGTACTGATTCATGTACTTTTGGTATGCAGATATACCTCCGATAAAACCGGCCGGATATATGGGACGACCAGCAGCATCAGGAGCTGTAGGGCTGAGTGGGTCGATAGTAGCGCGCAATGAGGATGTGGCTGCCCTTCTGGAGGAATCCACCATAGATGCGAGAGGTTGCTGACTGGAGTTTCAGAGCACGGGTGGCAAGACTTAGACAACCAGTACGTGGAGCCATGTATTGGTCTACCCTCGGAGTGGCGAGGTGTCATGCGGCGCATGGCGATGACCGGTCAAGGCATACGTGATCTACGAGCTGCAGGATCAGAGCCATTCGCTCGAGATCCGCCAGATAGTGAGTAGGTGTGGGGCATGTGGTGCCCCCTAGTGTGTATGTAGGGACAGGTGGTGCCCCCAGTTTTGAGTTTTTGTAACATGTGATGGGCATGTCATATGTATAAGAGTAGATGGACTCTAAACACATGTTTTGTGACACATATTATGGATATGCATCTTTGTTAATGATTATGAATGTTATTTTCTTGTATGAAATGCATGTGATAAATGCCAATTTAGAACATGGTTTGCAATACTATCTACATAGTGATTCTGTTCTCGAGGTATATGATTGAAAGTTATGGTTCCTAATTCACGTATCAATAGTTTCACTCGTAAATATCGTCTAAACAGCACAGGGTTATGTACACGATAAAAACCATTTAGTTGCATGACAAGAAGTAGGGAATCCAAATGAACATGCAGATGGAGGATGCGATGAAAGAGGGCATCGGCTAAGAGACCACGCACTGCATCATATTCGGCCTGATTGTTGGTGGCAGTACCAATGCAGACCTCATTTGAGAGAACAAGGGCATGCAAGGGGGTGAAAATGGCCCAACCTGCCGAGGCTAGATTCTGGGAGTAACGACTTGCACCATCGGCGTAACCGATATAGGGTGGGGATGGGAGGTCCTGCGGAATGGTGTTACAAGACAACAAATGGGGGGAGGAGATACAATGACGGTAGCGTGAGTGTATAGAAGACATCGAGCAGCAACTGTGGGAGGGAGTGCAATGAGCAGGATGGCTATGACTCATATACAAACTAGAGGGTCGTATATGAGGGCTATAGGGGGTATGGCGGGGACTCGAGCTGCGGAGGTCAACAGAAATATGGGTGGAGTGATCTCGGGTATGGGCGAAAAAGAGGGGGTCAAGGGTGGAAAGGTCACCACACGCGGAAAAGTTATCTAAATCATCTGTAGGGGAAGAAAGGCGCACATATGGATCGTCACGGGGAATGATGGGAGAACATGGAAACAAATGGTTAAAATATGGGGAGCCCAGGGTGATCACTGAAGGGGGGTCAAGTGAAACAATAGGGGAGGATTCAAGGGGAATGTGCTCCAAGGGTCTCACAGAGGATGGTAGGTAAAGAATGGTCGTAGTAGACTCTGTCATCTGGACATCAGGGGGGGAATGTTGATAGGAGCGGGGGGATCCTCTAGCTGACTCGAAGCATACTGCACGAGTATGGGAGAGGCGGATTGATTTTGTTCAACCTCATACTCTCAGACTACTTCTAAAGAGGCGCGGTAATGCGTCAAGTGAGAAAAATGGTGGGAGTAATGGCCATGGATACCGCACAAAGCAGAGGGTTTGCTAGTGTGAATAGTTTTTGGGTTCTTGGTTACGGACGAGGACAGAAGAGAAGGGTCGGAGACCGTAGGCTCAGGGAATGCGGAGAAACTCAGGACAAGTATGGGTGGCATGGCCGACGACATCACACAAGGCACAAGGCTTTGCGGGCGGAAGAGGAGCTGGGTCAGTCGGGGTGGCCTTGTCTTTGGATGCCCCCTTGCGAGCTTTGCCTTTCTTTCCTAGAGCTGTAACCATAGGGGTAGGGTCCTGGGGAGATGCAGGGGGCATGGTAGCAACGGAGGAAGCGAGGGGGACCGGTTGAATCGGTGTCAAAGCAAGATAGGGTTTGGGGTGACCAGGAGGGGTGGCGGCTGGAGGGTCAAGGTACCAGACGGGTATACCCAGGCTCAGGTTAGGAAGAGAGAAGGTGGCCATGACGGGCACCGAATAGACTCCGGGAGGGGGAGCCAGGAAAGGTATCTGACTCGTGGGATAATGACCAGGAGGGATGGCTCCGAGATGATTAAGGCTTGAGGGAACTGATCCAGGGGGATAAAGGGGTTCAGAGATACCAGCCATAGGAGAAGGGCCAGAAGGAGGTAGTCCAGCTGGCGGAGATGAAGGGCTAGGAGGGGGTTGCGGTGGGCGAGGTTGAGTCTGAGGTTGCTGACTAGTCGAAGCGGGTCGCTTAAGGGCAGCCCGAGACGATTGCATCATGCAAACATTCGATAAGCTGGGATCAGAGATAGGAGGAGGGGGAAGACCAGGAAAAGTTCCAAGCAGGGAGGAATATTTTTAGATGCTAGGGGAGACACTGGTCAAGGAATTGATGGTTTTCTTATTGGCTACAGAAGAGATGGTCATCTCCGAGGAGGTCTGAGACGGTGGCTCATGGTAAGTCAACTGGTCAATGGTGACTATCTTTCCATTGTGAGGAAAAGACATCTTGCGGAAAACTGCGGAGGGGATAGCAGACATGACATAGGTGTCGCTTCACCCCAATAAAATGTTGTAGTCTAGAGGGGTGTCAATGACCTTGACGTCAACACAAATGGTCTTACCGACAAGGGTGATAGGACAATTACGGAGAAGGCCAATGGGCTGGGAGGCGTGGCCGTCCCACGCCCGAAGGGTGATCATGGAAGGGGCCAACTCAGGAGATCTGAGTTGCTTCCAAACCGATGTGGACATCACACAAGTGGATGCCCCCTCATCAATTATACACCGAGAAACGTTGGCGTTCCGGATTTTGACTGGAATTTGGAAGGCGATGGAAGCAGGAAGAGGAGGATGCTCTGATTGACGGGTGTCGAAAACAATCATTTGGTCATCAGCAGGATATACAACACCCACGACAGATAGTAAAGCCTTCTTTTGGGAAGGGCATGACTGGAGGAGTTCCAGTGTGGAAATGGTTGCAGGAGATTGCGCCAAATCATCTACTATGTTATACTAATGGGAAGCTCGAAAAAAAGTGGCATTTAGACGTAATGGTCCTTTAGGAATCTTGGTATGGACCTAAACTTTGGGTTGATGGATGTGTAAGGGACCATTGGATGTCGAAAGAGGCTCTGTAGAACCAGAAGAAGGGGACTCGAGGGCAGACTAAGCAGGAGACTTGGGGTACTAGCGAGACCGAGTTTGAAGGTGAAGGTCGACGGTTGGGGATGGATCAGAGTTCATCATGAGGATCTGGTAATCGGAGGAACTAGAAATGGAAGGTGGAGTGGCAACCTGCCCATCAGGAGGTTGGGTAGCCACGAATCCTTGCTGAGGGAAAGGATCAGTAAACACAGCTGGTTGAGTAGTGGCCACATTAGGGGGAGCATGAGGGGAGGCATGTTTTCCTCGCAATGTGGCTTGAGACTCCCACATCTACCGCATCTGTGGTAAGAGGGGACAATCGTGGCTGTAATGACTATAAACACTGCAACACGAACAAGGCTTATTAGTGCAAAGAGGCATGTCCGGCTTGGGCTGAGTGCCCTGTTGCTGGCTCGCAGTGTTAGGGTCAATACCTTGAGGATTGGGTCCACGAGTACTAGGGGCAGATTGATTTGGATTGCCTCTTCGCCTTCTTTGAGAAGGGGGATTAGTCGCGCCCTACTGTGCAAATACTTTCCCTGGAGGGGGCTGTAGGTGTTGTTGCGGGGGTTGAGGAGGCAAGGGAGGTGGAAGCGCATATGCTGGAGGAGCTGGCACACTAGGCTACAGATAAGGGTAATGGTTAGGTTGGGAAACATTAAGGTAAGCAGGAGGTTGGGCAAAAGGATGAGGCATGCCGTATCTTGGATACATGCTACCTGGAGGGGGAAAAGTGCTAGAGGTGCTGGCCCCTCCCTGAGGAAGGCCATAGCTCATAGGAGGTTGAGCATACGGATGGGAAAGGGCTCCAACGATACTGTCGGCGGAATGAGATGCCCCCGGGGTGTTAGCACCTCCGAGCCTGGGGAGGTCAGGAAGGATGGTATAAACATAACCAGACTGAGCATAGATCAGGTCATATTTCAAGGCTATTTGGAGGGCGGCTTCTTCAGTTTGAGGGAAATGGGAGGCGACATCTTTTCCAATGGGAGCTAAGAGAGTGCGAAGGAACCAGTCCATATAAACCCGATCTTCGAAGGGGGGAGCTTGACATAAGCTGCGTCTTCTTCGCCATTCCTGGACATGAGTGGAAAGGCGGGTTGAAGAGGTTTGATTGAAAGAAGTCAAAAGCTCTGTACCAGTATCGTATCAGAGAGGGAGTTGGAAATAAGATAAAAAGGCCCGGGAAATGGTCGCAAAGGTGGTATGGGAAGAGGTGGCTTTGTCAACATACCATTTATAAGCTTCGCCGGTAAGCGTGCGTTGGAACAACCGAAAATGGATGGAATCATCGGTAATGGAATTAGAGGAACACCACATGTGGAAAGATCGGACATGGTTGGTTGGATCTTCTCCAGCAAGGCCTTCAAACTTAGGGATGTGAGAGGGGAGCTTGGTTGGCATAGCAGGCCAACCAACATCGTGGCGGATAGGGTCATTGATCAACTAATTGAAATCGGGGAGGCTGAGGCCTGCGATGTACGGTAGCAAGGGTGCAGCCGTGGTAGTTCCTATGGCGGTTCCGCTAGTAGTAGTTCCGGCATTAGGGCTGGGAGCACCGCTAGCATTAGGCCCTCGACCAGACATAGTGAAGGTGATAGGGGGAGAACCAGAAGTAAAAGGAGAACCCAATGAATCAGAAGAGGAGTCAGAGTGTGGACTCAGAGGAGGACTGGCTCGACGACGGTGGGACGGAGCAGGTCGATCGACCGGAAACTGAGGGTGAAGGCCAAGAAGTCTTTGGGAAGCGTGCCTTGGGGGCGCAATGATGGTAACACAAACACAGCACAAGGGGAAGTAGAATGACCGATAGAGGAAGGGAGGTGCAGAATCAAGTGATTACAATGTCGAAACAAGGGCAAAAAGGTACAATGTCAATTGATTTTAAAGTCTTTGCCTGGCGGTGTAAACCAAGCTCTTCTTCGCTTAGGGTGAGTGTGTGGTGTGCGTTAATTTTAATTTTTAAACCCTTTTCGTTTTGAGAGAAAGAGAAAAAGTGTGTTGTGTAACTGAAAATAATGCTGTAAAAACATTATATAATGTTGAAATAACATAAAATTAACAGCTACTATTGCATTGACCCAAAAAGGCGGGTCTCTCAAAACGATTCTAAAAGAGGGAAAAAATCTAGTCAAAACACAATAAAAAGAGGCCAATAGATCTAGGGTAAAAAAGGGACAGGGATCTAAAGGGAAAAGCTGCTGAAAAGAGGTGCAGATCACAGCCAAGAGGCAGAGGCAAGGTGGCTAGAAAAAAGGAGGAAATCAACAAAAAGCAAAAGGGGCAAGGAGGAGGCCCTAAAAGTAGATCCAAAAAAATCTTCAGGAGGTGATTTGAAAGGGAGAAGAGCTGATTAGAAGAGGTCTGAAAAAGGAGGTATCAGATCTTGAAAAAGGGGGGTTGAAACTCTAAAAAAACAGACCTGAAATAGATAAAAAAAACTTCCAACAAAAATTGGAGGGTACTGAAGCCCTAGGGGGCTATGTTCCCACTTAGATGAGAAAAATAGATCAGAAACAGGTCGAAACGGGCTGAGACAGAGGCTGGAAAACGTTGACAGAAGCTTCAGAAAAACCCAGAAAAATTGCAGAAAAACAGCAGAAAAATTGGCAGGTCGTAGGTTCTGACCTGTTTTCAGTGCAGGTCACAGAAAATGGGCTGAAAAGTGTGACCTGGACATCCAGGTCGTAGTTTATAGGCTGAAAAGTGTGACCTGAAGCTCCGGGTGTCCCAGCGACAGATTTCCAGAAAAGTTGTCGTCTCAGTTGCGGCTGATGTCTGTCACCTGCGTAATAGGGCCAGAAACACGCGAAAGTTAGAAATTTTAATGTTTTAAGTTTTTATAGGGGAAAAACACGATGAAAATAGGAAAAAAAAAATCTGAAAAGAAACCCTAGGGTCTAAAGTAGCTAGATATGCAGGAATATGAAAAACGATAGCGGTCGTAATTCAAAACCCGTGTGGAGTCGCCACTTGTTAGTATGAATCCTTTGTCGATGTGTACGAAAAAATACCACTTTAGCTACGTATAACTAATAGCCTTAACATCAAAAGTGGCTGCCAATATCTTCAGATCTGCAGTTAGTTGATCAAGACAAGAGCTGCAAAAAACCAGATCTATGCATAGAAAGACATTAAGCAGTAAAAAGAAGGGTTTGCTCCATATATCCAATAGACAAGACAAGAACAATTTTTGAAAAAAAAATTGTATTAAGGGCACCTGGGAGGAAAACAAGAAGATGTTTCCAATTCTCCTCAATGGGATGGGTTCTTGGAAGTCCTCAGCACTTCAGATCTAGCATTTCTCTCTCTTGTTGGTGTAGAAAACCCAGACAAAGATAGAACTCAAAGGGAGCTCACACAACAAATAATGGAAAATATGACAATGACAATGGTTCAAAGTCAGACCAAGAGTTTAGATCCAGAGTGATCTAATAGGCAACAAAGGGTGAAGAATGGTAGGAAAAACCTTCCTATTTATAACAAAATATTGGGTCATTCTAGATCTTGGTACATGATTAAAATAATGTTAACCAAATCTAGATCCACCTTTTATGGAATATTTTATTATATTTGTTGGAGGGAAAATGTATTTCACTTGGGTCAAATCCCTTTATTTGTCAATAATAAATAAATAAATGATTTATTTATCTTTTTAAGGAAGTGGTTGAAGGATAATTAAATAAATAATGATTTATTTAATTATTTGTGGGTGATTTGGTCATATTTAACAAGGAATATTATCAAAATAAGATTTAAATAATTATTCCTAGAAAATAATAAGATAAATAAAGGTTTATCTAATTAATTTCTTTGTTTTGGGTTAAACATGACTAGGAATAATAATTAAATTATGGTTTAATTAATTATTCCATGAGGAAAATCAAACAAATATAGGTTTGTTTAATATTTCCTTTTTGGGGTTTCCTGTTTAGACCATAAACAACCTAATAAATGTGGTTTATTAAGTTATTTTACATAGTGAAAGCAATTTTACTTAGGGTAAAATTGGTCTTACATGGTTTACTTGGGTCCATCTAATGATGAGAGGTTAGATGACCAAAAAATGGTGTAACACCAATAGTAATGTTTTCCAATTTGCAGTACAGTGTTCCAAATAGAAGAGTAAACGAATGCTTGAAAATAAAATCTAATTGCAATTACAAGAAACTTAATGTTATGAAACTAGATCACTCACTTAGGAAACTACAACAATCATTAGTCAAGGATGTGGTAGTAATAACTCTTTCCTCTATCAACTGATGTAAATGAAATCAAGCATAAATAAGATCCTCAATTTGAGAACTTAGAAAGTAATAGCCAATGTCCTTTACACTTGTTGACCTTGCACTCCACACCAAAACAACTAATTGGAAATGATAATGGAATTAAATTAATAATGTTGCTAATGGAAATGGAATAAACACGCTCACTGCAATAATATTCTAAAGAAAAGCCAAATACTTGTAGGAAAGAGATGAACAATGAAGCTTAATTAGTAGTAATGAACAAAAAAAATATTTAATAGAAATGAACAGCAAAATGTGAACTGAATAGCATAAAAATATAAGCTACAAAGGATAGTAATCTTGTTATGGTGGAAGGAAATGAAAATGCTTCTCAATCACATCTTACGCAATAAAATGATTTCCTAAAATATTGAAATAGTAAACTATAAAACAGGGAATTGTAAAGGAATGTGATTAAGAGAAATGAAAATTAAAGCAAACCATCACACGACTGGAATTGTAAAGTAATGGTACAAATATCAAATGGATCCACCAGGGTTGGGCCCTTTGCCACTAGTGAAGCATTGTTAAACTACTCTAGTATCAAATAATGGAATAGCGACCGAAATATTTATTAATCATATGTAATGAAGTTTACAGGCAATCTCACTCTGTTTTAAGCAATGAGAGTTGATGATCGAAGTGAAAACACAAAAGGGAAATTTCAATAATGGAAATACATGCTGTCCTTGATTTCTACAAGCACTGTCCTTTTATAAAAGCTAGGTGGAAAAAATGAGAATAGAGATGATATTTGAAGCAGCGATCCCTCAGGATCAAAATATCCTGAGGGATTCACTCTATCTTCTATCTCCAGTCACCTTTTTGTCTTCTTGTTCCAATGTCACGCTTTTCCTTTCCTTTCCTTGATTGTGCCTTTTGATCTCAGTTTCTTGTTTGCATATGGCTTCCTGGCAAAGGGACAATAGTTACTTTTTCTTTGTCTTTTCCTCCCGAACGGTGGCTTTATATTTCTTCTATTTTATTTATAGAAGAAAAGACAATATTTAATCAATTTTCAATGATCACTAATCTCCTTAATTCTACTATAATTATTTGATATATTACCATTTTAGAATATAAAGGATTTATGATTAAGGAAAAAGATAAATAAATAAATGGAAAATTCATGCCTTTTCCATCGCTCAACACACCCCCTTACTTACCCCTTTTCATGCCCTCATGAAAACCATGTAATTTACATGCAAAGTTGTTAGAGAATAGGCTAGAGACGGATTTTCGTGAAGTGGTATAAGACCATGATTTGCAGCTAAAGCTTCAAAAATATGCCCTATCTGCCCTTCAGGTAATTCATATATGGCCTTATATCCTACTGTAGGATACCAGATAATAGGGCTTCAAAATCTACAACCTATCCAATACGAGCCTTCATGTAAGATGAGGTTAGTGTAGGTAACCAGGCGGTCGATAACTAACTTAAAATTTTTGTAATTGAATGGCTTTCTATACTAAATATTCTGATTGGAAATCTTCCATCTGAGTTTAGTTGCTACTATGGCCAGGTCTTTGATGGACAAAAGATATTCTACCCCTTGCTGGAAAATTACTTTATGGATGGGTCCCAATGCCTGGATCACACCCTCCTTTTTCATTAAGATTTTCTTCTTAGCGCACAGTTGTAATGGGTGTCTCAGTTCACCCCTAACCCAAAGGTATAATATGTTTTCTTGTCTCTGAAAAGTGTTATAGGCCTTGAGCCATTTTAACTGGTTAGAAAAAAATGAAATGAATGCTTGATACTGGAAATCACCCACAAAAGGACTAGGATTCTTCTCCATTTCCTCTTTCAATATAAAATTAATGAAGTAAAATTCACAGAGTAACTGCCAAACTTTTACTCCATAGAGTTTACAACATTTTATAAAATCATCAAAAAATTTTAATTTTATAGGTTTCCTTGCCTTAACAACCTTAATTTTTAACTACAAATATCCTTCTAACAAAAACAAAGAATAATTTTTGGTAGGGGATCTACATGCTAGAACATCTGTATATAGAGAACATAGAGAATCAATTTGACTCCTGACTGTTTTTAGTCTATTTCTTACCTTTTCAACCTGTTCTTCTGCCTCCTGAAATTTATCGAGGGCTTCTACCTCTGATGCATTGATGTCCCTTAATTGTTGTCGTAACTCTTGGTATTTCTTCTTAGGAATAGTCCCTTCTTCAATATTTTCTCTAGCCTGCTGAGCTTGTGCCAGATCCTCTTGGATTTTTGCTACACAAGGGTCGTTGTCCATCGAAACATTTTTGGGTTGAAGATTTACCTAGGTTTCCTTCTTATGATATTGAGTTTCTACAATCTATGTTTTCGGGGTTCTTTTAGAGATTTTCCCTCTTTTCAGGACCCTTCCCTTCTGTATGAGTTGTTTTACTAATTTTAGCAGCTTTTATTGTTCCTTTCACAACCTCTTAGTTTCATTTGTCTTCTTCTTCTTCTTCTTGGGAGGAACAATTGCTTCATTTTCTAGACTTGGCTGCTAAGCTGGGTTTTTCTCTTCAGGGACTATTCCCTTCCCCTGGCTTGTTTCCATATTCTCTATTTGGAACACTTCTTCAGTGTTTGCATTATCCTGACTAGGTTCCTCAAGGGAGGTAACCCTAGTTTGATCTGCCACTTCCTGAGGGGTTTCTGCTTCTGCCTCTTCCTCAACATGCATTTCCTGGGATGTATTGTTGTTGTGGACAGAGTGTCCCTGTGCTTTCTCTGCCTCAATATTGAGGTTGAGTGGACTCTGGGGTTGAATATACTCACTCATATTAGCCAAAATTTGGGCCAATTCATCCTCCTGAAATGGCCTATATGGTGGACTTGCACTGGAGGCTACAGTAGGTTCTACTTCCTCCCTTTCTTCTTCACTGGTGTGCTCAGTTTCTTCCTCTTCCTAGTTTTCTCCTCCTTCAGGTTGCGGGGTTTGCTCATCTCCAGAACTATGTAATTCTAAGGGTTGGATGCTACTACCCTCGAGGCTTCCCAAAATTCTCCTGCTTCTTCTCAATCTGGAGGACTGTCTACGTTTTAGAGATCTATTTGTTGTGCTGGTGGTTCTTTTTTGTTTCAGGGCAGGTAAGGCTATTCCCTGGTCTATTAAAAATACCAATTCTTCCCAGATAGTCTACTGTTGAGAAAGACTATAACTAACTATTAATTGAATTAGACAATGGTGGCTTACTACCATTCCTGTATGATGATATTTCCTTATGCTCTGAGTAGCATCATGAAGTAAAAAAATTAAATATGCAGGAAAATTTACAGTACATTTCTATTTTAGTACTGCTAATAATTTGAGGTGGCGTGGTATTACCACATCCTTTCTCCCATCGCATGTAATGTAGCTTTGCACTACTCTAGCCAGTTCTTCCCATGGTTCTCCCAGAGTTGTTGGCTGGACACCCTTTCCTTTGATGGTTAGGTTTTGTCCTTCATCCAGAAAGATGGTTATAGCCTCTTGAAGCCTCAATTTTTTATGGGTCCATATGGGTCCAACTGCTGGTAGTCTAGATACCTCAACAAATACTGCATCCGTTACTATTATTTGCCTTCCTCTTACTATGGAATGATCCTCCTACAAATTCTACAAAAAATGATGGCCATAGTTTCATGGGGCTGCTGGAGTCATGCAAGGTAGGTAATCCATCCTGCTCTTCCCAAGATTTCTCATGTAGCATCGAAAATTGTTAGTACTTGTGGTATTCTACATACCGGTTGACCTCCCATTTCATCTAAGCTCTGCACACTGTTAATTTTTCACAGCAATACACGGAAATGGCAATGGAACAACAACCCATGGATATCGAAAAATATTAATACCATAAAAGTTTCTATTTCTGGGATCTGATGAAAATAAGGAATTAACACGTATGCAGGAATATTTTATAAGTCACTCACACCCCCTTGAAATATGATAGGTCATCCTCGACCGGGAAAATGGATGAGCAGCGTACTAGACAACAATCTTATAGTATAGAAAGGCATATGTATCCATGACATGATCATAAAAAGTATCGAATTATTGAAATCTAGGCTTATGATGAAAATCGTGAATAGATATGGAAATGCTATGGAATGATGTGAAAATAGGGAAGATGACAACTGACATAAGTAAAAATACTTATGCGGTCATTATTCATTTGAACCATTATGATTGATTTTTAAACAACATTTCATGTATAAGAGGTTCGAAAAAAAAGGGGTTTAGGAGCATAATATCATTTAAAATCAAGATAAATATATAAGAAAAGGGTTTATAATTACTATTTATTTGTGAAAAATATGACTCCAATACCATAAGCAGAGCTCTGTTGCCCAGAAGTGTTTATAACCTTGACAAAGTTTCTTTTTCACCTTTGGAACCATAGTCCTTTATATATGCCTAGGAAAGTGCTTTGTAATGTTAGGATGGAGGCCATTGTAATGACCAGACCACAATGCCATTCACAAGGAAGGAGTGAAAGGTGGGCAGGCCGACTCGTGATGAGACCTCTTGTTCCAAGGAATTTTTATTTTTCTGATGTGCCCATTGGATCATATCCCTGGTGTGGTGGCCATAGTGGGAATGCCACTTCACTACTTTATTATGATCATGATAGGTTGGCTCTTGATGAGACCCCCTATCCTCCATCTCACAAATCATAGAATTGTTAGTAATCATATACATATTTTTTTTTTCATTTTTTTTTATATAGCACTTTCCTATTTATATGTAGAGGATGGATCAACACTCCTTAAGAATAGGGATGGTGGAATAAGTCTGAACATCTCAATAGAGGAAAATATGCCCTTATTCTTATTCAATAATAGAAGTCAAAGAGAGTTATAAGGATTACGAAAGAACCAACATGATACAAATAATCAATCAAATTAGTTTTAGTGAAGATAAAGATAGTGATGTGATATAGATAGTTGTGTCCTTTCCTTTTTTCTTATCAATACAAAGCAATTTCTTTAAAGATTACAATTTTTCCTTGAATTGTTGATTTTAGTAACCTCTAATTTTTTTGTCCTTGCATAAATTTGTATCTTTGACATGAAATGATCATTAAGAGTGAAACATTATTCACCAAAATTCTCAAAATGTTGGTCCGTAAGAGAAACAACAAAAAAAATGCACTCAAAAAGTGATGTTCCTTAGATGGAACTGATGATGTTCCTTAAGAGGAACAACAAAAAGAAAATCTAAACTCAAAATTGTGGTTCCTTTAAGAGGAACAACAAATAAAAGAAGAATATACACGTGAAACTGTTATTCCTTAAGCAGAACAACAGATAAAGCAAGCACAAAACAAAATGTTGATCCTTCGGTGGAACAGCCTAAAAACATTCCAAATCAAAACTACTATTCCTTAAAAGGAACAACAGAAAGTGAAAAAAATGGTGAAAGGGTCGTTCCTTTTAAAAGGAACAACAAAAACAATCGGGCGGAAGTGTTGTTTCTTTAAGAGGAATGAGTGTTGTTCCTTAAGAGGAACATGAAATAAATATCAGCACGCAAGATTTCTATTCCTTAAGGGGAATGGATGTTGTTCCTTAAGAGGAACAACAAAAAAATATAGGCATGCAAGATTGTTATTCCTTAAGGGGAATGATTGCTATTCCTTAAGAGGCACACCAACGGTTCCTTAAGAGGAACAACACGGAAAAAAAAAAATCTGTACAAAAAAAATAGTTTACACAAGCGAAATTAAAGAGAAAAGCTTATGTAAAAATTTAAGACAAAGGGAATTGTTTAGTGAATTAATGCTGAGGAGGAGTTATCTTCCTCAGCAAGAATCTGCATAGTGGAATATCCCTATCATTGCTAGTAAAAGGATTCCCGATTAAGCGGTTTGTGGTAAAGCCGTACTCGATGACCTTCTGATTTAAATAATGTCTAGATCCGTCAATGGTAGTTAATGTAATGGTGCCATTTTCATGTAGTTTCTCTATCTCATAAGGGCTAAGCCATTGTGTCTGGAGTTTTCAGGGGAAATCCTGAAACCTGGAGTCATATAGGAGTGCCCAATATCCTTCGTGGAAGATTTTCTTTTTAATAAGGGCATCGTGCCATTTTTCTCTCTGCTGTTGAATTAATGCGGTGTTTTAAAGGTCTGAGAACCTAATTTCATCCTACTCATTGATTTTTTTTAATCTTCTAACCTGGGCCTCATTTAAATTCAAACCCACCTCCTTTGTTGTTCTTAATGTTTGAATTTAAAATTCTATTGCAAATATGGGTTCTTTTCCAAATACTAATTGATATGGTGAATACCCGGTGGTATTTCTCCACATTTTTAGGTATGCCCACAAGGCTTCCGGCAATATTGAAGCCTAGTCATGTCTATGTGATGCAACTTTTTTTGTAAGTATTGCCTCTATCACCTTATTCGTGCTCTCTACATGGCCATTTTCCCGTGGGTGGTATGGGGTTGTAATTTTGTGTCGAATGTGGTATTTTTTTAATGTTGCAGCGACCTACAAATTGCAGTCCTCCATCTGTAATTATGTCCCTCGAGAGTCCATATCACACAAATATTTGGAAAATAAAATGTATTATAGAGTCCTCTGTAGCTCTTGGAAGTGCCTCTGCTTCAACCTATTTGGTAACATACTCTGTTGCAACTAGTATGTACATTTTCTGATTTGATGATGGGTTAATAGGACCAATACAATTGAGCACCCAAAGCTCAGATGGCTCAATTAATAATTTTGGATTCAAAGGCATTTCCTCGGACTATCCAGGGTGTCCCGTCCTTTGGAAACTATCACAGGGTTGTACAAACTTTTTAGCATCCTTAAAAATTGTAGGCCAATAATATCCTCTTTGTAAAACCTTGTGACCAGTCCTGCGATCTGCGAAATGTCTGCCACACCACCTTTTGTGGCATGCTTTCAGAATTTCAAATATTTCATCTTCTCAGACACATCTTCTGATGTTCATATCTACTCCTATATGAAATAGGTAGCCCCCAATCCAAGAGAATCGAGTACTGCGCTGCACTATTTCTTTTCGCTCATTGGAAGTTAGATGCTTGGGTAATTTACCTACTTATAAATCATTTGAAACATCATCATACCATGGTGTTCTGACAGTAAAAACAAACAAATGTTCATCTGGAAAGTGATCTTTGACTGTTGTTACGTTCGCTGGTTTTGGCATTCGTGAGAGAAAATCAGCTACAGGATTCTCTTTTCCAAGCCGATCCTTTATTGTGATGTCAAATTCCTGAAATAGAATCAACCATCTTGTTACTCTACCATTTGTAATAGGTTTATTTGCTAAATATTTTATGGCAGAGTGATATGTATATAAAACTACAGGATACCCAGTTATATAGTGTCTAAATTTATTGACATGTATTACAGCTAAAAAATATTTTTCAGTCACGGTATTGTTTAATTCAGCAGGAGATAGATTCTTGATAATATAATAAATTTCATATAGCTTTTTATCTTCTTCCTACCAAAGGACTGCTCCGATAGCTGTGTCTGAGGCATCAGATGAAATTTGGAATGGAAAATCCCAATTTGGGCCCCTTAGGACTGGAGCTGTTGATACAAGCTTTTTCAAATCCTTAAAAGCATGGTCACACTTATCTATCCGAATAAAATCAACATTCCCTATTAGTGCGTATAGAGGTGTAGCTATTTGAGAAAAATTATCTATGAATCTTCTATAATAACAAAAAAAATCCCAGAAAACTGCGTACCTCTGTTTGTGTGGTAGGAGTAGGTATTAACAAATTTATCTGAATTTTAGGTGGATCTACCTGTATTCCAGCCGCTGAGATATAATGACCTAAGATGAGTCCCTCGGTCATCATCATATGACACTTTTCATGGCTCAACCAGAGCCTAGTGGCAATACACCTTTGCAACACCTTTCCAAATGTTTCTAATGTTGGCTCAAAATCATCTCCATAAGGTGTGAAATCATCCATATATACTTCAAGCCCTTCATTTATTAAATCTTAAAATATGCTGAGGATGGCCCTCTAAAATGTTTCAGGGGCATTACATAAGCCAAAGGGTAAAACTCTGTGAGCAAATGTTACCCAAGGACAAGTAAAAGTAGTCTTATCTTGATCTTCATGGGCAATCTGAATCTGATTGTATCCACTGAGGCCATCTAAGAAAGAGAATAATTTATTTCCTGCTAATGTATCTAATACCTGATCTATGAAAGGAAGGGGAAAGTGGTCTTTATGGGTTGCTTTGTTTAATTCTCCATACTCTACACATATCCTCCACTCTCCATTCTTCTTTGGCACCACTACTAGTGGAGAGACCCACTTTCTATCAGATATTGGATAACTAAAGTTTACATCCAAAAGTTTCTATAATTCAACTTTCACAATATCCTTAAGATGAAGGTTTAATCTCTGTTGGGGTTGGAGAATGGGTCTAGCATATTTTTCTGTATAAATTTGGTCCGTACATAACTCGGGATCAATTCCATTCATGTCTGGGTAATCCCATGCAAAAGCTTCCTTCTATTTTCTCAGTAGTTGGACCATATCCTCTTCTTGTTCAGTAGTCAGGTTTTTGTTAATGTTCAGAGTTTTTCCTGGCTCAATTTCTATAGTTTTCTATTTTAAACAGAGGTGGTAGGTATTGATTGATCATGAGTGTCTTTCAGGGGATCTTCTTCTTCTTCATTATCAAATGCTGCCTCAATCATGTGACATTGCAAATGGGATCTGGTTTTTGGTTGGTTAATAAAACTGTTAATGATGTCGTCCTCTATTTGGTATTTAAATTTGATGGCATCTTCTATGGTTAATGGTGATCTAATGTTTTCTTTGAGGTATGATACAAGTTGTTCCTTTGTTTTCATTATTTTTAAGCTTAGCTAGGTGGGAGGGTATAAGGCTAAATTCTTGACATTACTCCCTCTAGTTATAGTCATGCTGCCTTTTCGGTGGCCAATGTAAGCATCAACAATTGCTAGCCAAGGTCTACCTAAGATTAAAGGGTGTCCATCTAGCCGGTTTTAGGGGTTAATAATCAGAAAGTCGTAAGGGTATTCCCAAGAGTCTACAAATACCATTACATCATGTAGTGTGCCTTCTGGCTTGACAACCGATCGGTCAGCCAATTCCAATAAGGTTGTGGTTGGATCTAATGATGTAATGCCAAGTTTTTGACAAGTGGTGGTTGTTAGGATATTGATTGTAGCTCATAAATCAACTAAGTCATTTGGAAAGGATTGTCTATTGAGTTGCATCGTAACTATAGGATTTCCTGGGTCCTCATATTTTACAGGTGCTTCTCTTCCTGATAGTAAGTCAGATAGGGTGTCGACTACTTGGACAGTTGGATTAGTTGTTATTCTCCTCTTTGGCTTTCTTATACATAATTCTTTTATGGATTTTTCATCAATTGGAATATCTTGGATAGCTTGGAGGAGTGGAATAATTATACACAATTTTTTTAGTTCTCCCAGAAGATCAAAATCAGGATGTCCTATTGGGCGAAGTATGATTAGTTGTTTTGGGAATGGTGGAGAAGAGGTTTTTACTTGTTCATGAGTTTGTTGTCTAAACAAATTCTCCTTTTGTAATGTTTTTTCTGAAGGTAATGAATTTTCAACTTGAACATTTTTGTCTCCCTTTGATTCTATTATGTGCCTAGACCTTAATTGAAGGTTGTTGCACTCCCTTAACTCGGTTTCTAGTTCTGGTGCTTCGATTATTTGAACAGATTGAACCGGTCTATTATTAGGGTTCAGGTTGGGTTGGGCTGGGAGTTGCGGTCTTAAGTTGGTCTGGGGATTTTGTTGCAATGGATATGGCACTAGAAGTGTAGGTGGAGGGAGAGGAAGCGTTCCAGCTGGCTGATCCATAGATATTTTCCAGTTCAACTTCCAGGTTTGACTCTACAAGGTGGAGGGGGACCATTGTGTAGGATATGTATTATTTTTCCAAAATGGTGGTTAGTAAGGAATTTTTGGCCAATTGGTTTGATTTGCTTGATTTGACCATGGCGATGTATAAAATGGTTGTTGTGACCAGCTGGGGAAAGGTGACTGATTTTTCCATATTCCATTATATTGTTGATCATTATACTGAGTAGACTGAAAAGAAGAGGATGGATCAATGGGCATACCTGTTTATCATGGTTTCCATTGATGGCACTGATTGAGTAGGTACACCAGTTATTTTTCTTCTTCTACTTCTTTGTAGATTGCTTTCAATCTTGGGAGTGAGGGGAAACTTTCTATGGAGTGATCTTTCATGCAGATGGTGCATACTTTGATTATATCTAGCGGGAATTATTTATTGCTGTGTTTCATTCTGAATCTAGGGTAGAATATTGCCAAATTTTGTTCTGCTTCTGCTTGCTTTTGTTTAGCTTGCATGATGTCAAGCTGCATTGTCAGAGTCCCTAGAATATTATTTTTTAAATATTCTAGTAGATTTTAGATTTATGCACGGGTTATACCTCCACCGGAGATCTTGCTATCCCTTGTGGTCATGTCACGTTCTGCTGGTTTTAGTATTGTGCTGCTTCTTGAGCTCCTGATACATAAATCAATGATGTTAGCAAAATTTTCCTGATATATGTCACCTTTTCCCATAATGTTTAATGTTTCAACCCATTGTTCCTTCATCCCTTTAATTAATGTAGTTTTTAACACATTATCAGGTAAGCGTAAAGATGAATAAGGTGATCTCTGGAGGTTTTATTGAAAGAATTCTACATATTCCTCCAATGTTTCAATAGGTTTTGTTGTCATTTGAAATATTTCATCCTTTAATTAGTTGGACCTACAATAATCCTGATATTTCTTTAGAAAAAAAACTTTCATCTCATCCCAGTTATTTATAACACCTCCACCTAACCCCATAAACCATCGTAGAGCTGCTCCTTTTAATGTGGAGGGAAATAATTTTAGCTTTGGGGGATCAGTGGTATAGTCATACCCCCAGAATAATACATTTAATTGAAATATAAATGCATCTGGATCTTCTAAATTCAATCCATGGAATGCAGGAATATGATGGAGAGGAATGGTCTTCATAGGTGCATTAACTGCAGTGTCTAGAATGGGATATTGCAGTATGGAAGTTTGAGGTGTTTGATGGTTCTGGGTCATCTGATCAAATATGTGCTAATATCCTTCTGGGATTTCTAGGGAGTTATTCCTAGGCTGACTAGAAGGAGTAGGGATGACCTTAACAACAATTCCTTTGTCTGGGATAATGAGTGTTCCTTGCTGAACTATTATCTCAGGGGATTTCGGTTTTTCAGGTTCTTCAGCTTTGTTTTCGATAATTTTGGCAGCACTTCCCTTATCTGGGCTACTTAGTGTTTGTACTACTCCAAGAGGGGATCTTGGTTCTTCTATTTCCCCTATTTCTCCTCCTCCTTCACAGAGGGTACTAGAATTTTCTCCTTGTGAAGGGCTGGTTTGCAGACTTTCAGTATCCTGAAAAATTTGATCTACCCCTTCAGTTTCACTGTGAATCTCAACGTTAGCTACAGATGGTGATGCCATGGTTTGAAGGAAATCAATAGGATGTCTCACAATAATAATTTGGGGTCCTACAGATGACTGAGACTCAGATTTTCTTATGATTTTGTCTATAAAGGTTGTTCGCCCAAGGGTCACTGATCCCTTAGGTTTTTCAGGTCTACGAGGAATTTTGTTTTGTTTATATTTTCTAGTCATTCAAAAAATACAAGCATTCATTCCTACCATAGACTTCTACGTAGTTCTGCTATGAATCGGGCAGGTGAATGAGAATGTTCCTCGTTCATTACACAGGTTCTTACCTTTATTTTTTAAAACCTAGTTCTTCCTTAGAATACACTCATCACATGCCTCTCTGAAGGATAAAAATGGCTACACTCTCCCTGGAAACGGTGCCAAAATGTTGAGGTATAAAAGGTGTCTTTTAAACTCCTATTTATCCCACATTAGTTATCAATCCAGGTACGAATTTTTATTTCAAGAGTGTACTCAGTTTGAGGTAGAAATTTAATCCAAGAGTAATGTTTTCCAATTTCCATTACAGTGTTCCAAATGCCAGAGTAAATGGAAGCTTGAAAATAAAATCTAATTGCAACTACAAAAAACTTAATGTTATGAAACTAGATCAATCACTTAGGAAACTACAAAAATCATCAGTCAAGGATGTGGTAGTAATAACTCTTTCCTCTATCAACTGATGTAAATGAAATCAAACACAAATAATGTCCTCAATCTGAGAACTTAGAAAGTAATAGCCAATGTCCTTCACAATTGTTGACCTTGCACTCCACACCAAAACAACTAATTGGAAATGATAACTGAATTAAATTGATAATGATGCTCATGGAAATGGAATAAACATGCTCACTGCAATAATTTTCTAAAGCAAAGCCAAATACTTGCAGGAAAGAGATGAAAATCGAAGCTTATTTAGTAGTAATGAACATCAAAGTATTTAATAGAAATGAACAACAAAATCTAAAATGAACAACGAAGCTTTACACTGAAATGAATAGCATAACAATATAAGCTGCAAAGTATGTTAATCTTGTTATGGTGGAAGGGAAAGACAATGTGGTTCGATCAAAACTTATGCAATAAAACGATTTCATAAAATATTGAAACAGTAAACTATAAAACAGGGAATTGTAAAGCAATGTGATTAAGAGAAATGGAAATTAAAGCAAACCATCAGACGACTAGAATTGTAAAGTAATGGTACAAATAGCAAGTGGATCCACCAGGGCCAGGCCCTTTGCCACTAGTGAAGCACTACCCAAATACTCCAGTATCAAATAATGGAACAACAACCAAATTATGTATTAATCATGTGTAAATAAGTTTACAAGAAATCACACTCTATTTTAACCAACGAGAGTTGATGATCAAAGTGAAAACACAAAAGGGAAATCTGAATAATGGAAATACATGCTCTCCTTGATTTTTACAAGCATTTTCCTTTTATAATAGCCAGGCAGACAAAACAAGAATATATATGAGCTTTGAAGCAGCGATCCCTCAGGATCGAAAGATCCTAATGGATTCGCTCTATCATCTATCTCCAGTAATCTTTTTGTCTTCTTGCACTGATGCCATGATTTTCCTTTCCTTTCCTTGGCTGCGCATTCTGATCTCAATGTTCTTGTTTGGATATGGCTTCCTGGCAAAGGGACAACAGTTACTTCTACTTTGTCTTTTCATCCCAAATGGTGGCTTTCTATTTCTTCTATTTCTGTATAGAAGAAAAGGCAATATTTAATAAATTTGCAAGGATCACTAATCTCCTTAATTCTACTATAATTATTTGATATATTACCATTTTAGAATATAGAGCAGTTATTATTAAATAAAAAGATAAAGAAATAAATGGAAAATTCATGCCTTTTCCATCACTAATCATGTTGTAGGCCACTCCATATCCTTTTCTCCTAAGTATTGATGAATGAAAGAGGCATTAGTTGGTGTTTGTATGAATAGTTAATTTATGAACACTTAAAGTAATAATCATGCATATATTTTTCATATTACCTCATGAGCTTTCCTACCCTTGGGTTGACAATCTATGATTGGCAAATTATAATTCTATAATTTGACTCAAATTTTTTTTGTCGTTTCAAAGGAGGTGCTAAGGATGTTACTGAAATTTTTTTAGTTTGATTTTCTCGAATTTGTTTTTTCAGTAATTTGCGAGTCAAAGTGATAAGATGAAGGGAAAATCCCAAACACCTAGAGAGGTCAGAAATTCACCAAAGCTATGTCCTGATTTTGTGGTAAGTAGAGTTTTCTAATTTGTTTGTATAATATATGAATAGGGTCCAATATTTTCAAATGTTTTTCTTGGTGGTGTGAGAACCACTTCATTTACTAATACACTATAAAAAACAAGGAAGTATTCAAGAAATAAGGCAGCAAAGAAATAAGAATTTGAATAGAAGTTCTGTAGTCCTAAGTAGGTTAATATTTCTACAGTAGAATCCTTTATTGCAAAATATTCTATTGTTGCCCATATCGAATCTCCCCTTAAAGGAAGAAAACATCTCTACTCAGTGGTAAGCCTAAAGAGGAATTCCTCGTGAGTCCTGTCATAGAACCAGAGTTCCAGACCATTTATTCTGAAGAATTTGTAGCCTTCTAAGGTGCCCCTTTTTCTTGGAATGGTATGGCCCATCTTGAGGGCACTGATGATAATGATGAGAAAATAATCACATTTGAATTTCCTATTATGGATACTGGTTGAGCTACTCAGATGAATAACATTCCTCCCTTAGCCTTGCCAAACTTTCCTAGTGCCTCTAGTCAAGACCCTGATGCCTTCTTGTCTGAATTTAATGTATAATGCATAAGATATGACTATTATTCCAATTCTTAGAAGCTGAAGTTATTTCCTGCTGCATTGAAGGATGTAGCTCTCGTGTGCTTTATGGGCTTGGGATCAAACTCCATTGCAACTTCGGATAAAATGAAGAAGTTGTTTCTGGAAAAGTACCAAGACTATTGTAAAACTACGGATCTTAGGGAATAAATCTGTCACATGAGTCAGACGGAAGGGGAGAGCCTTGAAGATTTGGTGGAAATATTCACATATAACCTACAAAGACGTAATATGAATCAATTAAATCAAGAGACCAAGAGAACCATTTCGCTTAGGGAAATCAAATCAGAGTATCTGGAGGTGTTAAATTTAATGGGACTAGGTGTTGTATCAAAGTTGAGTTATGATGATGTGTGTTAGATTTATAGAAGATATTCTAGAGTAAATTCCAAGGTTGGAGGAGGGTCTAGAGACACTTCTTATAGGCTTGTTAAATTAGTTTGCAGAGCTTGAGGAACCTGAGCTCAAATGGGTAATTTATTTAAAAATTTTAAAACTAGTATTCTTAGCACTCTGTCTTCATAATTGGATGTTTTTCAGGCTAAGAAGAAACAAGAGAAATAGAGTGAACTAGAGAAATCCTCTGTCATGCTCTACTCCAAATGAAGGAAGAAGCATGCTCTAAGGGAATGCCCTACTAATAGTATAGAGGTGTGTTGAATTTGTGAATATGATCATTCCACTCATCAATGTCCTTCTTTGCCTGAAATTAAAGCAGCGTATATATCAGATCAAGGAGTTGTCAATGCAACTTATGCAATGAAACCTCAAAAAACATGGTAGCCATGTCCTGCAGGTATTTCACAATCACATTTTCAATCTCCTTATGCTCAAAATTAGATGTGGAATATTCCAATGCCCTGGCATCCTTGCCTCACTCAACAACCTTGGCAAGGGAACTATTCTTATCCTGCTGCAAAAAGTTTCCCAACTCAAATTTTTTATCCTCTACAACCCACACCGAAACAAATGGTACAACTGCAAAAGGAGCTTCAATTCACTGCCCCCACCAAATCAACCTCCTCCCACATAGCTGCTTGCTTATGTAGTGTCTAGCCCTAACTATAAAGCCATTCAATCTATTCACAATATTGGATTGGTCACTTATCCCACTCTTCCTACCTACTATATTGCACCATAGCCACTGCAGGAAATTTTTTTCCCTTTGTTACAAGAATTTCCTATGTTGATGCAGGAAATCTATGTTCCCACGTTGCAAGAATTCCCTGTGCGACTGTATCAAGTTAAATTATTTTAGGGAAAATGGTCACTCGACCCAAAATAATTGAAGATATTGCAGAGGAAGATAGCCTGGAAATACTTGGAGATGAAACCACACCTGAACCAACAAAAAATTCTACCTCAAGGCCACAAGTATCTTCCTCATCCCATACGTTCTAACCTCCTTTTCCAGAGAGGTTGGGAATAGAAATAAAAACAAAACAACCTGAGTTTGATCTTGTTTTTAGACTGAGAAATATGTACATTAAGATCCCATTACTGCAAGAAATCAAGGATTTCCCAATATATGTAAAAACAATGAAGGAACTATGTACCAAGAAACTAGGGGGACAAAATAAAATATCCTCCACAACTCAAGTAGGTGGAAATCTTGCAAGTTTAATGTCCACCGGATTTGGTAGTTAGAAATATGCAGACTAGGGAATCCTCATGGTTACCACCTTTATAATTGTGTAATCCATAAAAAAAACTTTGATTGATTTGGGTGCAGCCATTGATGTGATGAATATGGATACTTTATCTCATATAGGATCCTTTGACTTATTACCCACTCCTACTATGTTAGAATTAGCATATAGGTGTAAGGTAAAGCCAGAGGGGGTATTAGAAGACATTGTCATCTCATTGGATTCTTTGTTGTACCCTGCAGAATTTTATGTTCCTCAACTTAAAATGAACTTGTGAGGGCATCCATTGATCTTGGGGATGCCATGGTTAGCCATGGATGATGCCTACATAAGGTGCATATTTTGAAACATGACCGTCAGTCATGGGCTTGAAACAAAGCACATCAATTTGTATCCCCCCCCCCCCGCTAAACCCCTCTTGTAATTAGAGAATACACATTGGGTTGAAGAAGAATACCATGATTCAGAGTGTACCCAGCCAATTTTAACAATAGCCCAATCCATGAGTCCTAAGGAAAGTTCTGAGGGAAATATGATAAATTTCTGTATCTCTAATCTTGATTTTCTGCAGCATTTAGAAAAAACGTCTAGTCATAATTTATATATCATTACAGATCTGCAGGATTTTTATGAACATAGTAAAACTTGCGAATCAAATTTCATGTATATTCAATGACTGAATGGGGGAGTAAGGTAGTGGAAATTTTTCCCGAAAAATGTTTAAACATTAATTCTGCCTTAACTCCCGAATAAAAAAAACAACTAATTCAAACATTGAAAAAAAATTTAGATACATTTGCATGGGAATATACATATATGAGGAGAATTCACCAAGGCACATGCATTCATCATATTTATATAGAATAAAATTATAGGCCTATGAGACATCCACAAAGGAGGATGAAACTTGCTTTAAGAGAAATTGTAAAAGATGAATTACAGAAATTGTTAAATTTAGGGTTCATCTATCCTATCTCAAATAGCCAGTGGGTATCCCCACTAGTTATTGTCCCCAAGAAGAATGGTAAATGGAAAGTGTGTGTATATTACAGGGAAATAAAGAAAACTACATTAAAAGACCATTTCCCTTTACCGTTTATAGACCAATTACTAGACACTCTAGCAAGGAAAAAGTATTTTTCCTTCCTGCACGGGTTCAGTGGATACAATAATATTAGGATACCTTCATAGGATCCTGAAAAAACAACATTTACATGTCCCTGACATACCTATGCCTATAAATTATTACCATTGGCTCTAGGCAACACACCAGACACATTTCAATGGGCGGTACTTGGTATTTTATCTGATCTTTTGCATGATTGTGTGGAAGTTTATATGAATGATTTTACACTCATGGGTGATACCTTTGAAGAGGATTTACATAATCTCGAAATTTTTTTGCAGATATGTAGAGAAACTAATATTTCATTAAGTAATGATTTTTTTTTTATGATTATGACTAAAGGTATTGTTTTGGGTCATCATGTTTCTGCTACAGGAATTAAGGTTGATCCAGAAAAAAAATGAAGTTATTTTAAAGTTGCCCCCACCAACCAGTCAGAAGGGAGTGCAAAGCTTTCTTCGACATGCATGATACTACAGAAGGTTTGTTGAAAATTTTACAAAGTTATCCTTTACATTGTTCAAATTATTGACTAAAGAATATGAATTTATTTTCAGAAACATAGGAATAACCTATTTAGAGTTTTTCAATAACCCAATGATTTAGAATTCTTAAGTGATTCCATCTTCACGGGTAAACACAAAATGATATTTGAGAATATTTGAGAGGATTAGGGAAAAGCAATAAATAGATATATAGTAATTAGTGAGGATAAAATTTTTAAGTCTGGTTTGGAAAATATAAATTTATTAATTTAAATAAATTTAAATCATTAAAAGATATAATTAATGAGGCGATTATTGAAATATAATATTACTATGTTTATTTTAAAACATTTTTTAACCCTAATATTTTAAAAAATTATGAAAAATAATAATGAAAAAACCTATTATAAGATCAGCTAGAATTTAAGAGAAAATATATTAATAACTAAATATTAGGATTTATTTATTTATTTCAAATTTGATATCAAATTTATTAAGGGTTTCCAAGTATTGATGATGATAAGGCCATCATCGTGATTCATATTATTTTTTATTTTTTCGATTTATAAGGCCTCTTTGATTTTTATTTTTAGGTAATGATCTTATTTGGAGAAAAGTTTGGAATATTCCATCTGGATGTAGTGAGAGGATGAGAAAGCATTTTTTTCCAAAGCTAATTTTGAAGTTCAGTTCCTAGACATGTCAGGAACATGCTCTTTAAGTCTGATGTTGAGGGATCTATCAGTTTTGCCAATTTATTTTTTTCCACAATAACACGGTATAATGTAAACACATTTTTGAAAACTAGGGTTTATAGGATACTTAGAGAAGTCTACAATATCTCTAATATTACTAGGGTGAGTGAAAGGAATCTAAATGTTGTGTTTGTTAAGGATCCTAAATTTTTTATCAGTTGTTCGTTTTATGTAAGGCAAATAGATTTTAGGAATGTTGAAGGTTTCCTTTACGTTATATTTTTGAAGGGTTTGGTAGATGGTTTTGTTGATTATGTTTTTATTATATTGATTATGTTGAAATACTTGGCAGAGGGGGTTAAGCTCATGTTCTAGGTAGTAATCATAAAAAATTCTCGAAGCCCTGGTAGTTAGGGTTTTAATGATGCCATATTTTTTCTTAGGATGGTGATGCAAGTTAGCATGAAGGTATATATTAGTGTGAGTTTTCTTTCTGTAAACATTGGTGTTATGTTTTCCATCCTTTTTGGTTAAAAGGATATCGAGGAAAGGTATTTTTCTATATTTGTCAATTTCGATGGTAAATTTAATGTGACTTGAGAGACTATTAATGTGAGTTAAAAAATCACTTAATTTTGATGACTCCCTAGATTCCTCTTTTGTTGGATAAACTCAAGGAAAATATTTCTTCAACACCTACCTTGAGAGGCCCAGATTGGAATTTTCCCTTTCATATTTCCACTGATGCCTCTAATTCAGCCATAGGAGCAGTATTGGGTCAAAAGGAGGATCGTGTAACCCATGCTATTTATTTTGTTAGTAAAAACTTAACTCTTGAAAAACTGAATTATACAGTAACTGAAAAAGAATTCCTTGTTCTGATTTATGCTATTAAAATGTTTTTACATTACATCTTGGGTTATGAAGTTTTTGCGCAAACCAATTATTCTGCTATTTGTTAGATCATGAATAAACCAGACGCTAATGGCATAATTACTAGGTGGATATTGCTGCTACAGGAATTTGACATCACAGTATTGGATAGACCGAGAAAATAAAATCAGATAGCTGATTTATTGTCTATACTTAACCATGTAGATGAGGATGTTCTTGCTGATGATAGCTTTTGAGATGAAAATTTGTTTGTTGTCTCTGTTAAAATGCCTGGGTTTGTAGACATGGATAATTACCTTGCTACAAGAAAGTTTCCACCTTACATTTCATCTAATAAAAATAAGAGAATTATTAGGAAATTTTTTTATTAATATTGGATGAGGGGAGATCTCTTTTTCACCGAACCTGATTTGATTATTCGTAGGTGTGTTAGAGAAGATGAGAAATATGAAACCTTGAGAGCTTGTCATGATGAACCTTGTGGAGGATACTTTGTAGATAAACAAATATCTTATAAGATCCTTCACTCAGGTTATTATTTTCCTAGTCTTTTCAAAGATGCAAAGGAGTATGTTAGTAAGTGTGATAGCTCCCAGAGAATGGGGCGGCTTGTAAAATCAGATGAGATGCCTTTGCAGCCACACATTCTCATAGAACCCTTCGAGAGTTTGGCTCTTGATTTTTTAGGTCCCATCAATTCTATTTCCAAAGATAAGAAGTATATATTGGTTTGTACTGATTATGTTAAAAAGTGGGTGGAGGTAAGAGCACTACCTAGAGCAACGGAGAAAGTAGTGGTAGATTTTATTTTCTCTGTTATTTTTGTGAGATTTGGAGTACCTAGGTAAATATTTTATGTCTAATATTATGCAGGTAATTGTGAAAAAATATCATATTACCCACCGGAAGTCCACACCATATCATCCACAGGCCAATGGGTAGCTGGAATCAACCAATAAGGTGTTGGAGACAATCCTTACCAAGACGATACAATTACAAAAGAAGGATTTGTCTGACTGACTTATTGACGCGTCATGGGCTTATGGGATCACATGGAAGGGTTCCACTGGCTTCTATATGTATTAATTAGTGTATGGAAAACAATTTTTGTTTCCCATTGAATTTCAGATCATAAATTTCAAGATGGCCACAGATTTGTTGTTAGGTGCTTATATTACTAGTATAGTCCCTTATTGTTGTTAGTGTAACCCCTTTATTGTTATTATTGTACCCTTGTAACCCTCATATTGTTATTATTGTTCCCTTAAATTATTATTGTTAGGTCGGCTACGATTACATTGTGGCCCCATGGACTCCTATATATAGAAAGGAGGTTTTGTAATTTGAATCATCCAATAATTGTTCATTCATTTAATGTATTGGAGGTTGCCCCCTCAAAGTGGTTTATTTTGAAGGTGTTGATATCTCTTTTCTTCTATTTTTGGAGTTGGTTTCACAACATTTGGTATCAGAGCTTTGGATTCTAGGGTTTCGCTGACCCAAATAGGTCATCATGGAATTTTCACTGTAACTTGTCTTATATGAAGGTTTAGAAGTGGAAATTTTGCGAGTGCAAAGCTAAAATCCGGAGGAACATCACTGGAAAATTTCAGAGCTTGGTTCACAATATTTTTCAAGATATGATCTGTGGAAGTTAGGGATTTTTTCAGGCTCCTCAATTTAACCTAAATAGGTTATCGTGGCATTTGTGCTATAAATATTGTTATACGAAGTTTCAGAAGCTGAAATTTTTAGAGAGAAAAGCTGAAATCCTGAGGAAAATTATCGTAAAATTTTAGAGCTTGGTTCATAACATTCTCGGAGATATGATTTGTGGAAGTTAGATATTTTTCAGGCTCCTGAATTTCATCCCAAAGTGGTTATCGTGGGAAAATATTCATAACTCTCTCTCTGAGCATCAAATGTGAATTTTCTAAAAAGTGATCACAAGTACATGGACTGTAGTTTCTTGTCTATCAATTTTAGAGCCAAAGGAGGAAACAGTGATATGTGGCAAGTCGTACAATTTCGCTATACTGAACCAATCCATAATTGGGTCATTGTGGGTGACAAGACATAACTTTGCCTTGAAGAATCCAAATCAGGTTAGACTTGTGGCATTCGAAACAAAATTCATAGGGTTACTCCAGGGAAAATTTTTAGATATTGAAGATCCAAAATCACAGAGATAATTCAGTTTCAATATCAAGCTCCTCAAAATCAAGAAAAAGGTGTGTTTTTGTTTTTCAAATTGCATAAGTCTTGTTTGAAAAATTAGTTCTAGTTGATTCCAAAGGCCTACTGAGCATATCTATCAGTATTGGGTTCTAAAATGCCTCATAAAAAGAATTCAACACCCATTAAGCCTTCAGAAGGCACCACTATGACTCATGAAGATGAAGAAATGCAACACAAGATATCAAAAGTTGATGAGCAAGTGCACCAAATGTCGCTATCGCAAAGAGCAACAAAAAATGAAATGGATGGTTTGAAGAAAGGAATGGAAGCTAAGATAAATGGTTTGGAAGCTAATATGGATGGCATGGAAGTTGGCATGGAAGCTAAGATGGATGACATGGAAGCTAAGACTGATGAAAAAATGGAAAACATGAAGAATGATCTAAAAGCAGACATGGAAGGTTTCAAAAAGTTGATACAGCAAATGTTTCCTAATGGTTAAAATATAGTAGAGGAAACTCATGATGGGAACAAAATAAATGCTAATCATGATTTCATAAAATCTAATGTTGGCAGGAAGAACCACCATATTCCAAATATGGATATGAGGAAGTTTAATGGCAAGGCTCCCGTAACATTGATACTACAGATGGAGCAATATTTTTATCTCAATAATGTGCAAAACACACAAAAGTTATGCATTGCAACTTTGCGTCTAGAAAAAAATACATTTGTATGGTATCGATGGATTCTTCCCCATAATAAAATTGTTACTTTGTCAATTTTTATGGAGGAAATGATAGCACATTTTGAGGATACAAAGAGAAACACCTTCTTTAGCCAATTGATAAATCTCAAACAAAAGGGTTTAATGGGGAGAGCATTGAGGACTTCCAAAAATTGAATATAAGGGTAAATGATATTCCAAAGGAACACAGGATTGATCTCTTCATAGGTACTTTAAAGGATAACATCCAACATGAAGTTCGCATTTGGCAACCTGATTCATTGGAGAAGGCATTAAGGTTGGCAAGAAAAATTGAATGTAAAATTATGGCGACAAGGAAGCCTACCACTCACTTCTATAAAGACAGAAGTGTTTCTACTCCTATATTTCAACAACCTACAAGGTTGACACCACAAAAATTGGAAGAGAAAAGAACAAAAGGGCTTTGCTATAGTTGTGATAGAAAATACACTAAAGTTCATAAGTGTGCTGAGAAGAAATTATTTTACATAGATTGTGAAGAGGAAGAAGAAAATGAAAAATAAGAGGATATACACCAGGAACCAACCCTAAAAGAGGAAGAAATGAGTCTAACCATATTGTGTAATGCATTGGCAGGAATTACCACTCCTCAAACTCTCAATCTAGAAGGAAATATCAAGAAGAAAAAGGTAATAGTGTTGATTGATTTAGGTAGTACCCATAATTTTATTCATTGTAAGGTAGCCAAGGAATTGAATTATTTCCTATACGCAGCACCAGAATGTCAAGTGATGGTTGCAAATGGAGGAACTATAAATTGCTCTAGAAAATGCCATAATATCAATCTATCTATGGGGGAATATGTATTGAATAGTCCAATTCTTTCCATCCCAATGGGAGGTGCTGATGTCATACTAGGAGTACAATGGTTACAATCTTTAGGGACGGTAGCTTTTAAATTTCAAAAAAAAATCTTGAATTTGTTTTTTGAAGGAAATGAAATTGAATTACGGGGTATGATAGGGAACCCATGAAATATAATAAGCTCTATTTTCATGACAAAGCTTCTGAAGAAATAAAAACGAGGCATAATTTCTCAATTATGCTCACTGCAGGTTCCAACGTCAAGATCATCTATTTCTCCATATCTCCGAAGAATCATGGACAATCATTCCAATGTGTTTGATACTCCCAAAGGACTCCCATCTATTCATGATCATGATCATGCTATTCATTTGATTCCAAGAAGTGTTCCTCCAAACATCCGACCTTATAGACATCCTTATGTCCAAAAGAGTGAAATTGAACATATGATTGCAGAAATGTTAGAGGCTGGTATAATTCAGCCTAGTCAAAGTTCTTTCTCTGCTCCTGTATTATTGGTACACCAGAAGGATGTATCGTGGCACATGTGTCTTGATTATATGGAGATCAATAAGCTCATCATTAAATATAAATTTCCCATTCCTGTCATTGATGAATTATTAGATGAATTACATGGAGAAATTTATTTTACCAAGTTGGATCTTCATTCACGATATCATAAAATTAGAATTAATATTGAAGATATTCTGAAAATATAGTTTCAAACTCATGAGGGTCATTATGAATTTTTGGTCATGCCTTTGGGCCTTACCAATGCAACTTCTACATTTCAAGGGTTGATGAATTCCATTTTCAAACCCTTTCCTAGAAAATTTCTTATAGTATCTTTTGATGATATACTAATCTACAACGGGTCCTGTAAGGATCATGTTCAACATGTTGAAAAGGTGCTCAAACTATTGCAGGAGAAGCAATTATATGCAAAAACATCCAAATATTTCTTTGGAGTACAAGAGGTGGAATATTTGGGTCATATTGTTTCTCACAAGGGTGTTAAGGTAGACCCTAACAAAATTAAAGCCATTAAGGAATGGATAGTCCCCACAACCATAAATAAGTTGCAAGGATTTCTCAGGTTAACATGGTATTATTGCAAGTTTGTTAAGAAATTTGGGAGAATAACAACACCTCTAACAACAATATTGAAGAAATATGCATTTTCATGGACTCTTAAAGAAACTAAGGCCTTTCAACATCTTAAAGAGGAAATGTGCCTAGCACCAGTATTAGCTACGCGAAACCTCACAAAAGCATTTATTGTCGAATGTGATGCCTCAAGAAATGGAATTGGTGCTCTTTCAATGCAAGAAGGAAGACCCGTTGCTTTTCAAATTCATCCAGTAAAAGGAAATTATTTGCAGAAAGCTATTTATGAGAAGAAAATGTTAGCAATACTGCATGCACTAAAGAAATGGAGAACTTACCTAATGGGAAGACACTTCAAGGTAAAAATTTACCATGATAGTCTTAGACACTTTTTGGAACAAATATTTTCTTCAGAAGAGCAACAAAAATGGATCACAAAGATGTTGGGTTATAACTTTGAAATAATCTACAAAAAAGTGAGGCTAAAATATTTTACAGATGCACTCTCAAGAAAGAATGAAGAGGTGGAAGCATTTCTTTGTTCCATTTCTATTATCCAACCAGATTGGATAACCGAAGCAAGAGATGAATGGAAGAAGGACGAAGAAGTGTGGACACTTATTCAAAATTTGAAGCAAGATCCTAGTACATCTAATTCATTTAGTTGGAAAAATGATTCCTTATGGTACAAAGATTGCTTATATATTTTTAAGAATTCCGAACTAAAACAAAATATCCTTTTCGAATTGCACACTTCTCCTTTAGGAGGACACTCAGGATTTTTAAAAAATTACCACAGGGTGAAGAAAGAATTTTTTTGGGATGGCCTTAAATCTGATATTCAAAATTTTGTGGCAGAATGTTTGGTTTTCCTGCAGAATAAAGTTGAGACAATTAAGACCCGGGTCTTCTATGACCTTTATACATTTCAAGTCAACATTGGGAGGAGATTTCAATGGATTTTATCACAGGTTTACCTAAGTCCAAAGGAAAGAGTGTCATCATGGTGGTAGCTGATAGAATTACCAAGTATGCACACTTTTGTGCATTATCTCATCCATTTAAAGCAAGTACAGTTGCTACTACATTTATGGACAGCATTCAAAAGCTACATGGAAGCCCAAGGGTTATTGTGAGTGACAGAGATCCCATTTTTACTAGAAACTTTTGGACGGAGTTATTTTCTTGTTTGGGTACTCAATTAGCTCAGAAATCATCTTATCATCCTCAATATGATGATAAAATTGAGATAGTAAATAAATTTTTGGAAGGATATCTTTGTTTCTTTGTATCTGATAAACAAACACAATGGGTCAAGTGGTTACCTCTCGCTGAATGGTGGTATAACACTTCCTTCCATACTACAACAAAAATGACCCCATTTATGGCACTTTATGGATATCATCCACCATCCATCAGATCATATTTAAGGGAAAATTCGAAGGTTCAAGCAGTGGAAGATCACATCGAGCATCAGCAATAAGTTCTCCAACTCTTAAAGGATAACTTGAATTTGGCACAAAATCGAATGAAACAACAGGAAGATCAACATCGTAGCGAAAGAAGTTTTGTTGTAGGAGACTGGGTATTTTTATGGCTACAACCATACAAAAAAATTTCCCTCAAGAAAGCTAAGAAGGATAATAAATTACCGCCAAATTAATATGTTCCTTACAAGGTGTTGCAAAATATTGGTACTATGGAATAAAAATTGGAGCTTCCTTCTTCTTCACAAGTGCATCCAATTTTCCATGTTTCATGCTTAAAAAAGGTTATAGGTGAAAATCTTCCAGTTCAAACAATATTTCCAGAGCTTGATGAGGAAGGAAAAATCATATTGGAACCTGAAGTGGTCACAGAAACCAGAAATCGACAGCTACAGAATTGATGAATTTCAGAGTATCTCATCAAGTGGAAGAACTTACCCACTAACGATTCTACATGGGAGGATGAGAATTTTATACTTAAGCACCCAGAGCTACTCAAGCATTGAGGAAAACACATTTTTGAAGGAGAGAGGCATGTTAGGTCCCTATATTAGTAGTATAGTCCCTTATTGTTGTTAGTGTAACCCCCTTATTTTTATTATTGCACCCTTGTAACCCCCATATTGTTATTATTGTGCCCTTAAATTATTATTGTTAGGTCGGCTAGGATTACATTATGGCCCCAATACGATTACATTGTTGCTCCATGGACTTCTATATATAGAAAGGAGGTTTTTTAATTTGAATCATCCAAGAATTTTTCATTCATGTAATGTATTGGAGGTTTCCCCCTCGAAGTGGCTTATTTCTAAGGCGTTGATATCTCTTTTCTTCTATTTTTGGAGTTGGTTTCACAACATTTGGTCATAGACATTAATAAAGCACAAAATTAGAGAATCTTGCAGCTCAATGAGTTGGATGAGATTAGAGAGGATGCTTTTTAGAATACTGACTTGATCCAATAAAAAAGGGCTAAATGGCATGCTAGATACATCAAAAAGAAGAAATTCAAAGAGGGATACTGGGAATTGTTGTATGATTCGAAATTTAAGAACTTTAAAGGGAAATTCAACACACATTGGCTAGGACCCTATGAGGTCGAGAAATCTTTTGATAATGGATTTCTTTGAACTAAAACTATTGATGATGGGAATTTTTCCTTGTAATTAGTGAATTGACACGGACTCAAGCTATATCAAAAACCCCAATCTAAAGAGGAATTCCTGGAATAAATTACGAAGAAGAAAATGTTCGAGATGGTAAGGGAATGGATTATTCCTTCCACTATCTCTTCCTGAATTTCTTGTTGATATAATGAACTCACTTTGTTCCTCGTCGTTGTCAGTAAACAATCGTAGGAATGTTTATTGCGTATAATTTCATTCATTTTTCCCGGCCCAGTGGACTAATTACGGAAAAGGAGCCCTCCTTAAGTATTTTTTTTCAGTATTTCAAACTCTCTGATATTGAAATATGGTGAACATGGACTGCTACTACAGTTGTTAAAAACACAGGTCAGTAGATCATTTGGGATCCTATCAATAAATAAAAAAATTTAGATAATGTGTGGATTGCTCGTGTTGGACTGATTTGGGATTTTTTAAGGCCCCCCTTCCAACAATATTTTCCCATCAACATCAACAAATTATATGGGTGCAGGATTATAGACTTTTGATGCCTTGAAACTTATATGCCCTAATGACAGTCTATCTCGCAAGAATCAATGGAGAATCATTATGGCTCCTTTACTAATAGATCCTACAAGGGGTTCACCAAGAGCTCATAAATTGACACCTGATAAGATGCATCATCGTACCTTGGTCCTAACTCTATTTAATGGTGATGGGTCTCACATTGGTTAATATTTGACCTCAATGGATAGTAATCCAATGAGATCATTGCACATTCGACATAAACACCTTAATTCATGTGCAATGGACTGTACATAAATGGTGGAGATAATAGATTCCTGCAGAAGGTTCGACAGACATAGTTTCAATTCTTGTAGAATGTTCAATAGTTATTTAAATTCCTGCAGAATGTTCAATAGACATAGTTTCAATTCCTACAGAATGTTCAACAGTCACAGTTTAATACCTACGGACCATTTCACAGGCATAGTTCCATTTCTTGTAGAAACACCTTGGTTTCCTAAAAGACAAAAGTATAGAGAGAACATTAGTTTAAATAATTTGATATAGTACTGACATTCATTATTGATCAAAGTCACGAAATATGTGATCATATGTCTAATGTAATGTTAGTAAATTTATCATTGCAAGGACAAGAAACATCATCAAAGGACTAGAACATTGGAGGTAAGCTCAGTAAGTTACATCCAATGATAAGATGCTTGAGGTAAGGTAAAATGGTGCTTTAATTTAAAAAAAAATAAAAATTGCATGAATTAGGCTATGTTAACCCTTGCAGCAAAACGTGGCTGCAAGCCATTGCCGTGTAAATTCCTTGACATGTCATCATGATTCTAACATCACGGTGGTTGTATTTTTTAGGTTCGTCTTGCATCTCGGATCATGATGACAATTATGATCACGACATGCCTTTCGAAAATCACCCCGCTTTTCGATCTTTCCTATTTAATCCCCTTCTTTATCAAGAAATCTGTTGAAGATGTCTTGGTCTATATTGTCATAAACTGTGTTCATTATTTTCTCCCGTCTAAATTCCTGTGAACCATATTCACTTTTACCCTTCCTTCCTCATTCAGTTTGTTCATTTCCTCCTTCACCATGTCCAAACTATGAGCCCCTGTTCTATTTGATCCACAGAGCCTTACACTGCTGGAAGCCCACCCTCGCAGGAAAGAGAGGCTAGAAAAAGCAGGCTAGCTTCCCTTCTTTTAGAACCTCAATTGCCATAACTCCAAAGTGATGAAGTCATTTGTCTTGAACCTAAATGGTGATGAATTGCAGGTCAACAATGTTCAGTTTCGATTATTAGAGGACCTCACGATGGGGCCATGTGGAATTCCACAAAATTGATAATAATGGTTTAAGAACCAGTGCTTCAACCAAGGAATTTGTGTGTCTTTCCTTCAGAAGGATCATAAAACACTGACTGGAGCAAGAGGCTTGAATAGGATTTTTTTAGAAGTAAGTATTGTCACCTATTTTTCTTTCTGCAAAAGTATATAATGTATGAAGGTCGCTTTGACCTTACATTTTTATTTCACATTCGGCTTCTCAGATAGTTTGTAGATAATACCCTAAATTTTCCATACTATTTGAATATGACTTTGAAAAAAATTCAACGGCCATGAAAGAAAGAGTCGCCCATATAGAGGAGAACCTATATCACCACGGGCTAGTGAAAATCATCTTGATGGAGGTCCTATAGAAAAAGAAGAAGACATGGGAGGAATTTTTGGCCGACAAATATTTGGTAGAAGACAAAGGCTCTAACTCCTCAGGGATCAAGGAGGAAAATCCACCAGAGAAGCCTAATAACAAGTTGGAAACCCATGGACGACAAGTAAAATAGGATGACGTGGATGAAAAAGTGATGGTGACTGGGGAAACCACTATAAAAGGATCCTAGAAAAAGGGACCTTCTACCTCCTCTAAAAGACTTACAAGGAGCCAGGTTGCTAAGTTGGCTATTTAGGACATGATGAAAAGGGGAACACCACCCAAAAATACCAATAAAATAAATGGAATTCCCATGTTCTGGACAAGGGAAAGGAGAAGGCGGAACTAGCCACATTCATTAACAAGGACACTATGTCCTTCCAAGATCCTTTGTTGCAGGAAAGAATAAATGAAACCATGGAAGGGAAGCAAAGGCAGTTGGACCTTGTTTAACCCAATCTTCCCAAGGACATCATGAGGGGGAAGTAACTCCCCAAAGGAAGCGGTATCGATAGGCACTATAAGAGACCATTAAATATCTCACTATTTCAGATTAGGCCTTAAGGAAGGAAAACATGGCCTTGAAAGAGAACAACCTTAGAATGCAGGAAGAAAATGAGGAGTGGCATGAGAAAGTGACCCGAACTATGAAAAGAAAGTAGGCTCAGATAGACCATCTGAAGAAGAAGAACGAAATATACATGGGTGAGATTTAGGTGGAGTCTAGTCGGGCTGAGTCGGATCATCTGGGTACAGTAGCTATGGACTAGGAGAAAAACTAACTCTCTATTTTGGAGGCTGCCACATTTTTTCCTGCATAGGGACATGCAAGAATTTGGGTGTGGGGGAGATGTTAAGTATCAATTTTGCTATTTTTTGACACCTTTCCCATGCCTTACCTCCCCTATGTTTTAACTCCTTCAACCCCTAATTATGCTTAGTTCAACTATATTGTTTAGTTTTGGCTAAAAAGGATGCCATCAGCTTAAGGTATGTAAAATTAACATAATAAGTGTCATTTTTCCATGAACTTGAAGTATTCTTTGATCTAGCTGTATATTTATTGAATTACCACTCCAACTGATCTCAAAATTGTGTGTAGATTTTCTTGATTTGAAATATATCCTCAAATTCTTGAAGATAGCTCGTGTGGCGATATTTCTTGCAGAGGCTTCAGAATTCGTGCAGACGCCAATTTTCCTTAGCTATCCTAATTTCCTGCAATGAAAATCGATAGTTCACTATGTTTTAATTATTTCTATATCAATTAAGAACATGGGTTTTGTGGGAAACTTTTCTCACATGGAGGGCGTCCTATTGGTTGCTTCGAAACACCTTCTGAAACTACCCAAACCTACATACTTCTTCTCGTGACCACATGAGGAGGCAACTTCAGATATGTAATAGAAATATTCTAATCCATCCTTTTAGTCATGGATTAAACTCAACATAAGCTACAATTTATGATCATTACCTGTATTGTTGGTTGATAGCTTAGATTAGTAATTTTCCTTATTCAAGCCAAATATGGGCTTTCGAGACTATATAAAATCGGATGTATTTCATATTGTAAATGGTTGTTGGGTTGCAATTTTTGCTGATAAGCAATATATCATATTGTACTTGGTTGTATACCTTCAAAGTAATATAATATCTTATGTTTTGTCTACTTTGATAAGCAACCTCTTCAAGTTTTGAAGGTTTTGTGAGTGAGGGAGGGCTCCCTTTTCTCATAACTCCTGTAGCGTAGTGTGTGTGTGTGTGTTTAATTATTTTGTATGCAGCAATAATTATTTTACATAGCAAATATAATCTTTTTAAAGTTTCAGTAGTAGTTTTTTAATTGACAAAATGATTAAATTTATTATGTTAATGTGTTAATTTCATTTGATCAAAGCTTGGATTTACGTTGTCTAAGTTGTTTTCTTGATTTTTGTAATTTGATCTTTTATCTTTTCATTGTCAATATCAGCAATACAAAGAGCGGTAGAGGGATGTTGTAGTCAACTCCATAGCCTTTTCCACTAAGAATTGATGCTGGAAAGAGGAATTAGCTTGTGTGTGTATGCACAGTTAATTTATGAACACTTGCAGTAATAATCCTTCATATATTTTACATATTATCTCACAAGCTTACCTACCTTGGCTTGACAACTTATGATTGGAAAATTATAAGTCTACAAGTTGACTCAACAAAGTGTCTTCCCATTAGGTAAAGTCACCATTTATTTAATGCATGTAGGATTTCCAACATTTCCTTCTCATAAATAAATTTCTGTAAATAATTTCTTTTGATTGGATGACTTTCAAAATCAACGAGTCTTCCTTCTTGCATTAAAAAATCACCAATTCCATTTCCTAAGGCATCACATTGCACAATAAATATTTTTGTGAAGTTTGGCGTAGCTAAGACTAGTTCTAGGAACATTACCTCTTTAAGATGGTCAAAGGCCTTAGTTTCTTCAAGAGTTCCTTAAAATGCATATTTCTTCAATAACATTGTTAGAGGTGCTCTTATTCTTCAATAATTCCTAAAAAAATTGGGATAATACCTTTTTAACCCGAGAAGTCCTCACAAATACTTTATGGTTATCGGGATTTTCCATTTCTTAATGGCTTTAATTATGTTAGGGTCTACGTCAACAACCTCGTAACTTACAATATGACCCAGACATTCCACCTATAAAAACATTTTGATGTTTTTGCATATAATTATTTCTCATCCAATAGTTTTAGCATCCTGTCAACATGTTGAACATGATCCTTCCAAGACCTGTTGTAGATTAGTATATCATCAAAAAAGACAAGCACTAATTTTCTAAGGAAGGGTTTAAAAATGGAATTCATCAAACCTTGAAATGTAGAAGGTGCATTGGTGAGGCCAAACTGCATGACCAAAAATTCATAATTACCCTCATGAGTTTGAAATGATGTTTTTGGAATATATTCAATCTTCATTCTAATTTGATGATATCCTGAATGAAGATCCAAGTTGGTAAAATACATTTCTCCATGTAATTCATCCAATAATTCATCAATCACATGAATGGGAAATTTATCTTTAATAGTTAGCTTATTGAGCTCTCTATAATTTGGAAACATGCACCATCATCCATCCTTATTATGCACCAATACTACCGGAGCAAAGAAATAACTTTGACAACGTTGAATTATACTAGCCTCTAGCATTTCTGCAATCATACATTAAATTTTTCTCTTTTGGACATAAGGATATCTAGAAGATCTGATGTTTACAAGAACACTTCCTGGAATCAAATGACTTGCCTGATCATGGTCACGAATAGGTGGCTGTACTTTGGGAGTTTCAAACACCTTGGAATGATTGTCCAAGAGCTTTTGGAGATCTAGAGAAATAGATCATTTTGATGTTGTAAGTTCTAGGGAGCATAATTGTGAAATTAATCCTCGTTTTTATTTCTTCAGAAGATTTGTCATGACATTAGAGCTTATTATATTTTATGGATTCCCTGCTATACCCCCTAATTTTATTTTCCTTCCTTCCGAAAACAAATTCAAGATTTTTTTTTGAAAATTATAAGCTACCATCCCCAAAGTTTGTAACCATTGTACTCCTAGTACAACATCAACACCATCCATTGGAATGGAAAGCATTGGAATATTCAATAGATATACCCCCATGGTTAGCCTGATATTATGGCATTTTCCAGAGAAATTTATAGTTCCTCCATTTCCAACCATCACTCTACATTTTGGTGCTAGATATAGGAAAAGAATCAATTCCTTGGCTACCTTACAATGAGTAAAATTCTGGGTACTACTCGAATCAATCAACACTATTACCTTTTTCTTCTTGATATGTCTTTCTATATTGATGGTTTGAGGAGTGGTGATTCCTTCCAATAATTTACATGATATGGCCGAAATCATTTCTTCTTCTTCTAGGCTTGGTTCCTCGTGTATATCCTCTTCTTTTGAAGTTTCTTGTTGATTTTATTCCTCTTTATAATCTATGTAAAATAGTCTTTTCTCAGGACACTTATGACCTTTGGTGTATTTTCTATCACAACTATAGCAAAGCCCCTTCACTCTTTTTTCTTCCAATTGTTGTGATGTCAACCTTGTAGGTTGTGGAAGTATATCAGTAGCAACACTTCCATATTTATATATGTGAGTTGTAGGATTTTTTGTTTCCATTATTTTAGATTCAATTTTTCTTTCCAGCCTAAATACCTTCTCCAGTGAATCAGGTTCCCAAAGGAAAAAATCATTTTGGATGTTATCTTTTAAAGTCCATTTCAAGAAATCAATCATGTGTTCCTCTAGAATATTAGTTACCCTTATATTCAATTTTTGAAATTCCTCAATCTGCTCCAACACTGAACTATTTTGTTTGAGATTTATCAATTGGCTGAAGAAGGTGTTGCTCTTTGTATCCTCATAATGTGTTATCATTTCCTCTGTACAAATTCACCAAGTGACAAATTTTTTACAGGAGCAAAGCCATCGATACAATAAAAATGTAATTGTTATAAATGTAAAGTTGCAATGTGTACCGTTTATGTGTTTTTCACATTATTGAGATACAAATATTACTCCATCTGTAGTATCCATGTTACGGGATCCTTGTCATCAAACTTCCTCATATCCATATTTGGAATATGGTGGGTTTTCCATCCAACATTAGAGTTTATGAGATCATGATTAACATTTATTTTTTTCTCGTCATGACTTTCCTCTACTATCTTTTCACCATTAGGAAATGTTTCTTGTATCAACTTTGTCAGACATTCAATGCCTTCTTTTAGATCATTCTTCATGTTTTCCATGTTTTCTTTCATTTTTTTTTCCATGTCATCGATATTATATTCCATTCCAGCTTCCATGCCATCCATATTAGTTTCCATGTCTTTCTTCAAACCATACATATCGGCTTTAATGCCTTTCTTCAAACCTTCCAATTCATTTTTTTTTGGCTCTTTGCAAGAGCGAAATTTGGTGCACTTGCTCTCATAATTTTGATATGTCATGTTGCACTTCTTCGTCTTCATGAGTCATAGTAGAGCCTTCTAAAGGATTAATGGGCATTGAATTATTTTTAGGGGGAATTTTAGAATCCAATACTAATATCTACTTTACAATATGCCCTTGGAACCAATCCAAACTTATTTTTAACACGAGACTTATGCAATTCGAAAAAAAATACATGCCTTTTTCTTGCTTTTGAGGAGCTTGATATTGAACCTAAATTATATCTATGAATTCAGAACATCAATATGTAAATTTAGGTGATGTAGTAACCCTATGACTATTCTTTAGAATTCCACAGGTCTCACCTAGTTTGGATTATTCAAGGAAAATTTATGCCCAGTCTCCCATAATGACCAAATTATGGACTATTTCGGTAGAGCGAACTTGTATGTCATGCGACATGTCATTGTTTCCTCCTTCATCTTTGAAATGAATACAAATGAAACTAGAGTCTGTCTAGTTTTGGCCACTTTTTATAATTCCAATCCGATGATCAGAGAGAGATTTATCACAGGTTTCCCACAGTCACCTATTTGAGATGAAATTCAGGACCCTGAAAGATATTTAGCTTCCACATATCATATCTCTGAAAAATAATCCGAACCAAGATATGAAACTTTTACATGAAGTTCCTCTGGATTTCAGCTTTTCAAACTTCGATAGAAAATTTTATAGATAAAATTTCATGATGCCCTCTTTGGAGCAGAAAACCCTAAAATCCAAAGCTTTGATACCAAATTTTATGAAGAAAACTCCCAAAATAGAATAAAAGAGAGATCAACGCCTTGGAAATAAGCCACTTCCAGGGGGAAGCTGTTAGGTCCCTATATTACTAGTATAGTCCCTTATTGTGGTTAGTGTAACCCCATTATTATTATTATTGTACCCTTGTAACCCCCATATTGTTATTATTGGGCCCTTAAATTATTATTGTTAGGTCGGCTAGGATTACATTGTAGCCCCACTAGGATTACATTATGCCCCCATGGACTCCTATATATAGAAAGGAGGTTTCGTAAATTGTATAATCCAAGAATTATTAATTTATGTAATATATTGAAGGTTTCCCCCTTGAGGTGGCTTATTGCTAAGGCATTGATATCTATTTTCTTCTATTTTTGGAGCTAGTTACACAACATTTGGTATCAGAGCTTTGGATTCTAGGGTTTCACTGCTCTAAACAGGTCATCCTGGAATTGTCATTATAACTTTTTTTCTACAAAGGTTCAAACTCTGAAATTTTTAGGGTGCGGAGCTGAGATCCTGAGGAACGGTGTCAAAAAATTTCAGGGCTTGGTTCACAATATTTTCAGAGATATGATCTATGGAAGGTAGTGATTTTTCAGGCTCCCAAATTTCATCTCAAAGAGGTGATCGTGGGAAAATATTCATAACTCTCTCTCTGAGCATCGGATTGGAGTACTGTAAAAAGTGGTCGCAATTAAATGAACTTTAGTTTCTTGGCTATCAATTCCAAAGCTGAAGGGTGAAAGAGTGATACGAGGAAAGTCGTACAATTTTTCTCTACTGAACCAGTCCATAGTTAGGTTATTGTGGGAGATTGGAGACAAATTTGTCTTGGAGAACCCAAATTAGGTTAGACCTATGGCATTTGAAAGAGAATTTATAGGGCTAAGTCGGTGCCAAATTTCAAATATTGAAGAGTTGCAATCACAGAGATAGTCTAATTTCAATATCCAGCTCCTCAAAAGAAAGAAAAAGGTGTGTATTTTTTTTCCGAATTGCAAAAGCCTTGTTTGAAGAATCAATTTGAATTGATTCCAAGCGAATATTGTAGAATATATATCATTATTGGGTTCTAAAATATGCCCCGTAAAAATAATCCAACACCCATTAGCCTTCAGAAGGCTCTACTATGACTCATGAAGATGAATAATTGCAACATGATATATCAAAATTCCAAGAGCAAGTGCACCAAATTTCGCTCTCCAAAGAGCAACAAAAAATGAAATGGAAGTTTTGAAGAAAGGCGTGGAAGTGAAGATGGACAGTTTGAAGAAAGGCGTGGAAGCTAATATGGATGGCATGGAAGGTGGCATGGAAGCTAAGATGGATGGCATGGAAGGTGGCATGGAAGCTAAGATGGATGACATGAAATACAACATGGAGAACATGAAGAATGATCTAAAAGCAGACATGGAAGGTTTGACAAATTTGATAAAATAAATGTTTCCTAATGGTGAAAAGATAGTAGAAGAAACTCATGATGAGAACAAAATAAATGTTAATCATGATTTCATAAACTCTAATGTTGGTGGGAAGAACCAACATATTCCAAAAATGGATATGAGGAAGTTTGATGGAAAGGATCCTGTAACATGGATACTACAGATGGAGCAATATTTTTATCTCCATAACGTGAAAAACACACAAAAGGTACGCATTGTAACTTTACATTTAGAAAAAAATACATTTGTATGGTATCGATGGCTTTGCTCACGTAAAAAAATGTCACTTGGTCAATTTTTACGGAGGAAATGATAGCATATTATGAGGATACAAAGAGAAACACCTTCTTTAGCCAATTGATAAATCTCAAACAAAAGGGTTTAGTGGGACAACACATTGAGGACTTCCAAAAATTGAATATAAGGGTAACTGATATTCCAGAGGAACATAGGATTGATCTCTTCATAGGCACTTTAAAGGATAACATCCAACATGAAGTTCACATTTCAGAACCTGATTCATTGGAGAAGGCATTTAGGTTGGCAAGAAAAATTGAATGTAAAATTATGGCGACAAGGAAGCCTACCACTCATTTCTATAAAGAAGGAGGTGTTGCTATGCCTAGATTTCCACAACCTACAAGGTTGACACCACAAAAATTGGAAGAAAAAATAGAAAAAGGGCTTTGCTATAGTTGTGATAGAAAATACACTAAAGGTCATAAGTGTGCTGAGAAGAAATTATTTTACATATATTGTGAAGAGGAAGAAGAAAATGAACAAGAAGAGGATATATACCAAGAACTAGCCCTAGAATAAGAAGAATTGAATTCGACCATATTATGTAATGCGCTGGTAGGAATTACCACTCCTCAAACTCTCAAGATAGAAGGACATATCAAGAAGAAAAAGGTAATAGTTTTGATTGATTTGGGTAGCACCCATAATTTTATTCATTGTAAGGTAGCCAAGGAATTAAATTGTTTCCTATACCCATCACCAGAATGTCAAGTGATTGTTGCAAATGGAGGAACTATAAATTGCTTTGGAAAATTCCATAATATCAAGCTAACCATGTGGGAATATGTATTGAATATTACAATGCTTTCCATTCCTATGGGAGGTGTTGATGTTGTACTAGGAGTACAATGGTTACAATATTTGGAGACGGTAGCTTTTAATTTTCAAGAAATTTTCTTGAAATGTTTTTCAGAAGGAAAGGAAGTCGAATTACAGGGTATTGTGGGGAAGCCAGGAAATATAATAAGCTCTAATGTCATGAAAAATATTATAAAGAAAGAACAACGAGGCGTAATTCCACAATTATGCTCACTAGAAGTTCCACCATCAAAATCATCTATTTCTGCAGATCTCCAACAAGTCTTGGACAATCATTCCAAGATGTTTGAAACTACCGAAGGACTCCCACCTATTCGTGATCATGATCATGCTATTCATTTGATTCCAGGAAGTGTTCCTCCAAACATTAGGCCTTATAGATATCCTTATGTCCAAAAGAGCGAAATTGAGTGTATGATTGCAGAAATGTTTGTGGCAGGTATAATTCAACCTAGTCAAAGTTCTTTCTATGCTCCTGTAGTATTGGTACACAAGAAGGATGGATCATGGAGCATGTGTCCTTATTATAGGGAGCTCAATAAGCTCACCATTAAATATAAATTTACCATTCATGTTATTGATGAATTATTGGATGAATTACATGGAGCTATTTATTTTATCAAGTTGGATCTTCATTCAGGATATCATCAAATTAGAGTGAAGACTGAAGATATTCCAAAAACATCATTTCGAACTCATGAGGGTCAAAATGAATTTTTTTTCACGACTTTTGGCTTTACCAATGCACCTTCTACATTTCAAGGGTTGATGAATTCCGTTTTCAAACCCTTCCTTAGAAAATTTGTGCTAGTATTTTTTGATGATACACTAATCTACAGCAGGTCTTGGAAGGATCATGTTGAACATGTTGACAAGGTGCTCAAACTATTGCAAGAGAAAGAATTATATGAAAAAACATCCAAATGTTTCTTTGGAGTAGAAGAGGTGGAATATCTGGTTCATATTGTATCTCACGAGGGTGTTAAGGTAGACCCTAACAAAATTAAAGCCATTAAGGAATGGAAAATCCCAAAAACCATAAAGCAGTTGCGAGGATTTCGTGAATTAACAGGGTATTATCGCAATTTTGTTAAGAATTATGGGAGAATAGCAGCACCTATAACAATATTATTCAAGAAGGATGCATTTTCATGGACTCCTAAAGCAACTAATGCCTTTGAACATCTTAAAGAGGCAATGTGCCTAGCACCGGTCTTAGCTATTCCAGACTTCACAAAAACCTTTATTGTGGAATGTGATGCCTCAGGAAATGGAATTGGTGCTATTTTAATGTAGGAAGGAAGACCCATTTCTTTTGAAAGTCATCCAATCAAAGGAAAATAGTTACATAAACCTATTTATGAGAAGTAAATGTTAGCAATATTGCATGCACTAAAGAAATGGTGAACTTACCTAATGGGAATACACTTCAAGGTAAAAACTGACCATGATAGTCTTAAACACTTTTTGGAACAAAGACTATCTTCAGAAGAGTAGCAATAATGGGTCACAAAGATGTTGGGTTATGACTTTGAAATAATCTAAAAAAATGGAAAGCTTAACATTGTTGCAGATGCACTCTCAAGAAAGAATGAAGAGGTGGAAGAATTTCTTTGTGCCATTTCTATTATCCAACTAGATTGGACAACCGAAGCAGGAGATGAATGGAAGAAGGAAAAAGATGTATGTACACTCATTCAAAATTTGTAGCAAGATCCCAGTACATCTGATACATTTAGTTGAAAAAATGATTCCTTATGGTACAAATATCACTTATATATTTGTAATAATTCCCAACTAAAACAAAATATTATTTTGCAATTGCACACTTCTCCTTTAGGAGAAAACTCAGGATTTTTAAAAACTTACCATGGGGTGAAGAAATAATTTTTTTGGGATGGCCTTAAATCTGACATTCAAAATTTTGTGGTGGAATTTTTGGTTTTCCAGCAAAATAAATTTGAGACAATTAAGACCCCAGGACTTCTACAACCTTTATCCATTCCAAGTCAATGTTGGGAGGAGATTTCAATGGATTTTATCATGGTGGTAGTTGATAGACTTACCAAGTATGCACACTTTTGTGCATTATCTCATCCATTTAAAGCATGTACAGTTTCTACTACATTTATGGATATAATTCAAAAGCTACATGGAAGCCCAAGGGTTATTTTGAGCGATAGAGATCCCATTTTTACTGGAAATGTCTGGACGGAGTTATTTTGTTGTTTGGGTACTAAATTGACTCATATATCATCTTATCATCCTCAATTTGATTGTCAAACTGAGATAGTAAATAAATGTTTGGAAGGATATCTTCGTCGTTTTGTATCTGTTAAACAAACATAATGGGTCAAGTGGCTACCTCTCGCTGAATGGTGGTATAACACTTCCTTCCATACTACAGTGAAAATGACCCCATTTATGGCACCTTATGGATATCATACACCATCCATCACATCATATTTAAGGGAAAATTCGAAGGTTCAAGCAGTGGAAGATCACATCAAGCATCAACAAGAAGTTCTCCAACTCTTAAAGGATAACCTGAATTTGGCACAAAATTAAATGAAATAATAGGTAGATCAACATCGCAGCGAGAGAATTTTTGATGTATAAGATTGGATATTTTTACAGCTACAACCATACAAACAAAATTCCCTCAAGAAAGCTAAGAAGGATAATAAATTATTGCCAAAGTACTATGGTCCTTACAAGGTGTTGAAAAATATTGGTACTATTTCATACAAATTGGAGCTTCCTTCTTCTTCACGAGTGCATCCAGTTTCCATGTTTCATGCTTAAATAAGGTTATAGGTGAAAATATTTCAGTTCAAACAATATTTCCAGAACTTGATGAGGAAGGAAAAATCATATTGGAACCGGAAGCGGTCACGGAAACAAGAACTCGACATCTACGGAATCTATCAATTTCAGAGTATCTCATCAAGTGGAAGAACTTACCCACTGAAGATTCTACATGGGAGGATGAGAATTTTATACATAAGCACCCAAAGCTACTCAAGCATTGAGGACAACAATTTTTTGAAGGAGAGAGGCATGCTAGGTCCCTATATTACTAGTATAGTCCCTTATTGTTGTTAGTGTAACCCCCATATTATTATTATTGTACCCTTGTAACATCCATATTGTTATTATGGTGCCCTTAAATTATTATTGTTAGGTAGGCTAGGATTACATTATGGCACCATGGACTCCTATATATAGAAAGGAGGTTTTGTAAATTGTATCATCCAATAATTTCTCATTTATGTAATATATTGGAGGTTGCCCCCTCAAAGTGGCTTATTTCTAAGGCATTGATATCTCTTTTCTTCTATTTTTAGAGCTGGTTACACAACATAAACTTCCTTTACATTACATAAATAAAAAATTATTGGATGATACAAATGGAAAAACCTCCTTCTATAATAGGAGTCTATGGAGTCACAATATATTCCTAGCCGACCTTAAAATAAAAATGTAAGGGCACAATAATAACAATATTGGGGTTATAGGGGTACAACAATAACACTAAGTGGGTTACAATAACAACAAAAAGGGACTATACTAGTAATATAGGGATCTAAAATGGGTAACAAAACTTGTAAAACACATTCTCCCTCGCAAATTATGCTACTTTCTGCTTCATTTCTACCTTCACAACTTTCGTTTATGCCCACTTTGTGAGGTAGTTAGTGCAGAATATGATATAATGTTTCTCCCCAGACAGTGGATCAATAATTACAATGAAGTCCATGCTCCAGTTATCAAATGGATAAAGAGCCACTTGAGGGTGCATAGGCATCTCATCCCTTTATGTACGTTTCCCCACCATTTGGCACTCGTTGACAGTGGATCAATAATTCCAATGAAGTCCATGCCCCAGTTATCAAATGGATAAAGAGCCACTTGAGGGTGCATAAGCATCTCATCCCTTTATGTAGGTTTCCCCACCATTTGGCACTCATTGCACCTTTTAGTGTATGTTATGTAATCCTGGTGAAGGGTAGGCCAATAGAATCTTGCATGAAAAAATTTGAATGAAATCCTTTTTGCAGCAAAGTGGCCACCACAAGGGCTATCGTGACATGCATAGAGGATATCAAAAAGTTCTTCCTCCCTTACACATATCCTAATGATTTCATTGGGACCTATCTTGAAAAGATCTCCCCAGTTCCATGTGAAGTGGGGCACCTTTTGTGATGATCTTGATTTTCTTCCAAAATGAGAGATTAGGATGGAAAGTTCCAACAACCAAGTAGTTAGATATGCTAGAAAATCATTGTGAGAGTGCTGATATAGAAAGGAGATTTTCATCTCGTAGTTGGTCATCCACCACTCCTTCACCTGCAGATAGAGCTCACCTGGATAAAAAAAAAAACTTCAAAAACATTCTCCTTTATAGGTTTATCAGCAATGGTGTTGTCAAACTGCTGTAAAAGTAACAACCATCTAATTGTCATAGCATTAACATCTGTTTTTTTCACTAAATATTTTATGGTTTCATGGTGAGTGTGAAAAAAGGTTTGATACTCAGTTGCATAATGTCTAAATATTTTTAAATCATGAAAAATGGCTAACATCTTCTTCTCTGTGATAGTATAATTTATCTCAACGTTAGACAAGTTCTTACTGATGAAATATATTGCATAAGGGAATTTTTCTTCTAACTATCCTAATTTTTCTCGCACAAATTTGTTGGATGCATCTGTGTGGATGTGGAAAGGAAGAGTCCAATTTCGACCTCGGAGAATGGGGGTAGTAGTAAAATTTCCTTTAATGAGATCAAAACCCTTTTGCAAAAGGGCCAAACCAAATAAACTCAGAATATTTTGCCAATAAACCAAATAGTGGCAAAGCCATGTCACTGAAATATTTGATGAATATGATATAATAACCAGCTAACCCTCAGAAGGTCCTGACATCTCTTTTCTTTGTAAGATTAGGTAGCTTTTTAATAATGATCAATTTTCTCGAGTCCACCTATATCCATGCTTGGGAGATTGAGTGTCTTAATACAACTCCTTCTCTATTTAGGAATTCCTAATTCTATGGGCTCAGAGAGAGATGCATCTAATTCACCTTCTCATTACTTTACCGAAATTGGAGAGAGATTCCTTGAAGTCATCCCCATATGGTGTGAAGTCATCCATGTAGATTTCAATGGAGTCATGGAAAAACTCAGAGAAAATTCTTAGGAAAAATATTTGGAAGGTAGCTAGGGCATTGCGCAACCCAAAGAGTAGGACTTTGTAAGAGATGGTACCCCAAGGGTAGCTAAAATTAGTCTGATCTTGGTCTTCGGGGTTGCTTTGACTCTGATTTTACCCATTAAACCAATATAAAAGTGAAAATAACTTCTTCCCCGCAAGGCCATCCATGAATTGGTATATAAAGGTCAAAGACAAATGGTCCTTCTTGGTGGATTTTTTAAGTTCTTGATAATCAACAAAATTTCACCATTTTCTGTTCTTCTTCAGGTCAAGGACAAGAGGATATTCCCACTCACTATGTGTTATAGGATAAATGAAAACCTTCATCCAAAAATTTTTGCACCTCTTCCTTGACTATGTCATTCAGAGCTCGGCTCATACTTCTTTGGGGTTGTCCCATAGGCTTTCATCCTTCTCTGACGTAAATATGATGTTTGCATACTTAAGGATTGATCTGAAATAGATATGATCTAATACTGAAGTATAACCGATTATTTTCCAATAATGAATTGATGGTTAACTCGATCTCTTAGTGTAGAATATTTTCGGAAGGAAAATGATATAATGAATTAAAGAAGAGATTAAGAAGCATATAAAACAAGAAATTGCAGAAAAAAATAGAGATCAGAAACAATAAACATTTATTATGAATTTTGTCCTTGGTGAACTACATCTCCAAGTTTTCTTTCACGATGGGCATCCATTTTGTTAAGGATTGATCCTAGGAAGTATTTACATAGAAAAAAACTAGACTAAACATGGTTGTAGGAACCTCTGGTTACTTTCAATAGAAAGCACTCTCTCGTATATTTCCAACGCCTATCTCTGCACTCAATTCCACCTTTGGACAACCAAGTTACACTAAAAACAAAAATGCCTCTCTTTCTTAGAATCTGAATACAAAATCAGTCTCCCCATTATGGTGCAAAGACTAAGTTTATATCAGTTCATGCTCGAACTCCTTTAGGCCAATTTTTCCATGTGGTTAAACATTAAAGGTGACTAGGTCTTTGGTAATTTTTAAGTTTAACACCTAATTTATTAGGTTCCATGGTTGTTCATATTACAACTTGCAAACATAGCATAAAAACCCACTTTTATACTTTAGGTTTAAATTTAACCTTGACAGCTAGATAACGATGCATAGGATGCTTACGGTTTGCATGTGAGCGTTGCGGTCTAACAATTTTCTTCCACATTGAGGATCTATCCTAGCAACTTCACAACGATGTGTCCCGACTCTTCCATGTCACATCACAAACCTCCGATGGTTGCAATCAATCCAACATCTAAACTGTTGCAATTGTGGTCTTTGTATTTGGATGCTAACAAGCCCTGTTCACATGCTAACCTTTTCCCACTTAAGTTAAGTCCACCTTATCAGCATGGAAATTGTAGAGGAGGTGTTGGTTCAATGTTATGACCCTTGTTAGTCTAAATTCCCTTATCACTATGCATGTTATACAAATGCTCGTGCATGTCAACATTATATTGATTTATATTTTTCTCTAACCATTTCATTCAATATTCATGACATTGAATGTGAGTCTTACATCCCTGATTGTCATCTTCACTATATTGAAAGCTTGTTTCATAGTACCTCTTGTGATTTTTTTATCCCTATTAGATATTCCTGTAGTCTGAATGTTTCTCTCTACAATACTATAGGTAAATTTCATACTTCCTCCTGTAAATATTTCTATTTTCTACAGAAATTATGTGAAATTGAATGCATGTTGCACGATGATAGAATCAAGATTAGAGGCTCAGTTAATAATGGCATTAAAACTTGAGGCAGAAACAATGTTAGAGGCTTTGTCAATATTTCTATTGACATCAAGGATAGTATAATTGGTATAACAATTATTGGGCTAGTTGGGGGGGTTATCTCATCTTATGTCTGGGTTTGCATGGGAGTCACTCCAAATATTATCAAGGTCCTTTATTGTCTTTTATTTTCCCTCATGGTCTAGTTAAATATTGGGAAGCTGATCTGGAATGGGTGGCTGACTTTTTATGCTATGCAAGCACCTCCCACTTAGTTAAACAAATTAATATCTTGCTTATTCTTGATAGTGCGAAATTGAATATTTGAATCAGGTGTATGTGTATTAAACTGTTTCAAGGATTTATGTGTGAGGAATTAAACCTTTTTTTTTTGCTGATTAAAACATGTATAACAAGCATAAATTGCAGCAAAATAATCATCAGCACATAAAAAAAATTTAATAAAGCATTTCACCAAAATGTCATGGGGTACATCTCCTTGAGCCTTTGTCAATTGAATTGGATATTTGGGATTATGGTGGAAAATTTATTTTACAATTTTATAATTAAATCCAATGGTTTTTTGAAATATACCAATGGTTTTAAAATACCATCATACCCCTGGAATGACTGCTTACTCTCTCGAAATGCACCTAGGCTCCCTTTGACTTGACCTTTGCTGTTGGTGCCCTTAAGCTTCCCTAAGCTTCTTTGTGGCAAAAAATCCCTTAGAAGTCATTTTATATCCTTGAAACCTTTTATACTATCTCCAACATATATCAATCATCCAAAATATACTATTCATTTGCTCCAAATGAGCTCCTTCTCCTCAATCTAGGCCTCCAACTCTTGTTGGCCCTAGGCTGCCTGAAGCTTTCCTGTGGCTTCTTTGGCTCTAGAAGTCTACAAATGGCTCTAAAAATTCCTCAATTGGATTTATAATGTCTAAAATACTCATAATAGGCTATTCACTTGCTGAAATTGGCCTCTGGCTACTCTGGTTACGCCTCCAACACCTGGTGGCACCCTATGGCTCCAGGCTCACTCAAAAATTATTTGTAGAATATCAGCCTTCAGAAGTCTTAAAATTCTTCTAAAAATCCTTAAATTTGATTCATAAGGTTCAATATAGTCATAATATACTATTGGTTTTCTTATAATGGTCACTTGTTTCCGTGGCTAGGCCTCATTCTCCTGGTGGCCCCTGATGGCACTGGTGGCTCTTGGAACTACTCTAAAGAAAAATCACAATTAGAAGTCCTCTTTTGGCTTTGAAAAATTCACCAATGGTTCTAGGATTTCTGAATCATCCAAAATTTACTATTGGTTTCCTGAGGATGGCCTCTAGCTACCTTGGCTAGGCCTCATTTTCCTAGTGGCTCCTGGTGGCACTTGGAACTTAAATGAAAAAAAATAATCCTTAGAGGTTCTCTGATGGCTCTGAAAACCTTGCAAATGGCTCCAAAACACTCCAATTATCTAATAATGACTCTTCATTCACCCAGAATGGTCGAAAAATGAGTCTCCAAAACATTTTCCCAGTAACACCTACCAAAGCTTCAATAACTGTGGAGGAATTCAATTTAACTGGAGTCAAATTACTTTCTCCACCCTAAATTTAGGCGCTCTCCAAAATCTCCTCTAGTCTAACCATTAAAATTTAATTTTATGGGTAGTGGTGGCCACATGTGCACCCATAACCCCGACCTAACTGTAACGGTCAACGGAACCATGGTGGAAGCCATGGTTCAACTCGTTGTAAAGTGGAGTTGAAGTCGGTGTGTGTTAGCGAAACTGTCAGAAGAATAAACTATAACCTGGCATGTGACAACACTAACAATAAATTTGTTTTGGATTCTGTGGGATTTAAAGACCGTTAGTTGTAACCACTATATTGACGTGTCATGTGAACGCTAAACACAAGAAGGTGTAATAAATGTTGGCGTAGATTGTTGAATTTTTTAGTTGGGGTTTGATGTTATGACATCTAACCAGCCCATGGGACCACTGGCAGGTTTGGACCGGTAGTGGTCCAAAACTCCACTAAACATTGTAATAAAATTTAACAATAAGTTGTGACACAATACATTTAAGATCCAATGTGTAGAGCGAGCGGTAAAGGTGTGGGAATGTGGGCGAGGGGGTCACGGTTTGATCCGTGGCTGCTCCAATTTTTTTTTTTTCAACCACACTGGGCCACGTGGCAGCCTTTTATTGGCCAAAATAAACCTTTCATCAATAATATTACGCCACTTGTCAACATGCAACTAGCTCGAAAATAATATTTTGGGGAATATTTTGAGGAATATTTTAGGAATATTTTGAGGAATATTCTAGGAATATTCCCTAGAATATTTTTCATTGGCCTAAAAGGAATATTATAGGGAATATTTTGAGGAATTTTTCAAGGAATATTCCAGGAATATTCCCAAGAATATTATTTTCCCTGATTGTACCATTTTTGAGTTAACCTTGGTCAACTATCGAAATTTGCAGTTTATTGGAATTTTCAAATCACGTTAACTTCTTCATATGGTGTCATTCTTTCAAACCGTTTACGGTGCCAGAATGAAGAAGATGAGATCTACATTATTGCTCAGGTTTGGTACACTTTTGAAAACTTTGAAATTTGAACTATCACTTAGGTCCTTGATCCAAATCTAATCAGAAGGGCAAGCGTAATGATAATTGGGAAGTTGTGATTTGTCTTAGTGCTAGGGGGTCTCGAAATATAGTAATCATGAAGAGGAAAATAACCTCTAGCCAACTTGTGAGAAAGCTACTAGCTCCCAGCAAGGAGGACATTATTCTAAAACACCTTTTTTATTTCAAAACTATTATTTTGTCTTCATCTGTAGGTCATCCTAGAAATTTTCACCCTCATGCCATTACACATCACGAAAAACCCCAGTGTGGAACTGAGTGAATGCACATTTATTGGGAGTCTAGTTTCAAGTTAAAATGACTGAAGGGAAGTTGGCCAGAAGGGTAGGAAAGGATAAAGGGAAAGCCAAAGCGGTAATAAGAAAAAGAGGAAGGAAGTCTGGGAAAGAAATCATGTAGAATCTATTTCAAGCTTATCCAGAAGGGACACCCAACCATGTTAAATCTCTGATTTTTGGGTGGGAACAACATCTAAGAATTAAGGTCGAGGAACAAATTCCTAAAGATGAGATGGATCCAATTCTAATTGATCCTAGTCATACCAGAGGTATATTGTCGCTTTCTAAGCAGTCTATTAATATTTAATGGAACATGGAGTTTTTATTGGCTAAAGTAATTGTTACAGTGCAAGAGATTATAGGGGACACGAAGGCTACCTCAATCCTAGCTGAAATCTACAAATACATCCAAAAGATTCATCTACAGAAAAATCATCAGAATGCCTACCTTGGATGAATAGATAGGGAGCTCCAGAATCTGCACCAGGTTGACATGCTTGGTTCAAGTGTTAAAGACTCGAAACCTATTGAATCATATGGAGAATGAATATTCTCAATATCTTCCTTTTTTTTGATATGCACCTGCTAGTGTATTTTCTGGAATCCCAGTGAAGAGTAGGCCAATAGAATCCTGCCTAAAAAACATTGAAAGTAGTCCTTCTTGCAGCAAAGTGGCCACCATAAGGTCTACCGTGACATGCATAGAGGATATCTAAAAATTCTTCCTCTCTTACACATCTCCTAAGGACATGGTTAGGACCTATCTTGAAAATATTTCCCCTAATCCATTTGAAAGGGGCACTTTCTCTAATGATCTTGCTTTTCTCCCTGGATGAGAGATTAGGAGGGAACTTTCCAGCAACCATGTAGTTAGGTATTCTAGCAAACCATGGTGAGAGTGCTGATATAGCAAAGAGATGTTCATCTCATAGCTAGTCATCCACCACTCCTTCTTCACCTACAAATAGATCTCACCTAGATAAAACATCTGCAACACCATTCTCCTTTCAAGGTTTATCAACAATGGCTAGGTAAAACTACTGTAAAAGTAACAACCATATAATTATCATAGCATTTACATTTGGTTTTTTCATTAAGTATTTTATGGTTGCATGGTCAGTGTGAACAATGGTTTGATACCCAGTTAAATAATGTCTAAATTTGTTTAAAGCATGGAAAATCGCTAACATCTCCTTCTTTTGTGAAAATATAATTTAGCTCCGCCTTAGAGAAATTTTTACTGATGAAATAGATTTCATAAGGTAATTTGTCTTCTAACTATCCTAATGCGGCTTCCACATCTTTTTTGTATACATCTGTGTGGATGTGGAAAGGTAGAGTGTAGTTTGGACCTTGGAGAATGGGGTCAGTAGTCAACTTTCCCTTAATGAGCTCAAAAGCCTCTTGACAAGGACAGGACCAAATAAAATCAAAGTATTTGGCCAATAAACCATATTGTGGCGAAGCCATCTTACTAAAATATATAATTAATCTTCTAGAGAAGAAGCTAACCCAAAGAAGCTCATGATATCTCTCTGCTTTGTAGGAGCAGGTACCGTTTTGATAATAGTGATGTTGTTAGGCTCCACCTATATTCCTGCTTTGGAGATTGAGTGTATTAATATAACTACTGATCTCTTAGGAATTAACATTTTTTTGGGCTCTAGCAGAGATGCATCTGAATTCACCTTCTCAGTAATTGACCCAAATTGGAGAGAGATTTGTGGAATTCATCCCTATATAATGTGAGGTCATCCATATAGATTTCAGAAAATCCATGGAGTTGCTCAGATAAAATGCTCAGGATAGCTCTTTGCAAGGTAGTTGGGGCATTGCATAAACTGAAGGGTATGGATTTTAAGTGAAGGTACCCCAAGGGTAGGTGAAAGTAGTCTTATCATGGTCTTGAGGGCTGATTTGAATCTGATTGTATGCATTCAACCCATTTAAGAAGGAAAATAACTTCTTCCCTACAAGGCCATCCATGAATTTTCTATAAAGGGCAAAGGGAAATGGTCCTTCTTGATGGCTTTGTTAAGTTTCCAATAATCAACACAAATTCACCATTTTCCATCCTTCTTCAGGACTAGGAAAAGAGGAGATACCCACTCACTATTTTCTATAGTATAAATGAAACCTTCATCCAACAATTTCTGCAGCTCTTCCTTGACTATGTCCTTTAGAGTTGGGTTCATGCTTCTTTGGGGTTTTCACATTGGCTTGCATCCTTATTTGATGTAAATATGATGTATGCATACTAAAGGATTGATATGAAATATATTTGTTCTAATACTGAAGTAGAACTAATTATTTTTCAATAGTGAATTGATTGTTAACTTGATCTCTTAGTGTGGAAGAATGTAGGAAAGAAAATGATTTAACGACTTAAACCAAAACATAAGAATCATATCAAACAGGAAATTTCAGCAAAGAACATAAGTAAGACACAAAAAATGTTGATTACGAATTTCGTCTCTGGTGGACTACGTCTCTGGGTCCGGTTTTAAGTTGGGTGTCTATTTTATTAAGGATTGATCCGAGGAAGTATTTATACATAAAAACACCCGACTGAAAATGATCGTAGGCACCTTTGGTCACTGTCAATAGAAATCTCTCTCTCCTAGCTTTTGAGTGCCTATCTCTACACTCAATTCTGCCATTAGATGACCAAGTTAAACTAAAAACAAAAATGTCTCTCTTTATTAGAATCTGAATACAAAATCACTCTTCCCATCATGGTGAAAAGGCTAAGTTTATATAATTTCATGCTCGAAATCCTTTATGAAATTTTTTTCATGTGGTTAAAAATTAAAGGTGATTAGGTCTTCGTTAATTTGTAAGTTTAACATCTAAGGTATTTGGTGCCATGTTGGTTCATATTGCAACTTGCAAACATAGCGTAAAAACCCACTTTTAGATTCTAGGTTTAAATTTAATGTTGACATCTAGTTAAATTCATAAAGGATGTTGACAGCTTGCATGTGACTACTACAGTCTAACCATTCGCTACCACCATTCAGTCCTATCCCAACAGCATCACAATGGTGTGGCTTGACACCTCGATGTGACAATACAAAACTGCAACTGTTGTGTTCAATCCAACATCCAAATTTTTGTGGTTGTGGTATTTGCGTTGGGATATTAGCAAGCCCTATTCACATTCTAACCTTCCCTTGCTACGGTTAAATGCATCTTGCATGGTTTCACAACAGTTTGTTCTGACTGTGTTCTAGTTACCCCAATCAGATGTCTAGGTTTCCGCTGTGGTTAGTGCTACGGTGGTTAATTCTATCACATTTATTTTTATAACATAGTTTCAATACAAAGTATAAAATATTTTGACTTAGGTCTTAAGACACCATGGTTTAATACATTGCAAGGTATATTACATAGGTTTAAATACATAATATTTACATTAGGTGTTTTAGGATATTATAATTAGTGCTTAGGCATTAGGTCTTAGGACCATTGTAACCACTTAGCACTTCATGACCCCACATACACGCCATTACATAATTTTCACTTCACCATATGTTGCCACTTTTCACCATGACCATCGAATCATGAACTCACCTTGAAAAAGTGACTCTTTCATCCAAAACACTAGAGGATCTGGTGAACTGAACACTAAACTGAACTTCTCATCAGAAAAACTAGAGCTGATTGGACCTCACTCTCAATCTTCGTTGAAGAAATATGGATCTGGATCAATCCTCTCTACTTGAAAGCTTTTTCACCACTCTGATCTCCATCCAGGTCACCTTGCTTGGATTCATGCCCTTGAGTCCTACTCGAAGATATTCAACATATCCTCTCCTTGAAGTACTAGCTTTCATGTCCAAAATAACATCTCCTCGCCTTGAAGTACCAAATTTCGTGTCCAAAATTTTACCTTCCTACAACTCAGTCATATACTCAGGTATTAAATAATCAATGGTAGGAATCTGTGTATCTTCCTTTGGATCAATGATCGTTGGAGGTTCATAGAAGTTCATATTTTGTACATTCACAACTAAATAAATGCACATCTAAGGAAGTAAATATAACTAGAATGCATTATTTCCAACCTTTTCCCCATTCTTTAAAGGACCATACCTCATGGGTTTCAGTTTTTTACCTTCACCTTTAAACCTATCTTTATTGATATACAACCATACCTGATCACCGACCTAAGACTTATGATCGACTCAATGCTTGTCGTGGCACATTTTGTACTTGGCAGGACTCTTCTCTAACTTATCCTGCGCTGCTTCATGTATCTTTTGTATCCATTGAATCAACTTAAATACTTTTTTTGAATAATTGTGTCCATCCACTTTATCTTCTTCACCAAACATGAATTCCATCTGTGAATTTGGTAGATACCCAAAACATGTTTCAGATGGTGATCGATTAGTCAAAGAATGTAAGGCTCAGTTATAATCATGTTGAACATAATGTAAAGATTCATCCCTCAAATTAGGATGTTTACTGTAGTATCCTTGGAGAATATGTATCAATGTCTTGTTCACCAGTTTTTTCTTTCTCTTTGTCTGTGGATGAAATTTTTTTCTCTTGTTAAGCTTTGTGTCCATGACTCACCACAAAGTGGACCAAAACTCTCCTACAAAGCGAGTGCCTCAATAATAAATAATGTAAGTAGGTAACCCACAATGAACCCATACCTATTCAAAGAAAATCTCTACATCTTGTTCACCATTCACTTTCTTTTTACATTAAACAAGAATGGACATCTTGCTGAAATGATCAACCATGACATACATGTATTCATTCCCTCTCTTGGACATAGGAAGTTGTCTAGAAAAATCCATGGAAATTTTGTCCCACAGTCACAAATGAACTAGAAGTTGCATATACAAACCAATATTTCGATTTCTCTACTTGCTTGTCAAACAAATAACACATATTTTAATGTACCTCACAATTGTTTCATACATGAGAGGCTAGTAGAAATAGCTTTGAATTTACACCATAATCTTGCTTATGCTAAAATGTCCTAGAATGCGAGAAGAATGTGCTTCCCCAAAAAAATGTGCCCTTTCTGTTTGTGGTATGCACCACCTACCTAGATGATATAACAACTTGTCATGAACATGACAATGGATTTGTTCCACCTGAGTACCATGATTTAGTGATTCATAAATATATTTGAAATCGGCATGAGTACTATATTGTTCTAAATAACTTTGACTATCAGAACCATATGTAACATTTTTTTTCTTATGTACTTAAACTGCAGAGCCTTCCTTTGAAGGACCCTCCTATTCTATTGGTGTCTCTTCCACTCCTTTTAAACTAGGAATGGTTCCCTCTAGCCTTAACTAGTCGGGAGCCATCCGCTAGGCCATTACCCCTCTGGTCAGATACCATTTCTCACTTCCCCCTTTGGAGTCTTTTCGGTACATGTTATGGCTGCATTGATCCTTCCTAATTTGACCCTACGGATCTTAGTTTGGTATATTGATCCCCCATCCAAAACACAACCTGGCTAGCTCAAACATTATACGGCTTTGACCCCGGTCCAACCAGTCACCACCTCAACAAGAATATACTCCTATTGCAAAAGCACCTGGTCAGGGGGGCAAAGCCGAAAATAAGGAACCTAAGGACAAGGTCACCCAAACAACTTATGCTCCTCCTAATCCTCGAAAGAAATCACCTCAATGTGTTTTGTGTGATGTTTTTGTGCATGCAACCCATAAATATCCCGAGCTTCCTCATCTCAAACTTGTGGTCAACGAGTCGTTTCCTGAATCTAATATCTCGGAGGTCCATGCTACCTTACCAGAATTAGCTAAGAAACTCAAAATGTTGCATACAAATCACAATTGTGATTTTTGTGATATTTATGGCCACTATTCTCACCTTTTTCCTTGTCTTGAAGATATTCGCAACACCCTTGAAGCTTTATGCCAAATCAAGGCCGAGCGTAGCTCTCATGCTACCCAAGTACTCATGCGTTTGGCTCAACCTTAACAAGAGGACATTGTCATACCTCCTCCCAATGTTGAGATGAGGAAACCTTCATCCACCATCCTCTATCTCTCATCATCCATGAGATCCTTGGTGGAAAACCACTCCGGCAGATTCCCTTCTATTTTTACTGAACCTACTTCGACGATCACCTTTAGCTCAACATTGGTAGATCTTTCATCTACTAGCTCTTCATCTACCCTCCATAACAATGCATATGTGAACCATATTTCTCATGATGATGCACTAGGTAGCTCTGGTACATCATGTGGTCTCCCATCCTCCAGTCCCCCCATCTTACATTCAGATGAAGACATTATGGAAAGCATGGCCACAAATAATTATCCTTGGGATGATATGCACCATCATGTGTACTTCATTCCACTTCACACCCATGATCAGTATGTTGTGGGGTCCAAAGACTTCATCCGTCATGAGGTCAATATATTCAAAAACCCATTACTTTGAACACTTGTATTTGAACCAGATATACTTTGTGGCCATTACATGGACACCCAATGTTTGGGTAAGGGGTCACCATATTTGAGAGTCGAGGAGAATAAATTCTTCATAGCACTCCTAGTGCATATGGTAGTGTCGAATTTAGTACCATTATTCTTCACTATTTAGAAGAAATTCCAGAGTCTCACATCACTTCAGATCACTCTAGGGATGATTCACTTAATAATTCCTTCATCTCACATCACCAACCAAGTACTGTAGACATTTTTGTGGACTAACGTCTATCTAGGAGTGTCATTCCCACCTTAGCATACCATATCACTTCCCTCCACCACATATTCTTGGGGGAAGTATCCCATGCTTCAGGGCATGATGGCATGCCTAGCCACCTTCTCACTCGATTAACAAAAGTCTCGGCCTGGACCCCACTATTCTAGGTATGGTTGATTATCCTCCCATTTATTGGAAATTATTTCCTACTAGCCTCCCCGGTGAGCCATATATCGTATATGCTTGATACCAGATCTTCAAATATTCTAATTTATGTGATACCTTACTTCCCCTTTGGTCCCCATGTTTGACTTGGTGGGCGGCGATGACTCTAGAACTTTTCTAGTAGTCCGTTCATGTTTTCCTTTCTTACCTTGATTCTTCACTAAAAAACATCCTTCCAAGAAACAATAAGTCCACCTTTTAGACAAGTAAGGCCACCCTCCTAAAAGTTGTAGATCTTGTTTCCCATGGTTCATTTGTCCACTATGATCGTCACAAGATTTAGGGTCTTCCCATAGTGAAATAAAAACCCCAATTTTTTATTTCACTAATTGAGACCAAACCGTAGCTCTGCTTGATGGACCGTCAATACCATCAGAAACCTCTCATCCAACTCTAAAATGGTTATTTGTTCATTTTTATTGATTTGATGCTTCATCTTGAAGCATTTTTTCCAAGAAGGGTCACTTCACCACCTCTCAAAACCAAATTTCTACACTTGCACCACTTTTACTTAGGGCACCACTTAGTCTTCATGCTTGTTGAAAATTGGGTCGATTTTTTTCATGAGTAAAAATATTTTTCACATGCTTTTACGGTCCTCACTAAGCCTATTCTATGTGGCCACATCATCGAGTTGCCCTTGATCCGAGCATGTGAGTTGAGTCATCATCACATCCATGGAGTGTGTATTAAGTATCTTTTGCCTCTTTTTATATTATTCCATCCATTAATGTGTTTTCTCTCTCTCGTGTAGCCCTTTTTGGCCTCAAGTCACTCTGTCCACCATCCCCTTAGGAGTCGAGTCAGCCACTGCGAGGTCATCCATGATTTTATTCTATGACAAGGGAAGTCATCAATTTTCTACTCAATATCCCCCCATTCCATCATCATCCCTAGTGTCATTCCATTAGTCGCTCTAATATATTCCCTCATGCCTTATTTTAGGACCCTCATTATCTCACAAATGGCAGACCTCGTTCTCTCGACATCAACACATTCATTCCAGAAGACATGTCTAGAGGGTGATGTTTCTTGGTTATAACTTCCATCATTTCTCGGTGCCTTAAATTAGGAAATGTGAATCATTATTTCCCTTTTACATGATTACTTCTCATCTTCTCCGCTTCAACATGACTGAGATTTGTATACTCGATAGTTCGATGATCAAGCAGATTGATCCAGTGATTCTGTTAAGTCCCTATATTAATAGTGTAGTTTCTTATTATGTTAACGTAGCCCACTTTATTGTTATTTTTATACCCTTGCTACCCAAATATTGTTATTATTGTGCCCTTAAATTATTATTGTTAGGTCGGCTAGGATCACATTGTGGTCCCATGGACTCCTATATATAGAAAGGAGGTTTTCTCATTTGTATGATCAAAGAATTTTTCATTCATGTAATATATTGGAGGTTTACCCCTACAAGTGGCTTATTTATAAGGTGTTGATATCTCATTTCTTCTCTTTTTGGAGCTGGTTTGACAACATTTGGTATCAGAGCTTTGGATTCAAGGCTTTTGCTGCTCCAAACAGGTCATCGTGGAATTTTCACTATAACGTTTTTTCTACCAAGGTTTAGAAGCTTAAATTTTTAGAGTGCGAATCCAAAATCCTTAGGAACAATGTCGCAAAATTTCAAAGCTTGGTTCACAAGAGTTTCAGAGACATGATCTATGGATGTTAGGGCTTGTTGCAGGCTCATAAATTTAACCTAAACAAGTCATCACGGAATTTTCACTATAATTTTTTTTCTATGAAGATTCAAAAGCTAAAAATTTTGAGGGAAAAAAGCCAAAATCCTCAGGAACATCCTCAAAAAAATTTAGAGCTTTCTTCACAATATTTACGGAGATATTATCTGTGGAAGTTAGGCCTTTTTCAGGCTTCCCAATTTCATCTGAAAGAGGTGATTGTGGGAACATATTCATAACTGTCTTTCTAAGCATCAGATTGGAATTCTATAAAAAGTGGCTTAAATCGAATAGACTGTACCTTCCTGTCTATCAATTTTAGAGCCAAAGGAGCAAACAATGACATGTGCAAATTCGTACAAGTTCACTCTACTGAACCAGTCCATAATGAGGTCATTGTGGAAGATTAGACATAACTTTGTCTTGAAGAATCCAAATCAGGTCAGACCTATGGAATTCAAAATAGGGTTTAGAGGGATACCTTAGGGCCAATTTTTAGATATTTAAGATCTGAAATTATAGAGATAATTCAGTTTCAATATCAAGCTTCTCAAAAGCAAGAAAAAGGTGTGTATTTGGTTTTTAAAATTGCATAATGTTTGTTTGAAAAAGTAGTTCATGTGATTCCAAGGGCATATTTTATAATTTTTTATCAGTATTGGGTTCCATACTACCTCAAAAAAATAATTACATACCCATTAAGCCCTCAAAAAGCTATACTATGATGCATGAAGAGGAATAATTGCAATATGAGATATCAAAATTACGGTAACAAGTGAAACAAATTTAGATCTTACGAAGAGCAATAGAAGATGACATAGATGGTTTAAAAGAAGAAATGGAGGCTAAGTTGTATGGTTTGAAGGATCAAATAATAGCTAATATGTATGATAAATTAGTGGAATATCACATCGAGCACCAGCAACAAGTTCTCCAACTCTCAAATGATAACCTAATTTTGGTGCAGAATCTAATGAAAGAACAGGAAGATCAACATCACATCGAAACAAGTTCGGATGCAGTCACAAAAAAATAACTCAATAAGTAAGATCAATTTCAGAGTATCTTATAATATTCCACATGGGAGGATGATAATTTTATACTGAAGGATCAAGAAATAATCAAGCGTTGAGGAGAACACTAGTTGGAGGAGAGGGGCATGTTAAGTCCCTTTATTAATAGTGTAGTCCCTTATTATGTTAGTGTAGCCCCCCTTATTGTTATTTTTGTACCCTTGTAACCCCCATATTGTTATTATTGTGCCCTTACATTATTATTGTTAGGTCGGCTCGGATTACATTGTGGCCCCACCAGGATTACATTGTGGCACCATGGACTCCTATATAGAGAAAGGAGGTTTTTTTATTTGTATGATAGAAGAATTTTTCATTCATGTAATGTATTGGAGGTTTCCCCCTCTAAGTAGCTTATTTCTAAGGCGTTGATATCTATTTTATTCTCTTTTTGGAGTTGATTTCACAACAGATTCTTGGGTGTGTGTGAGATGTTTCAGACCTCATGAAGGGGTGGCCCTTTAGGTAGACCCCCACACACTCAGATGACCTCATTCTCTTCTACAACCTTAGATGAAGGTTCGCATATTTTATGGGTTTGGCCCCAGCCTCTTGCAGTGCCTCTAGCATGCATGTATCACTTAGATGATCGATTTATATTGTGAGAGCCCTTTTCTGTTTATCAGTGCTTATCTATTGTTACTATATCTCATGTACTAAAATACTATTGTATTCAATCCTGGATTTTGTCCCAGGTGCAGTATGTATGTGGGATTCATTATTTTTTTGTCTCACCCATGTTTATGCCAACATATCATGAACTTTATAGCTTAGTTTCATTTTATTGGGCGAACCATTATTCTTTGTACTTTATTTTCTCGGTGGGTATAGGTCTGCCTCCCTCGCCTAATTATATACATGTACTCAATCATAAAATGAGACTTACAGTTGCTACTATCACCCCCTTAGGGTTATTATACTCTCTTCCTTTTCTTAGCCTATTTATCTCTATCTCTATGACTCCCCTTTGGTGTCTAGTGATTGTGTTCTTACAACGTACTTCGGTCATAGAATTAGCTCCTAACACTCGCACTTTGGGGGGAATCCGTTACACCAATTTTTGGTAATCTAACCATGTATAATTAGATGGATAGAAATACACCATGTAAGACCAACTTTACCATAGTAAAATTTCTTTCACTAAGAAATAATTTAATAAACCATATTTTATAAAGTTATTTTTGGTCCAAAATAGAAAACGCCATGAGGAATAATTAAATAAATCCTTATTTATTTGATTTTCCTTTGGGAATAATTAACTAAAACATTGTTTAATTATATTCCTAGTCATATTTAACCCAATTAATATGAAAAAAATAAATAAATCATTATTTATCTTTTTATTCTGTAGGAATAATTAATTAAATCATCATTTAATTAATATTTCTTGTTAAATTTGACTAAATCATTTAGGAATAACAAAATAGATCAATATTTTTTTAATTATTCCTTGATCCCATCCTCGATATGATAAATAAATATTTTATTTGTTTATAATTTCTAAATAAGTGGATTTAACCAATTTAAATTCATTTTCCCTCCAAAAAAATATAATAAGATATTCCAAGCAGTTAGATCTAGATTTTGGTAACTAATATTTTACTCTACACCATTATCAAGGATAACTCAATATTTTGTTATAAATAGAAGGGTTTTCCATTAATTTGTTACCTATGATCCTTTTATTTTGGTCAGACTTTGATCCTCTCATCATTGTCTATCTTTGATTTTATTTTTATTTTCTTTTTCTTATTGAGCTCCCTTGGGTTCTACATGTCTTGGGTATTATATAACCATTGAGAAAGAAAATCTGAAGCTAAATCATTTGAGGAAAGGAAAGAACCCATCCTATTGAGGGGGAATCTCTATGTTTCCTTCTTAGGTGTTACATAATACAAAAAAAAAAACTTTATAACTCTTATCCTGTGGAACATGGAAGTCCCAGACTTGGCTCCATTTCTCTTATGGAAGTAGGAGTTATTTTCCTCCTGTATTGATGGGTAAATATCATTGTTATTATGTGGCTTATATGAATCTTTTATTCTTTGCAATTATTTTTTATAGGCTACTTATGAATGTGTTTTATGATAGTGATGATGTAAGGCTCTTAGCATGTTTTGAGTTGTAAATGTATGAATGATGAATATATGACCTAATATATAATAAGGTAGTCAACGTGATGAGGAAAAAATTATGCTTACAAATTATAAGTTAAAAGCAAGACCCCTATTCTCATATGTATTCCTTAAACCTATGGATTACATATTTGTGACATTTTTAAGGAAATTCATGTTATGCCTAGTAGGCGTCCACTCAAGTCCTTGTTCAAGTGATTGTATCTACATCATTATGATTTTGTTATTTTTTTAGTTCTAGAAGTGTCATGGAGTTTTTGGCAGTGACCTAAGCCCTGGGCCTGAAAAAGTGGCATAGAAATTAGGGTCGTAGAATAAAAACTACTGGGAAAAGTCCCCAGTCACACACATACCCATGTTATGCGAGTGGATGGAGGTTTCTAGTCGCACTCTTGCCTATATAAAGGGAACAAATGGTGGATTTATGTATTAAAATTTTAGTTTGACTTAGAGGCTATCCTCCTCGAAGGTTTGGTTGGTTCTTGTATGGCCTGTAGAATGTGCAGAAGGTGTGTGTTGTTGTGTGGTGTCACTTCCACTTCATTCATTTCACTTAGGAGGTTGAATCAGATCATACAAATTCTTCATCAGATGTTTACCTTGCTTGGATGGTTACTTGGGTAGATGAGGGAGGATGGTGTTACACTAAAAACATTTCTTCCAACATTTAAGGAAACAAATTTCTAACTAATAACAACAAGAGGTAGCTTAAGCAACATATGCCATGTTTCTTGTGCCTCAATTTCATGGTCAATTATCATTTATGAAAATAACCTTTTCTATGCACACAAAGAACGATCCCGGTAGCCAAAAGAATTTTAAATTCTAGTTAAATATTCTGGTATATTTGAGAGCTTTTTTCTACTTTTTATGCATACTTAGCAATATATTTCAAGATAACATACCAAGAATGCATTGGCTAGCAGTCAACATTCACAAGAAAATTTGTTGGAAGGTTAATGTTTTGTAAATCCATCATGTTATCCTTTCGTTATCACTCATATTTATTTCTTCCTTAATCATCTATGAGGAATCTTGATTCATCACAAAGACCCCATTGAGCATTGTACCGACATGTGATAATAGTTCACTTTTTGTGCAAACAAGAATTTACATTACACTTTATGTGGCTTTGGACACAATTTAAAAAATATTCATAATTATCATGACGATTAAAAGAGAAAATATGATAAGTATTCAATACGCAAGGTTCATTATTGGGGATTCTGATGAGCCTGATTTTGCAACGAGAATGCTGCAACTTCCAAGGATACCAACTTTAATTATCAACCCGAGGTTTGTACAAACTTAAGAGGTATCGACATTATGTGTGCATAATAAATTGTGTCCTTATTTTTTTGATTCCATGTAATGGAATGAATGTTATGAAATGAAAGCCTAAAATAATTTCAGAAATGGATGTGTTTCTTTGAAAAGAAATTTATCCTAGGAAAGAACAACAATTTGTATTTGAAATCCTAAGATCATGAATTCAAATAAGAAAACCTAATATAATTTGTGAAAATGAATTTCATAAGTGGTGTTTATTATTCCTCAATCATTCATTTATATACTAGGGTTCATGATTCAATCCTAAGAGAGAAAAACCAACCTTTGGGAGAAAATCTAGTCAAGTTTATGCATGTTACAAGAGTGCTACATGCATCTCTATTTTTGCTACAAGCAAGTCTGTTTTGGAAATAACTCACCGAATGACTATGTAAATAAAATAAAAATGGGATGGGACAATTTTTATTATTATTTATGATTTCTTAAGTCTCAATTCCAAGTGGAATCACTCCAAAATACCCCTATTCATATGTGCTATAAAATAACAAAAAATTATTACTCTAAAATCTGGAAATTCAAGAACTAGTGAGCTATTTAATCTCTCAAATAACTAACCTAATCAAGTAAAAATACAATGGGGTAATCGTTCTTATCCAATTTAAAATTATTATGACTTAATAAAAGTGGAATCAAGTTAAATGGATCTCACTAACCCCTTTTAAAAAACTAGCAGAAATTTACTACTATTTCACTACAAGCCATTTCTAGAAATCTTATATTCATGAACTAGTAACCAAATCCAAGTCACTTAATGATTAAGATGACATTCCAAAGTTATTATAAAGATGAATGATACTTTCCAACTTGTAAAAAACCTAAAAATTAACTCACTTAAATCATCTAAATCAATCCTACAACAAGAATATAAACAATACTAAACACAAAAATATGCAAAACATATATAAGAGATGCATGTGAATATGAAGTGAAAAGAACATAAATAAATTGTGAAATAGGGATTTTAGGCTCCTGGGATGGCTAAGCCTAAGGAGGACTCAGATTCATATGTAAGAAATAAAATGGCACCAATATTCCTTATTGAATCAATCCAAATACATCCCTGGAAGAAAAGAAAGTGGAGCTGCGAAAAAACAAGTTTTATCCTAAATAAGACTAAATAATACATGCCTGTAGAGGCCGATTACAATGATTACCTATAAAAAATTATGAGTAATTATTCTTCTTGAAAGGAGAAAGCTTTCCCCTACAAAATCCCTGAAATAGTGGGTCTAGTTCCCAACACTGGATGTTTGTAGTAAATGACAAGGAAGACATTCTTAGATTTTCTCAATCATCAAAGTTCAAAAATCTCTCCAGAATTTCTCAATTATTTCATGATATTTTGTTCATTTATCCTCCAATATTGATCCTCTACTAGTAAGTACCAATTATCTCCTTCTACAAATCTTCATAATCTCCCCAATATTCTCACAATATCCTTCAAAAATAAATAATATTAGTCACAAATATGCAATTATCTCTAGATATTCATAAGAACATATTAAAGCATAAAAAAACATTATTATGTGTATATGGAGAAATTTAATAAATATTTTATGTGCCTAACAAATGTTATATGGGGTTTAATTTATCTTTAATTTGGAGACCCATTATACCCCCCTACTAAAACTGTTGTTCATCCTCTGAGAAACCTATTCATCCTCCTTGCCTTGTGGTTCTTCATGTATGATGGCCTATTTCATTCTTATTTTATTGTTCCATGTGTTTATCCTCATGTTGATCTTCTTGCTACTATTTTATTTGCATTTCTTCTTGCAGGTGTTGCATAGAGGTCCTAAAGTGCCTTTTCTAGTGTTCATTCTCCTAGAGTCTATTGGTGGTCATTTGAAGCCATCTTCATCATGTTATCCTCAAATTTTGACCTTGTTGTGACATATACTAAATTGCTACATGAAAATTTTCAACTTCCTATAGTAGTGTTCTCTTTTCTTCTTGGGATTTCATATTGCTTAGAGATGAAGGGAAATGGTGTATGGAGTGACGGAATGATTGGATTGATAGAGTAGGTAAGAGGAGAAGTCCCATGCCAAGTTATAGGTGATCTAGCTACTGTTGGCCTAACATAGGGTTTAGAGAGTGAATCCTTGTGCATAGAGTGAAGTAAGGGTTAGGAGTGGTAGGTATAGGCAAAAAAATAAATTATCATGCTCTTTTTGAAGTTTAGAAACCTTTGAGAGAGATAATTTCCTTGTAAATAAGTTTCTTGTAAAATATATAGGGTTTCCTCTAGTGCTACAAGAATTATGTAGCTACTAGGACTTTCGTGTAACAATTACAGTCAGGAGTAAAAATGGATTTTTTTTCCTACCTGAAGGGTAAAATGAGTGAATGTGTGCATGATGGAGTTTTCCATGGAGTGTGTAAGTAGACGAACGAGAGAAGAGAGAAAGAAAACCACCTTTTATCAACAAAATTTGTGTTGGTTAACTTCTTGTAGAAAATTTGTTTTTCTTGTAGAATTTTTTTTTTCTTGTAGCATCCCTGTTTCCCCTATAGAAACTCTATTTCGCATACCCAGAGGTGGTGGGTCCTCCTTTTATTTTTTATTCTTTATTTTTTCTTTTTTCTTCATTTTTTTTTTTTCAATTTGTATTCTTTTTGCAATTTTTTTTCTCTTATTACATGTAAAATATACTAAGATTTCTTTTTCTATTAACCAAGTTCGCCCTAAGTTACCCCTTGGCACTCCTTGTCTTCCATCACAACTAACGGTTTACTACCCACTTTCTCAAGTCCACTTTACTTTTGTCTTGTTCCTCTCCCACATGTGTGTTTGTCTTTCTTGAAAAGTGAAGCTAATTTCTAGATAAGGTTGGGGCTGCTTTGCTACTGAAATTGGCTATAAAAAGCTTTCCTTCTCACACTTTCAATGTTTTTTTATGCTAGAATAGATTCGAAGAAAGGTTTAGATGATTGCATAAATGCATATTACCATTGATTTTTTTTTGCAGGTGATATTGATGCCATTGATATGAACGTTGAAGTTGTCTTTGGTCATTCTGAAGCTACTACTGAACATGCATGTGATAATCTGCTAGAGGCCTCACTGTTGATTGCCTTGAATCTAGAGGTCTTATAGGGTTTCTGTTGTTGTTGTTTTTGCTTCACATCCCTGACTTAAATATTGTTGCTGATACATTCATGGTGTGAATGTTTAGTTTATGATTTTTTCTCTATACAAGTCTTCATAGTATAATATTTTTTTCTTACTGATAAAGTGTTTTGTGCATGAATTTTTCTCCCAATGTTCAATATTACGCTGCTATAGTGGATGGACTACTTCCTAAGGAGGGTGTGCTCTTCTCCACTTCAGAAACGGCTTCATGATGCTCAAGGTAGATGTATCAACCCTCCTATATAAAACTTGATTTAGGCATAGGTATCAAAGGGTAGATCGGATTTACTTTAAATTGTGTGAGCATATTAATAGCATCCTTATGTACCTCCCCGTAAAACATTTGGGCCATTGGATCCACGAATCTTGAGAAAAATAAAAAATTATTGTAGATGATGGAGGTCAATTTCTAACAAAATGTGCACTGGGAATTGCTGAAATTATTTGAGCATGTTACAATCATATATATGCATCTCCTAATGAAATGCAATTGCAAATGGTTGCACAATTTTTGAGATATAATAAAAAAAATTATGCTAAACACTACTTCAGGAGAACTCCCTTATGGGATAATTGTTTTAGGCATAGCTCTCAAATAGTAGATCATATTGACCTGAAATATTTTGAGAATATTACAATCATGCTTATGCACTGACTCATAATAAATCTCAGTCATTGGGTGCACAAATCCCGAGAAAAACTTAAAATGCATTTAGGTGGTGGAGGTTGATTTCTCACACACCGTGCATTATAATATACTAAAATTTCTTGAGCATTTTACCATCATCTATTTGCATCTCACCATGAAACATGTCAGAAAATTTATCCACAGTTTTGAAGATATTATTAAAAAAAAAAAAATTCTTCTCAAAACTAGGAGTTTCTTGTAGAAAAAATAGGGTTTCCTATAGAATTTTAGGAAAACAAGGAAAAATGAATGAGAAAATATTGGAAATGATCAGTGGATGTTGGAAATGGATGAGGTTGGTATATTGGCATGATGTAGGTCCTTTTGGAGGATGTGAGAAAATGAGGAGGAAGTCCATGTTTGTCTTCCGTTGACTAGGGTTTTGACCAAAATTTTCTTTTGGTGCCAATTTGTTTTTTTGCTTCTTGTAAAGGTTGGAGAGAACCTTCATTAAGTACGGAGAGATACATGGATAAAAGAAATTTCTTATTTTCATTTTTTCACTTTTTTCTTTAGGCCTACTAGCTGCCTCAAAGGAGGTTTTCACCTATGATCTTTTATTTTTATCTTATTTTATCTTTTTTCCAACCCATTGACTGCCTCATGGAGGTTTTCAAATAGTGCGACAATATTAGGTGCCTCAAAAGAGATTTTCACCTTGAGATTTGATTATTTTTCCTCTTTTTATATTTTTCCATTTTTTATTTTATTTTTTCTATCCTACTCTACATGAAAAAATAAAATCTCTTTCAACTATAGGAATACTTCCAATAGATCCATGTGCAATTAAAGATGACAGATAAAATCATGTGTACACTTGAAATACATGCTTTGACATGTACCTAAATATGAGAGATGGATTGCTTTGACTGAGATTGTATCAATTTTTGCTGAAGAAGAGTGTGATGCTGCAACTTAATGATTTTATGGAACCATATTTCAATGTAGCTTCGATGCCCTTGGTTTTCTTGATCAGTCAGATCATTCCTCATGTCTTATTATACCACAAAATTCAAATATTCCTCTTTTTGCTATTTATTCTCTTAAACACATGGAGGATATGATGGTGAACATGAGGGAACTGCCTCAATATATGATTTAGATGTCGACTCTTCATCAGGTGCAGCCCATGAATCCTTGATATCCTCATTTTAATATCCTTCTTCTGGATGTTGTCCTTCAATGACATCAAGAGAATATATTTTTCGCAATACCTTTCATGATCTAAGATTAACAACATTTAGATCAAGAGGATATTTTTGGAAGTGTTGTACCTCAGCATCGTAATTAGGTTGAGCTACTTCTGTGCATGGGTTTGGAAATGGTGGTATAGGTATTTGAGTTGGAGTGGATCTTTGAGATGGATGTGGTTGAGGTTTTGGTTGTGGGGGTGTACGGTAGGGATAAGATGGAGTTAGGTATGGAGGATATTAAGGAAAATAATAAGGCCATAGTGGAGATTTCCCATAAGGTTCTTGCCAACCTTGTTTCCAAGATTAGTTTTGGGGTTGGGATGGCCAAGGTGGCAAGGGAGGGAGTGTGTTCCAATTTTTTTGGAGATGAATGTGAATAAGCTTGAAATTGTGAAGGAGGTCCTTGCATCATATTAGGATGACTAGGATGTCTTGGTCTTCTTGGGGAAACATAACATATATTCTTTGGTGATTGACTTGGTCCATTGGCTTCTTGGTAAAATTCGTTAAAACTTGGTAATGTTGGACAATATTTAGTAGCATATGATTCTCCATGGATAACACAAATATCAAAATCTTATTTTTTCTCATTTTTCATTATTAACATTTCTACTTGTTCACCTAAATTTCTAAGAACTTATGTTTTAAAGTTATCAAGATAATTTCCAAGTTCATCTTTACATACAAATGTTGATGATTATTTACTTACTCTTGCCTTTCGTCTTGATATTGGCTTGGATATTTCAAAAATTCCTTCAAATGAAAATTGGTATATATCTCCTTTATTCAGGAGATCAAGGATATCAATCCACTCATCCCTAATTGTTGTAACTAAGAGGGCTTTTATGTGTCAAATCCTAAATGATGTAGTTTTTCCCTCTTAACATTATACATGAACCTATCTATTAGATATTTAAGGTTCTCATCTTGTTTTTGATTCATTCTAAATATTTATTCTTTAAGATCATACACTTTATATTTTTCTACAAATATATTTTGCATATATTTCCATGGTCACATTGAATTGGTACCTAGACTCATGAACCATTTAAGAGCTCTATTCGTCAAAGCTGTAGAAAAAAATTCTCAAATTTTGAGTGTGTGATTAATAGCCATAAGATCTACGAAGTGTCTCAAATTCAAAGAGAAATGTTTCCGGATCCTGTCACCTCATACTAGGGAAGTTGGGAAGGAAATATGGAGGGATGTTCTTCATATGCGCATTGACATCAATATATTGAATGGGAAATGCAAGACTATCTTCTTCGTTGTCATCATCTCCATCCATTTATTCTACCTTTTCTTCCATCTCTTCTTCTTCTATTTGCAAACTTGGATGGTGATGTGGTTCTTACTACACCACGTGACGAAATGGAGGGGTTGGTGTTCGAGAAGTATTTTTAAACATTTTTTTTTTTGAATAAGAATGCTAATGCAATGCAGTTTTATATTTTTGAAATGAAATATGTGTAATGAAATGTATTTTATTTTCTTAGAAAGTAAAAGAAATGAATCAACAAGGAAAGAAAAAAATTCATACTTTTCCATGACCTCGAAAAAGACGCACAAAAGTCATGAGCCTGAGTATTAAAACAAGAAATAAAAGGAAAAAAACACTGTAACAGAGGTTATAAAGGAGGTATTTAGTGTTCTAAAATTGGCACAATTTTCAAAAAACCATTTTCTATAACATATGTTTTTGGTAATGGAGATTTTGGCAGAGCTCCTAACAAAATTTCAACACAACTAAAAAAAATTCAGCGGCCAGAGTTTGTTACAGATTTTTTTCTCATTGGTGCGCTGTACTGTGAATGCATTGATACTGAAAAAATACCAACCACTGAGATGAAAGACAAATTTTAGATGCTTCGGGGTGTTATGCAATGGCTCGGTGTGTGTCAGGCAACCAATCCCACTAGGCCGATGGAAGTTCAATGCACCGTTTCATTAAGGTGTAAAACCACACCGGGCCCTACACATGATAAAAAGCACTAGATCGTTAAGTTATAAAAACACATTGGTGTGTCGAAGGAAAACTACACTAGTACATGCAACGGATATCAGACTTCCCTGGTGGTAGTTGTCAATAAAGCATTTCGGGCGTTCTAATTGGTATTCGTATTTGTGTGGTACCCATAGGTCATAGAAATGAACTGGTGTGTAGTATCATAGAAATGCACTGGAAGACAATAACTAACATGAATCGGTGTTCTTTTTGTATATTTTAGAAACATCGACTTGTGACAGTGAAATTATTTTGAATGTTTAAAATTCATTATTCATCAAAAGTCGACACATATCTTATAACAATATTCATATCAATTAATTTTTTATTACTTCATTTTAATGTGATGTTTGGATTAATTTGCTATATCATATCATCATATTTCACATCTATTCATTATAATGTTTAATCATCCATATATATAATGAGTAGTGTAACATTTCACAACAACAATGGAGAAAAAAATAGAAAAAATCAAAACTTATTTTATTTTATATATATACATATATATATATATATATATATATATATATATATATATATATATATATATATATATATATATATATATATATATATATATATATTGTTATAGGTCAATTTGGGTACCATTCCTAATGACCTGGTTAACTGGGAATAATCTCCAGGGCCGATGATCAAGGGTCTATCATTCCCTATCATCTCAGTTGCTATATTCCCTAAGACAGGAAACAACATAAATCAAACAAGACCTTCATCAAGCAAGGATTTCCATGGTTTGAAGCTTATTATTTAACATGTGGGAGCTCACCAACGTGGGCTCTAAGGGGCCTAAGTGCATTTCACATTTAGGTAGCCCCATTCAAGGTTGCTCTACAAAGAACTTCTCGACATTCAAAGGTGTGTTGGTCACATTAGGAGCGAAATTCTGATTGTTCTAGAATATCCACTTGTCTAGTGTCTTCTAGAGGGGTTCAAATGTGTCAAGCTTCGGATCCAAGTGTCCATTTGACATTTACATGAATGGAAAAATGTATTGCCTATTTTTGGAATGCAATTTATTGCAAAACAACGTACATCTCATCTATAAATTGAACATAGATCTAAGTATTTGAGGAGAAATAATTTGATTAGAGAAATGCTGGAGAATTTTAAATAGAGATTTTGATTTGTGGAGTTGCTTCTAGAGAGATTTATGCTATGATGACACTTGGGAACTCTGCTGGAAGGTCACTTCAAATAAGTCACTAGGTTGTAACCTCTCCTTCTATCATCAATAAAGAGTACTTATTTTTTTTCCCTACATGCATCTATGTTTACTTTGATTTTCCATATTGCAAGATCTTAGTTGATGAATGTAGTTTATGCTTAACTAATTTAGCTAAGTATCTTGAATAGATATATATATTATTGCATCTTCTGCTATTTCAGTTTTCCTTCTTGCAGAAAGCATTCAGCCAACAAAAATGCTTCAATTTGAAACTGTAGTGGAAGTGACAGAAAGGAGCCATTCGGAAGCGACTAAAACAAGTAAGCATCCAATCCTCTATGTGTATCTGTTCTGAGTTAGGAGAAGTGGTAGTATAGTCTTTCACCTATTGTTCTAGGCTAAAACCTACCTAGGGAAGTGTAATTTATCTATATATTACAATTCTGGACCAACAAACTGGCGATTCTACTAGGGAGAACTTATCTTGTTTCTAGGTGTTTTAGTCTCTGATTTTCTTTCTAAATCCACCCAGTAGTTGTTTCAAGTACAGATTAGAATTTTTTAGATCTTAATTTGAAAAGTTAGTGAGCAAAACTATAGCTTTTTCTTTGTTTACTTCACCCAACGCACCCTTAGTCAGGGCATAGTGTTTTGCAGAGCACTATCTCCTTTCCAAGCTTGCATTGTAGAGCACTGTCTCCCCTTGGAGACTACGTTGGCTCCTGAAAGGGAACAAATCCCCTTGAAACTGACTTTGTACTTTGCTTCAGTTTTTTTTGCTAATTTTTTCTTTAAATTTTGATGCTCAATTGGCTAGTAACTCTATATATTTCTACTCCTTTGACTAGAAATTTGTTCAATGTTGTTTTAAAAAAAAATTCATTATCATTGATAAGTTGATTTCAATGTACTTTTTATGGTCACATTAAGAATCATTTTATTTCGAAATAGGAAATTGTCGTAAGATATTCATTTCCTTGATAGGAGAAGTTGTTGTTGAAATCCTCATTTTTCCTTCAAAAGAGAAATTCTTGTTTGTATTCTTCGTTTCTCAAAAGTAAAAAGCATTTCTATTATTTATCTAGTGCACCTAGTTTCTTTTCTACATTTATAACATTCAGGAAATTGAAAAGAAAATCTTGCATTAGCATGTAGGATTGTGTGTTTTTGGAAAAAGGAACATTAGGAATTCTGCATTTAGTTTTTGATTCATTGATTTTGTTTTTTTCATTGATTTTTTTCTCAAAAATTATTTGCTCTCTTTCCAAAAAACTAGCATTCTCTTACCTTAGTAGCTAGGTTCTTCAATGAAAAAGTTGAAAGTGAAAGTTTGTTTATCATTATTAGCTACATTATAGGGATTTTATATACATCATTGTGCTGAACCTGAAAGGAAAATTGTTAAGCAACATCAACATAAAATAAATCTCAGTTTACTTAACAATGCTTTGGAACATTAACGATAACATTTAGAAGGTCTAGGCTAGAGACGTGTTCCGGTGTCGTAAAACATAGAAGCTCTCGTTAACTTGTCTGTGATACATTCTGAGTGTGATACCTCACTCCAGGTATCTAAGTATATCGTAGCTCATCCACGTACTCTCGGGTATATCAGATGATGTTACAGTACGATAAGTATAAAGGGGTCCTCTCACTATGCGGTTTCACATCAGACAATGCTAATACAGATTTGGGCATCGACGTACCTTCAGGTATATTTGGGAGGAAAATTTTTAGGTGTTATCCATCCATAGTGAACCGAGTTGGCTTCCCTGGAATTGAGATACACCAAGCACATCATTCGGGGAGATTACATGCCTGTACTTCTTGGTTCACCAGGAGGTAATTTGTAGTTCATAATTTCTTGGTAAACTCTTTCACCTAGCATTAGCCTCTTTTTGTTTATTTGTTTTTAGCTAAAATAAGTCATTAATCATGGAATAACACAATCCTACACCCAGTCATTCACATAGATTAGCTTTGAAGCCACCTTCACCACCAAAAGTTATTTCTAGTAGGCAAAGGCGATCACGATCTATCGAATCAAGCACAGTTTGTACCTCTTGCGAAACATCATCATTTAAACTAGACCTAGCTCAAATTGTTTCCACACATCTCATTTCGTCTACTGTTGTTGAAACAGAGTATTCACATCTACCTGTGGTCACGATCCATTTAATCGGTGAGACCATACCTCCTGGACCCAAAGTTGTTCAATCACAAATTGATCCACATCTTGTCTCTTCTTTGCCAGAAAATATAAATCCCGAACAACCGGAAGTTTTTCCTACTTTGGTCACTCCACAAATATATGTAGCCACTGAAACTCCTATATCACATAGTCAACCATTTGAAATATATTTTGGGCCTGACGGTGAAGTTATTCCTCCTGGTTTAATCACGATTGAAGAAATAACACAACATGATACACCTTTAAGTCAAACCCACTTTGGGGGAGACTTTCAGCTATACCATTATTTTCATCAATCGTTTTCATCTGCTTTTGTTGATCCCATTTCCATTCAATATCTTGTTGATTTCGGAGAGTATACATTTGGTCATACAACCATGCCTGAACCAAAATATTTGGTTGGGTCTGCTGTTCCAATTACATCAGCCCCTACCCTGGCTACTCTGTCGATGTTCACAACCTCACCAGAGTCATATTTTCACGGTGGCCCTGCGGTCCCAACATGTTACAAATCATTGCCTGGCAGTTTCTTTGATAAATCTTCAAGACCGTGGTCGTTACCAATGTCATCATCTAGTGTTTTAACTAGTAGTCCTATAGTTAGTACTGAATGACTTGAATCATTACATCCATCATCAGGAAAATATCAAGTTGGTCCTTATGGGTTAATTCCTTTAAGTACCATGTCAACTGGTCTCCCAGCATTTAGAGAACAATATTTTCCATCTTATTATCCTCCTTATGCTAGGGGGAAACCTATGGTCACCCAATATGAAAGTACTCAGTTACATTTTGGTCAAACTAATGTTGACATGAATGTTTGTCAATGGCAACCCACTCTGCCTATCCAACCACAAACGGTTGTCCAATCATATCAACCAATTCAACCTTCTACACCCACTTCAATACCACTTGTTCATACATCTATACCCCTATTACAGAATAAAATCTTGTACATAAACCTTATCAGGTGAGTTCTTCAACTCACCTTTGGTTAATTTACAACAAATTGTATCAGGGATCATTTATTCACAAGCTGGTTCACCATTTTATGGGATGTCACAAACGTAATCTGGTTATACATATCAACTAAATCAAACTTATACTAATTTGGGTTCTAACATTGGCGGACACACCCCTTGGCAGCTACAGGTGCAAATTCCTCAAACTCCATATCAACAAGTACAATATCTAGGTTTTGGTCAACATAACTCTCAAGTGTTTGCTATGAAAAACAACCCCTATCAGGGTTACCAACAAAAAATCCCATATGTCGATGCTCAAAGACCAATTTCCCAAGAAATTGCATCTTATCTTGGCTATGCTCAACCTGACCTTAATAGAGAGTTTCATTTTGATGCAACCTTGGAGTTACCAAATTTAAACTGGTTAACCAATGATCCTATAAATTATGCTCCTTAGTGGCCAGTGATGCAACATAAATTACCTTTCAACATTCCTAAATTCAATGGAAACCCTGGAGAAGACCCATCAACTGATTTTATGACTTATCATTTATATTGTTAATCAAATTTCGTAAATTATGATTCTATTCGATTACGTCTTTTCCAGCGAACACTCATAGGTCCAGCAGCTAAATGGTAATTTGATTTCCTAGAGCATCTTTTGAAAATTTCACTGATTTGGCTACTGTCTTTTTGACCCATTTCTAGTTTCCGATAAGATACGAAACTGGAACGAAACTTTTTCCCAATTTCAAATAGAGTAATTCTACTTACATTTCAGATCATATTCATGAGTGGTGTCGTCATCGACGAATGGTTAAGACATTTGTTCTAGATCATCTCCTTCCTTAATGGTTCATCAAATCCCTGTTACCATCTATAACAGAGGATGTGGCTAAAGGTGGCATCATCATAGAAGAGCAAGTTATCGCTTGTGCCAAGTATTTAGACTTGATTTATACTCAGTCTAGCACACTCTATGAGAAAATACCAGATGTGCTATGATCTAATTTCAATGTTCCACCTCAAATAAAGGACTCTCATGCCGGAGATGGCTTGATAGGCATTGTAAAAAAAAAAAACACTATTGCATATGATCCTTCTCCTACTTATGAAATCAATGTCATCTCATTTGACAAAGGAAAAAGTGATAAGCAACTAGGAAGTAAGAAAAAGTGGAAATCAAAGAAAAATAAAACTTCTAACCTACAGGAACACTCATCTGATCAAATGTCTTGACCACAAAAACCTCAATATCCATGCATAATCTATAACGAAGAACATTTTGTTAGGGATTGTTCACACTGTGCAAAAGTCTAAAAAATCATCAAGACTTCTCATGCATCAGTTGTGTTGACAGAACCATTTCCAAATCCAAACAGAAATTTGATTGCTACGGATCCAGCTCCTAGTTCCCAAGTGTTAATGTTATCCACTACAAAACCTTCACAAGATATTTTGGTGTCGACGTGGAATAAAGTCTATGGTAGTATAGCCAATGATAAACCTACTACCTCGACAATGAATACATCTAATTAATCGGTACCACCTCCTGTTATTCCTGAATTGAAGATTAAGCCACCAAAGGGAGTAATTCATAAATCGACATATAATCCTTGAGCAAGAGCTGCAAAAAATTATAATATAGTTGAATATTTGGCTCAATCCCCTTCATCTATGTCTTCTCTAGAGCTATTACAAAATTGTCCCTTCCAGAAGCAGGAATTATTGTCGACCATTGGTGGAATTGATCTGACTAATTCTAATCTTGTTGTCTTTAATCTTATGGGCTATGTGCCACAATTAATAGTAGAATTGGCATTCTCCATCCAAGTAAATGTTCTCAATCACCTTGTTCATTGCACTATTATTGAAGAGGGAGCATCTACATGAATTATGTCTCTAAACTATTGGAAGTCACTTGGCTCACCACGATTATCACAATCATCAACAACGTTGAAGGATTTTGATGGAAGAACATATAAACCTTGTGGTATTATCAATAACCTTCAAGTTGAAATAGGGGGAAAAACAGTAAGTATTGATGCCGAGGTTGTTGACATACCCCTTGACTATAATATTTTACTCGGAAGACCATGGGTATATGCAATGGCTGCTATTGTTTCTACATATTTTAGAATGGTTCCCTTTCCTCATAAAGTTACCATTACAGTCATTAATCAATTATCATTTTTTTCCTCCACTTCGAAGGTAAGTGGAAGCATTCCGTATATTCATTTACCCCAACTAGAAATCCAGAACATTGGCGTAGGACTCTTAAAATATTCCACTCTTATGGGAACCTTTGCATTACTGTCGCCTACGATGTCTGTAGAAATTGCAAGCATAGAGACCTGCTACATGATCTCTTCCACTCTATCTAGCTTAAGGAAGAGTACGAGTGATTCTAATATTTCCACGTTGGATGATGTTTTACAGCTCAGCCCTATTGAGATACAATAGCAATCAATCTATCTGGGTTGGGTGGAAAATCCGAAATCAATGTCATTTTGCTTGGGTTGATCGTTCATTAGATTTTGATACTCCATCTGATCCATTTTCCTCAAAATTTTTGACAGATGAAAATATTTTGGAAGCTATGATGGCGGAAGGAGAACCATGGGAAGATTATCATCATCATTCCCATCTTCCAGATTATGAAGAAAATAATCTCAGTGAACTATATCACCCATCCATTTAAACTTTATTTTTCAAATTCTTTTCTGATTAATGCAATTGAATCTGAGTGAAATTTATCAAATATTGAAGAAACAATTTCTATCGATATTTCGACTAAACTTGGTGTTGTAGAAAATATTCATGTTGGTGTATCTTTTTCTCCATCAGAACTTGATTCATATCGCTCTCTTTTTCATGAATTTAGTGACGTATTCACTTGGCCTTATGAGGAAATTCCAAGCATAGATACTAGAATAGTTGAAAAAACTATTAATATGTATCTTGATGTCAAACCGGTGTGTCAAGGGGTTCGTCCTCTTCATCCGAAGAAAGCCTCTACCATCAAAGAAGAATTTGAAAAAATTTTGCGTGCTGGTTTTATTTACCCTGTTCCACTAACTAAGTGGGTTTCCAATATCGTTCCTGTTATGAAAAAACAAGGAACCATTATAGTGTGTGTCGATTATCGAGATGTTAATCAGGCTTGTCCAAAAGAAAACTATCCTACTCACTTTATCGACCACATTATTGATGATTGCATTGGATGTGAAATATTTTCTTTCATGGATGGATTTTCCGGCTACAATCAAATCAATATCTACCCAGATGACCAACATAAGACAATGTTCATCTGTCTCTGAGGCACATTCAAATATCGGAAACTTATGTTTGCTTTAAAGAGCGCTGGGGAAAATTTTCAGAGAGCAATGGATTATGCTTTCAGTGACATCAAGCACATTTTTCAACCATATATAGATGATTTAATAGCGCATTCATGAAATCAGACTGATCACCAGATGCATTTGAGAGCCATTTTATTACGCTGACGACACTACAAGATATGCCTCAATTCACACAAATGTGTATTTTGTCTTGGGTCTTGTCGATTGCTCGGATTCATAGTCTCAAAAGAAGGAATTTGAATAGACCCACTGAAGGTATAGGCCATTCTTGATTTTCCTACACCATCAAACCTACTTCAGATACAAAAACTTCAAGGAAAGGCTAACTTCCTGAGAAGGTTCATTCCAAACTACGCTGAAATGGCTAAAGGATTTAGTCGATTATTGAAAAATGGGGTTCTCTTCCATTGGGACCAAGTTACACAAGCTTCTTTTGATGCTGTCAAGGCCGATCTTGTTCGAGTGTCATTAATGTATCCTCCAAATTATCAAAATGATTATTTCCTATATATCATTGTGGCTAAAATGACCATCGCTATGGTTTTGGTCCAAGTAGAAGAAGGAATTGAACATCAGATCTATTATCTGATTCGTAATCTCAATGATACAGAAGTTAATTACTCGTACATGGAAAAGATTCCCTTGGCAGCTATTCAAGCTGTCCAAATATTTTTCCATTATAGCCTGCTCTAAAAAAAAACAATAGTTTTGGATTGCAACCCCATGACTTAAATCTTATCATGTCAATTTTTTGGGGGAAAAATACTCCAAATGGATCATCATTTTGCAGGATTTCATTTGGAATCCATCAAATCCAAGTCAAAGAAGTATTTAGTTTTGGCTGACCTTCTCTGTGACCTTCCCTGTGATAGTACTGCAACTACGTCAGAACCATCTATTCCAGACAAGTCTCTATTTATGATTGGAGCATCTGATCCCTGGTATGGAAATTTGATAATTTATCTCTAAACCCAAAATTTTTGAGCTAATACCTCTTGCTCTGATCAATGACGTATTCTATACCAAGCCGAAGATTATCTGATCCTCGACAATACACTTTATCATCGTGGTATCGATACCATTTTAAGGAGGTGCCTCACTCATCAAGAGGTCGAAAATTTCCATGCTAGGGTTTATGGTGGACATTTATCTGCTTATGATACTGTGCGTAAGATACTCTGTGACGGTTACTTTTGGCCTACTATTTTTTGAGATTGTATCCTCGCAGTCAGAAGTTGTCATGCATGCCAGATTTATGACTCTGAAATCCACAGACTGCCAGTGCCAATGCATCATGTTGTCTCTACTAGATCATTTAAAAAATGGGGTATCGATTTCATGACCTGTAACCCTCCTTCGTCTGGGGGGGCATGGTTATATTATTGTCGCAGTCGACTATTTTACCAAATGGGTTGAAATGAAGCCTACATTAAACAGCACATGAAAAACAACTGCATTATTTTTCTTCAATCATGTCATTGCATAGTTTTGGGTTCCACAAGCTATAGTTACAGATCATGGGAAGCATTTTCGCAACCATATGATGTCTGAATTGACAGCCAAGTTAGGATTGTCACATGATAATTCTAATCCTTATTATCCACAATGAAATGGAAATGTTGAGGCTATTAACAAAATTATTAAACGAATGCTTCAAGGAATGATAGGGGTCCGTAAAAGGAACTGGCACCTGATCATGTACTCCACCTTGTGGGTGTAAAAAACCTTGGTGAGAAGCACAACCGGATTCACTCCTTTTAAATTGTTGTATGGTTTGGAAGCTATCATACCAATCCAATGTGAAATGCCATTGTTAAAACTCATGATAGACTTGTTACTTGACACCTCAGAAAAAAAATCGTGTATCCTTAACCTCATCCATCTAGATGAAATGTGTCGTGAATCCCAATTGGCCAATGAAGCACATAAGAGACGTATAAAGGCGCAGTACGACAAAAATGTGCAGCCTCAAATCTTCTCAAACGACGAATTGGTCCTTCTTTACAACCAAGAAGTTGATGTAATAGTAACAGGGAAATTCAAGCCATTATGGCATGGCCCCTATATTGTCAAAAGATTTATTGCTAAGGGTGCCTACGAGTTATTTGATTACGGTGGAATTCCATTGGCACAACCTAGAAATGGGTTGTATTTGAAATGTTACTATGCTTAATCATTAGTGTAGTAATTTTTTGTATTATATTTCTTATATGTTGTTGATTTGCATTCAATATATTAATTTTTTTTTCAGAGTTTTCTTGATGTTAGTAATCCGCTTTACATTTTATGGCAGATGTCTCAATCTTCAGGAACCGTTTTTTCAATATGCTGATGGTGCTAGTCATAGTACGCAGAATCTATCCTCTACAGCATGGGCCATTTTTGCTCCAAACAACGAGTTAATGAGTTTTCAAGAGATTGGTATCGGTAGATCAACGAATAATATCTTTGAGTATAGTGCGTTGATTGAGCTTCTCTTTGATGCCATTTCATTTGGTATTAACTACATAATCATCAGGTTAGACCCACAACTTGTTGTTCTACAACTTACTAGTATTTATTCTGTTAGAAATCCAACACTTCTTGGATTGTTCCTAAAAGTTAGAATTTTGGAGAGACATTTTTATTTCATTCAATATAAACACATTTACATAAATATAAACACTTTAACTAATTCATTAGCTAATCAAGTTTTAGATATACATTTGCGACATAGGTAAATAAAACATTCACATCATTGAATAGGATTGCACATTAAACATAGGAAAAAATATGAAAACAAAAAGATAGATAGTTAGAGGTTTTTAAAAAAATTGTGCCCAAGACACATTGGTCAGCTGACCTCAAAATGTATGCAAAATTTCATAAGTAAACTATTGGTTCTCATGGTAGCACGCTATAGATCTAGCAATCCTATAGAGAAACTGCATCCAATGGTTAGGAACCCCAATTGTGTGTTGTTGTAGTTGCATGGGAATATCTTCAATCCAGCATTCCAGAATCCCAAAGGTCAACCCCTCTATGTGCTACTTAAGCTCAGCAAGAGTCTCATCCATATCAAGGTCCTGAAGGACTGCTCTCCCGACAACCCTCTCTGCTGGTGCATCTGCTTCACGCTATGGTTCCTCTACTGGTTGAACGCGACCAATATCTGCATTACATTAAACATTTAGTTTAGTCTTGGAAAGAAATAGAAACAAAAAAAAAAATCTATAAACCTTATAAAAAATAAAAAAAAATGGTCGAATCATTCTTACCTATTGCACCCCACTGAGCGCCTTCTCGTAAAACTAGATCTAGATCTCCTCGGCAGTCGATGCCTACATATGCATGCTCATCGATGACAACAATTTTTCCTCAGAACCAAGCGAAGAATGTAGTCGAGAACACAATGGTCAATTGGCCTGAATTCCAACTCATGAGTTCTACCCATCTCTGCATTCGAGGATCTCTAGGACTAGATATATCTAATGTTACATGTTGTGGCTGCATCAGTGGAATCTATTCTAAAGAAAAAGAGATAAGGATGGAACTGTAACTAAATTTTTTCTTCCTTCCTCCCTTTTCTTTATTCAATTTTTCCTCTATCTGAGATAGAACAACTTCTGACCAGTTCAAAATTGCTGGCTCTAAGCACTCTAGCGCATACTACATATACGATTTGTTCGCTACATGGAGTGTAACAGTGCCAACTAGTTTAGCGATCGTGAATAGGATGTTTCTCAAAGGAAAATCCCTGACATCAAAGATGTTTATTTTCCATATTTTCTAGGTTTGAAGCCTAGACAGAAATACTGCATAACATAATACCTCACTGTTTCTCCTCCAACCGTAGATCCTGTGAGTGAAATGGGAAAACCTCACCTCGACAAACCTGTGAGAAAATACACATCCTCAACTGTTATGGAAAATAATTTATTTTTTATGTGAAATGCCTCTATCGCCAGATCCCATGCTCGAACAAGGAACTCCAAGAGTTATATTTTCTGCCTCATTCCCGACAATTTGAGGTACTTAAGTAGCCCAAAATCTCTTAAAGCTCTTACAGTACCTAGATCATTCAAGGCAATCATATCTTGTTCTTCATATTCTCTTTCTCTCCATGTAATCGTCATTATAATCCAATGGAAACCTGAAAATCAACCATAAGATCCTTTAGATACCATTAATTTCAAAAAACTAGGAAAATTTTGGACACAACATGAAAACAAAAAACTTCAACCTCACCCAACGCACTCCCTGGGCTAAGACAATGCATTGAACATGCAGGTACACTTCACTGTACCTGCTACACAATGCAGGTTTCAATGTTTAAGGGTGCGTTGCCCTCAATTTGAGAAGAATTTATCCTAGGGTCCTGAAAACCCTAAAAAAATTGCAAGGAATGGTAATGAAATGAATATTGAAAGAAAGAGGAGGTTCATGCTACTATCTTGGTTCAAACGGTGATGAAATCCATCCACAGAAATGACCGTAATAAACGACTGAAGTTCGGGGGAAAAATAAGGTTCAGAGCTCCAAAATGCAAATAGTAACTATAAAAGGCACCATTCCCAATGACCTAGTTAAATGGGCATCATCTTCAGGACCGATGATCAAGGGTCTATCATTCCCTATCATCTCTGTTGCTATATTCCCTAAGACAGGAAACAACATAAATCAAACGATACCTTCATCAAGCAAGGATTTCCATGGTTTGAAGCTTATTATTTAACATGTGGGAGCTCAAAAACATAGGCTCAAAGGGGCCTAAGTGCATTGCATATGCAGGTAGCCCCATTCAAGGCTACTCTACAAAGCACTTCCCGACATTGAAAGGTGCCTTGGTCACATTGGGAGTGAAATTCTCATTGTTCCATAATCTCCACTTGGCTAGTGTCTTCTAGAAGGGTTCACATATGTCAAGCTTCAGATCCAAGTTTCCATTTGACATCTACATGAATGGAAACATTTCTTTCCTATTTTTGGAATGAAATTTATTGCAAAACAACCTATAGTTCATATATAAATTGAACACAGATCTAAGTATTTGAGGAGAAACAATTTGAGTAGAGAAATGCAGGAGAATTTTCAATAGAGAGTTTGACTTGTGGAGTTGTTGCTAGAGAGATTTATGCTATGATGGGGCTTGGAAACTCTGCTAGAAGGTCACTTCAAATCAGTAACTAGGTTATAACCTCTCCTTCTATCATCAATAAAGAGTACTTCTTGTTTTTCCCTACATGCAACCATGTTTACTTTGATTTTCCATATTTCAAGATCTTAGTTGATGAATGTAGTTTATGCTTAACTGATTTAGCTAACTAGCTTGAATAGATATCTATATTATTGCATCTTCTATTGTTTCAGTGTTCTTTCTTGCAGGAAGCATTCAGCCAACCACTTTAATTTGAAGTTGTAGTGGAAGGGACAAAAAGGAGCCATTTGGAATTGACTGAAACAAGTAAGCATCCAATCCTCTCTGTGTATCTGTTATGAGTTAGGAGAAATGGTAGTATAGTCTTTCACCTATTGTTCTAGGCTAACACCTGCCTAGGGAAGTGTAATTTATCCGTAGATTACAATTCTGGCCCAACACACACACACACACACACACACACACACACACACACACATATATATATATAAGACACTCTTTTTCATAGAAAAATGGGACAGTTATTAGTATCCCTCTATCTTTCAATTGGGACACTATGTCCATTACATTAAACAAAATGTTTGATTTCATAGACAAATGTTTCAAAAAATACAATGCCTTTCTTTGATATCCAAACATATTTATCATCATTCTTTGGTGGAACTGTTGTCACTGCTCAAGCTACTTTCATGACTTGCATTATTTTGGGGAATTTTTTGTTCACTATGTTGATTGTTTTCTTCTTCTTCAATTTTCATCTACAAACATAAAAATAAATTGTCATGAATGTATATATATTTGTGAGAATAATTAAAACTGAAATATTAAATAATATACACAATTTAAAAGGAAAAGAAATTTACCATAACAAGAATTGACTCATGAAATATAGGCATTATTTCAAAACCAAATTTCATGCGGTCTTTCAACAATTCATTTGTTGGTGTAGTTCCATACTTTGTTTCCTGCAAGTTTTATACCCCATAAAAAATCCTATCTTTAATATAAAATATTTATTTGTTCTATTAATTACAGACATAGCTAAGTAAAACAAGATAGATGCTTACAAATTGCACAATTAATTTTTGATATGCCAACATATATTGCAAACCCATATTTAGCCCAATGTCAATAAATTCATCTGATGGTTCTTCTTTTTATGTTAGCACCTGTTTGAAGACATTCACTGATGATTGTTGTAAAAGAAAATTAAAATATACAAAAATGAAATCTATATAAGTTGTTATAAGGAAGTAATGATTACTCACAAACATAGACATCAACCCTTTTCTTCCTTGTCATCCTCTTTTATGTGCTAGATGGGTTCCATTTTATTTTATTTTCTAGAAGAAAATACTTGAAAAATAATATTAATGGTAAATAGTTTATTTATTGTACCTAATAAAAAAATTCAATGATTACATATTACATTTGAAGCACGTTGTTGTTGAGATGGCTACTCGTACAATCCAATTATGTGAATTTCTTTTACCATTTCCATGTACACATTTTTTGACATTCCAACTGGCATATTTTTTATATCCCCTCGTCCATCCTTTGAGATTTCATAATCTTCATGAAAATGTAACATGACAATAAACTATTTAATTTTTATATTGATATATTGAAATTAAATATATGAAAATTCGTATTTATAAACGATTTCTTTCTAGTAATATATACATATAATTCTAAATTTTTTTTTTAAGGAGTATTAAATTTTCATTCCTTCTTTTTTTTTGTTGTACATTTTTTCTATTAAAAGTATTACATGTCTTATTGACCAATTCTCTGGAAACTCATCCTGTAGTTTAAATAAAATTTGGTTCTTGGAATCATTGGATTTATTTTTTTATTGTAAGTGGAAATAACGTCTATATATTAATTCCACTAGATCCCTCAAAGTTTTGTAAAAAAAATTCCTCCTTTCCTTAACCTCCAGCACCACTCTTGATGAGCTAAGGAGCAATTCATTTACATTTGCATGTTTTGCTTTTTTTATTTTCTTAGAGTAACATTCTTTTTCTTCATTGTTGGTCCGTATAAAACATTGAACATATGTGAATTAATATATTTCTTGAAAGATGGTATCTAATATTTTTAATTATATTAATAATGAAAATTAAAAAAAGAAACTCATATTGGATCGATAGTATTTTTCATTCACCCAATTCATCCTTCTGTAATTTTCCATCTAGATTTTACGCTCTGCGTGTCTTAGATCATAAATAATCTTATCGAACTTCGTCATTTTGTGGCTTTGCATGATAAAAATTAGACACTACATATTTTGAACTTACATATAGCTCAAAAATAAAAAAAATTATAAATAACTTACAAATTTCTTGGCTTTTTTTCTTTTCTCGATATGCTATCAGTATTTTTTTTACTTGATCTCCTATCAGCCATTTATTTATCAATATCAACCTATACCATACCATTCATTAACATATTAAATAAATCACAAAAATTTCAGATAAAAAAACAAGAAAATGGTATGCCTTTCAAATAGTATGCACCGAACACAGTGTTCATGTGCTTATAAACGCATTGCGAAAACAGTAGAAACATTGTACGATTCTCTCTGTCAACAAGGAGACCTCGTGTGTTGTAAGTTAACTGGTGAACCTATTAACACACAAAAATTAATAGAAAAGTTATAGTGTTAGTTTTTGTTTCATAATATGTTGTGGAGGAGGTGGTGCAGGTTGTTCTTATAAACACACCGCCAAAATGATAAAAACATCACACGGTGCTCTCTGTCAATGAGTAGACCGAGTGCATTGTAGGTTAACTAGTGTAATGATTAAAACAGACATAAATTAATAATAAACTATTTTTATCAAAAAATATGTGTTCGGTTCACCATAATAAACTAGCATGCACCGGTGTGTTACTTTAAACAGGGCACACCGAATAAAAAAAACCTGATTTAAGAAAAAACATGCAACGACCATCATGGTTTGGGATCTGACTCTGCAAGTCCTCCAGTGGGTTAGATGTCATGCGCCTATATAATATAAATTGAAAAGTCCAAATTCTGAAGTCACGGAAACAAGAAGAAGAAAGGGTTTAACGTAAGTACAATTTTATTTTTATTTTTATTTTTATTTTTATTTTTCAAAAAATGAAAAACAAAATTTAAAATATTTAATATGCATGTATTAAATCCAGAAAAAACTAAATAAAACCAATTATTACATTGAAACTAACATTTTTACTATACTGCAGCTTTTTGTGTGAATCACTAGATTCCTTAAATTTTTATTCTCTAAGTAATGTTATTGTTCGAAAGTATTTTCCTACTGCACAGTGCTCTCAAGCTCTAACGCTCCATGTATGTATCTCTTGAAAATCCATCCCTGAATTTTTTTGCAAAAATAATGAAATAATGAATAGATTTTACTATTTAAAGAATTTTTTATGAAATTAGATTTCCAAAATAATTTTTTGCCCATTTTTCAATTTACGGCTTTTTTTTTTCACTTAACAGAAATAAAGTTGTTTTTTTTTTTTATTTCTAGAAATTTCGTGTGTTTGTTAACTAACCGTACCGGTGCCTCAGTTAATAACACAACATCAGTGCACAGTAACTAAAACGCACTGGTGTGATTCTGTACATTAGCGTCGATAACAATAATTCCATTTTTAAGGCAATGAAATTAATTTTAGGTATGTACACTAGAAGTTATTGTCGATTTTCATCAAATGTAGGGAGAAAATCTCATAATTATATCAAATTGACAATTCTTCAAAATCCATCTAGTTCCATAATATTTCTCAAACTCTATTGCAGATTTATCCATATCCATCTCGAGACATAACATTTACTTCAGATTTTATTGATATTTTCATTATCTAATTGAATTTATCTATTTTATCCATGTCCATCAACTGAGTAAAATTAATGTATACAAAATTTCATGTTCATGTAGATTCAGAATTGAGTTCAGATGCACAAAATATTCAAACAACTCTAAAGCGTCAGAAGCTCTTATTAGGAGCAACATACCGTAAGGCACATTTTCTAGATGAAAATGGACAATGGGTTTAGCCTACCAATTGTAACATTACATATTCTAGTCACAATCCTAGGACAATGATGGTAATAATACTTTTTTGGTGTATTAATGTAATTATTTCAACATCAAACCCATTAATCATGCATTGTCGATGTGCTTACTAATTGATATCATCAATTTTGTACTAATCATGTTCCAATATTTTTTTTGAAATTATTAGGATTCCAGTGATGATGAGTGACCTTCCTACCATATTCCGTTGTACCCAACAGAAACGTGAACTCAAGAGAAGGGTGAATTAAGAGAAAAAATCATAGAGGAATGATACAAAGAATGGTTAAATCAACCGCCTATTCAATTCCCACTATGACCTGATTCACCAATTAGGAATGAATATAAAAATAATAGTTCTTCAAAAGCTGGCAATGGAAGAAATAAAATAGAGGTTGGTATGCATGATTACTTAAGGGATATGATTGCCATGGAGATAGTGTTGTTCGATGCATTCCAGAACGATGAGCAGCTAAGAGTTTATGCTCATATCGCTGATACCCTTTTTGAAAGCCCTAAATTTTCTTCCACCACCTTTTTCTTAGGACCTGGTGGTCAATCAAAGTCTACTAAATTGTGGGCAATCATGTTATTGTACAACTTGAAAGAAAAGTTTGAATTTTCAAATGCATGTTCCTCGGAAATTTTGAGGTAATTGACCATCAAGTCCTCCATTATATTTTGAGAAATTTAATCACACAATGAACATTACAAATGGTCAGATTTATGGCAGGTAATAATGATATCGACATTAATGTACATTTAATATTGTCCATGACTAGCTATAGGTTATTCAAAGATAAGGTTCTTCCAAGTGATAATGTCTTGCCTGGTAGCTGCAAAGAGGCAAAGAAATCATTGAAAATGTTGGGTGTCGATTACATATCATATCATGCATGTCCAAATGATTGTATTCTATATAGAGGAGAATACACAGACAAAGAGATATGTCAAAAATGTGGGCATGATAGGTATGATAAATTAAAAAAGAAGGGTAAATCACATGGTCCTCTATTAAAGATATTGAGGCACATGCCTATAATCCCAAGGATTTAGAGGCTCTTTTGTTGCAAAGGATTATCTATGTTTGAGGAATGGCATCCCTCACACAAAATTGAGTTGGGAGTTACGTGAATCCCAATAGATTCAATAGCCATGAAGCATATAGAGGATACATGGCCCTACAAATTAAAGGATGAATTACGAATTCTATGAATCAGCATAGCCATGGATGGATTCATCCCATATTCCCTCCAGAAAACCAAATAATATGCTTGGCATATAGGAGTGATCAATAAAAATATTTCCCCATGCTTGCCCATGAAAAATGAACATCTTATGTTGGCTCTCATAGTTCCTAATAGAAGATAAGTGAAGAATATGGATGTCTACTAACAACTACTGGTAGATGAATTGAATGAATTATGGGATGCGATAAATGTATATGATGTATCAAGACCCATCACAACAGAGTTGAATTTTACATTTAATGGAATATGTGCGTACATGACACATAATTATCGACGCTTATGAATTTTCTCTCATAAATGACACGTTTATTGACTTTTTTATATATGGAACAATATCCTTTCACATATTAGTTATTTAATTCATTCTAATTTTTCTAATCTTCATGATATTATTTAATTTTCCATGAATATATATTGTATAGAATAATTTTGAAGGCCTTGTAACAAAGGGTTTTTTGGATGTAAATGTTGTGGACCTTCTCTAAAAGCTAAATCGTACAACAACCTATGAAATCTAGTGTATGACTTCTCCAAGTTATTCATCCCAGAACAATACTATTACAGAAGAGAAGAACCCACTTTCAATGGTAAATAAGAGAAAACCTAAAGGCCTCCAATAACGACACCAACTAAATGTCCTGGAGCATATAGCAAGAGAAGGAGAAGGAGTTTGTTGGCTCAGTGTAATTTCCAATATTGGCAAGAAAAAATAGCAGAGAGCCACATCAAACCACAATGGAATCCAAGGCTTGGCCTTCCTGGGCTCAAAAAGGGCTTTCTCTGTGTTTATGATTAAAAATATTTAGCTTTATGATTATATTTTCTGATTTTAGGAAAAGTTATAAAGCTTGGGGTTGTTTGTTTTGATTTCTTATTAGGCTGGATATATAGAATGTGGGAAGCTTAATCCATTGGAAAGATGAATATGAGATGATAGTGAGTGTTGTAAAGCTAAAGAGGAGATAGTCTCTAAAGTGTTTTACTATAGTTCAACATAAAATAAGAGCGGATAGTCTCTGAATTCTGCATTCAGGTATTTAGAGAAAAATATTCAAGATAACAGTTCAATGGAATTAAAGAGTAGTTAATAATTCTTTAACTAAAATTCTTAAGAAATACCTCAAGATAACCATTCCAGAGAAACTAAAGAGTAGCTAAGAATTCTTTAGTTAATCTTCAAAGGTAAACCTTAAGATAACAACTAGGTGAAACTAAAGAGTAGACAGTCTCTAAATTCTTTAGCTAAAATTTGCATAGGAAAACATTTAGATAATAGTTACAGATATAATTAAGGTGCTCATGCAACATATCTTAATCTAATATTTCCATTCTGCTCTCAGGGAGATTTATGCACAATATGGAAAAACAAAATAAAAACATTAACAAAGAGGGATAATGTCACCATTAAACATAGCTCAAGGTTCATGTGAAGGTGCTTGTATTACTGATGTCCAGCTCAAAAAAGTTACAGTGCTCCAATGCAATAATATTTGAAACTCAGATTCTAGGAAAAATCCAAACCAACAACCAACAATGATAATAAATAATACATGAAGTATTTAAATGCAATTGAGGAGGTTTCCCTAATCTACGACGACAAACTGCATTTACTAAAAAGTAAATGATGTTTGACAATTGAGGTCATGCAAGGCCCAATGCCAAAATATCTCTGACTGACAAACTATAATAATAAATTTCAAATTAAATATTGAGCTAACTTTAAGATATTTTTAACCAACTGCCTTTAGAATCAACTTTTTACAATAACCTCTGAATTTATGTTAAAATATTTCTGACTGTAACATTTTACTTTAGTGGCTTTTATTAAATAAATATTAGGTAGTAGGTGGTTAATTTATTTGGGAACAAGTAAATGTTGAGTGGCCTTGTCATTTGGCTCTCTCTTCCTCGTTGATTTGTTCTCTAACTTGTCTTTCAGTATTTAATATGTCTTCAACTGCATATTTTATCTATTTTCTCTTTACTGCCTTCGTTATCACTGTAATTTCTCCCTCTACTTCTTTATCTGCTTTACTTTTACCTTTGTCCCTCGACTGTTTTATCTTTGATATTCCTTTGACTACATTTCCTCTTTTATTTAGCTTTGTCTTCTATCTTAAACTCATGACTCGTCTGTTTCACTTCTTTCACCTTTCACTGTCACAGTAAACCCTACTTTTCCCTTACTCTATTTTTTACTTTGAACAAACGTCATTGTCTTTGGAGTAATTGTACGATCCTTAATAATCATGATCCATTGATTCTTTTGCTTATTCTTCTGCTCCTAATCCTTTGATGAATAAGGCTTCTAAATTGTCATTTAGAGATCCCTCTTTAAAGAATTCTTTGAATTGGAAACAAGATTTGATTATTGATTTTCCAACAGATACATCACCTGCACAATTCAAAACAATTTGGTAATAAAATGGGATCCTGCAAGGTGGTGAGAAATGGTGTCTTATCGTGTTTGCAGAGGGTAAATAGGCTTATTACATAGTTGTGGTGGGAAGATGTTTTAAATTGGAACTAGAGGGTGGTTTTTTATGCGTGAGGGAGCAGTTTCCAGTTTATTGCACGACGCACGGGAGGTTAGGCGGTTTAGTATGGAGGGATGCAATAAAATGTAAAGGTGACACATGGCAGAGGGGAGGGGTTGCGAAACCACCTATTTCAAAACCCTCCGAATGTCTTAAACATTGGTCATTTGGGTTTCCGAAAAGGCATGAGGGCCATTAGATCAAGGTGTGTAGATCAGATGATGGTTGTGTGATGATTTGATTTCGGGTTGATCTGACAGGTGGGGTCAGGGATTTAAATAAAGTGGCAGGTTTAAATATAATGCGGGGCCCTGGGAAAACATTAAAACGAAGGAGTTAAAGTGTAAATGTTAGTCAGGATTTTAGCATAACGGGGGTCAGGTAGTTTAATAAACAGATTTTATCGAAGTGGGAATTAAATAAATAGGGTTAATTCTAAAGAGTGGGACCTAGGATAATTTAATTTAAAAACAATGTAAAAAGTGGGTTTTTACATTTTTTTGAATGAAAGAAGGTGAACAAGTGCAGGGGTAATGGATATTAGGAATGCAGTGTTAGCATGGGAAAAAAGGGTTATATAGATGGGGGGAAGGCTAAAATGAGGGGATTTGAGGTTAAACATGGGATTTCAGAACATGAGAGTATCAGAATTTAAGGTAAAACGAGAGACCATGGTGAGGATAAATGGAAAATGATGAAGGGAGTGAGATTTCTAAATATAAATGATAGTCAGGGAATATTATTTTCAATGGAATGTAAGAAGTGAACAGTCATCTTTTGATGCTATAGAAATACATGTGACTAAAAGTGGATCGAACTGGGGAGTGAATCTCCTTTAGGAGTTGTCAAGAATATTTGTAGACTAGTAGTTTGATTTATTTGGCTTATTTCCACTCTGTCATGCTAATTTGCTGCAACTCTTGTTATTGTGACCTTTAAAAACCGAAATCCATGTTTACAAAAAACTAAGGTCTGAAACTCACTTGTTCTTGAGCTGATAAAACAACCCGAAATTGAAAATTTTGAACATGATCAAGTGTTAAAGGTTCCTCTACATACATACCTACCCAACCTAAAATTCAGATGATTTCTCTTCCTTTTCAGGTGCATTTAGACTTACAAACCTTCACATCATTTTTGTTTCGAAAGCAAACTATCTATGTCTAACCTTATAGCTTCCAAAGGCTCAGATTAAACTGATGAGCTCTTTTGTTCTCTAGCTAACTACTGATCTACAAGGATTAAACAGTTTGGCTAGATCTTCATTCACTACCTATCAACACGAAATTTAAAACATGAATGAATCAAGATTAAGCAGTTTGATCATCATGATATGTGTCATTTTTGGACAAGATGCACACAATATTATTTGAAAATTACATTATCATTGATAATCCAAGCTTAGATGGTTTTGAAAGTATTCATTTTCTAACTTATCAACAAAAATTCAAAATTTGTAAAATCATGTTTAGACTATATGACTGAATAAGGCTTCTTTTAAAATTAGTGGCATTTAAGTGTGCAACACTTTCAGACACATTCATCTTTTTGTATGGGGCTTATGTTTTCTTTTCTATCTTCCCTATTTTATTCCTTTACTTTCTTCCATTTTGGATTAATTTCTTTTGAGATTTATTTGAGCAATGTTATATACAATGAAGAAAAATTAAACTGAGATTCTTAACTAAAATAATGTTTCTACATCCTTCCATTGGCATGACCTCCAATTAACTATATTCCATCCATTTCTTGTAAGAAGAATGCATTATTACCACTTGTAGAATGAATGATGTATGGACCATTACATAGGTTATCAAACTCTCCATTCTTGCATTTGTCCTCTCTTCTAGAATCCCATTTTAGCACTTTGTCTACAATGTTAAAATAATTTTCTTTGGTTGTTTTATCAAAGATTTTATTTATATTTTCATGTGCCATTTGTGTTCTATTCTATACTCCTCTGGTTTGCTGCAGCTGAATGGTTTGGTTTATTATTATTTGTATATCATTCTCTTCAGACTGGACCTCTTGAATGAGCTTCATTACTGGCACCCCCAAGGTTGTTGGGAAGACTGTATCCATCACATACACTAGCTGATAGGGTGAAATCTCAATTGACTTATTATTTTATAGACTGTCTGCCCATATTGCATGTACTAATTTTTTGTGCCATGATTTTTTATTTTACTCCAATGAATTTTTAATGATGTTCACCAAACTCTTATTTGAGGATTCAGCGAACCCATTACCTTGAGGGTAATAAGTTGTATATTTTCCCAAATTAATGTAATATTTGTGGCAAAAATACACCATTTTCTTGGATTTAAAAGCAGCAGCATTATGAGTAATTATTTTCCTATGACACCCAAATCTAGATAGAATGTTGGTTTCAAGAAATATGATAATTACTTACTCTGTGGTGATATTTGTTAGGAGTTCTGCAAGGTTTGATATAAACGTTCTTAAGAAATTTATCTTTCCAATGAAATATTGCAGCCCTTAGATATTTCTTGGGTGATTGATTTGCAATATTCCCTCAATCCTATTTGTGGCAATCTAGATCCCTTCTTGAGATATGATGTGGCCTATAATATTTCCTTCTTGAAGTCAAAATAAGTATTTCTTGGGATTCAAAAACATACTGTATTTTCTGCATTTCTCAAAGAATTTTCTCCAATCAGCTAGATGTTCTTCATCAATTTTTGAATAGACTATGATATCATCAAGATATATTACAATGAAGAAACCTATTTCTTCTGAGAAATCAATTTCCATTTCTCTTTGGAAAGTATCTCCACCACTCATTAATCCAAAACGAATTTCTACATACATAAAGGTGCCCCAACGAGTAGTGAAAGTTGTTTTGTGTTGATCATCTGGATGTACCAAAACCTTATTGTACCCTGAGAAGCCATCAAGAAGAGAGATCCTTTTGGAGCCTACTACTCTTTGCAATATGTGATCCATTTTTGTTAAAGGGTAGTTTTCTTTCAGGGATGCTTTATTCAGATTTATTAAGTCTATGCAGAGCCTAATATGTCCTGTCTCCTTTGTCATTGATACTAGATTTGAAACCCATTCTGAGTACGTAAGTGGGACTATTATCCCAACATCATACACTTTTTTCATCTCTAAACCAGTGGCATTTTGACAGGATTTATTCTGCGCAACTTCTTTTTAAAGGGCTTCTGGCTTTATTTGAGTGGAATTTTATGCTAGATGATATCAGTAGCATAGGATTTCAAGTATTCGTAACTCCAAGAAAGAACATCAATAAATTATTTGAATAACTCAATATATTTTTTCTTTATAGGTGTTGGCAGTGTCTCTGATAGTTTTACCATTTTGGGCTTTTTCTCACTGCCTATATTGCATTATTCTACATTTTATTGAGTGGATTCGATCTTTGGCTTTCTAGCAACATCATTTAAATCAACAAGTTCCTCTTGAGGGACAAGTCCTTTTGGAAGGGTATCATCTCTTAACTGTGACACTTAAAACTCTTATTTTCTGGATCTTCACACATTTCTGTCCTATGTGGGTCTTCCTTCGCTAACAGATTTATATCAACATCATGAGGGGACTCCTATTTGTATTTTTGTTCCTTAGAGAGTATTCCTCTTCATGATCCAAGTCTGAATTTGGAATTTCAAACTTGTTTTTGGACAGCAGGAAATATTCATTCTGTTGGTCATGTTCCAAAACTTTATATTATCTCAGATTATGAGGGAATGCTAGTCTGTATTTAACCTTTACTATGTAATTTTTGTTAGCTTGAGGTAGTTGACAAGTGTTAGCTGCAAATGCTAGTCCATTGGAAAGGATATTTTGATTTCTTTGGATACAGGCAAGGTCATATTTTTTTAATGTTCTTAGGAGGTCAAGGGCAGCATTACTGTAAGTTCTTAATCTAGGACGTTTAGCTAAAAATTCTGCATTAATTTTCCTAATGAATAGGTTAGAATTCCCATGGACATATATCATTTTGGCTTCTAATTTCTTTAGTAACTGTAATAGAAAAAGGAGTTCCTCATATTCTGTTATATTATTTGTACATTGAAGGTTTATTTTGTAAGAGTGACCCTCTATGTGGTTATTCTTAGTGTTGTGCACCCAAAGACCTGCTCCTGATCCATTTTCACCATAAGAACAATCAAAGATCATGCCCCAAAGGGGTTCAGTTTCAGATTTGTATTGCTCATTTTCTATTTGGTCTAATTGTTCTTGTTTTTCTTTTTCTTTTTCAGCTGTTTGTTCATTGATTGCTACTTCTTCACTAATTTTTTCATCGTTGTAAAGGATAAATAAATCAAGGTCTTAGTCTACAAAGTACAGAGGGGAGTTATCAGGCTTTTCTTTATTTCTCACCATGTATTTCATATGGTTTTCCCTCTATAATATCCTTGGTTGACTAAATAATGGCATGGTAGCATAGGTCATATCCATTTGCAGGGTGCCTTGAAGCTTGGCTCCCCATGAGCGTGATAAGAGCATGCCATATTTAGGGGGAATGTCAGCCACCACAATATCCATTACTAGGCTTTTGGTTGCTATTTGTGCTAAAGTAAAAGATATATTTTTGATCAGGCCTAGACATATAACTCTATTGGAGTCAAAAGAGTACAAGTGTTTTTATGGTCTAGTAATCTCAAGGCCAAGTTTCTCCATAATTACCTTTGGCATGAGGTTATGAGATGCTCCTCAAATATAACATGGCATTGTGAAGGATTTTATCATGAATATTCAAACTAAGATAAAATGCGAGGAAACCTCCCTCCTGAAATTTACCTTCTACATCAACTCCAAACAAAATTTTAGGCTTTTCATCATTTAAATTCATAGTATCAACACTTTCTTCTATGTTTAGTGCTTTCAAAACTTGGGATATATATACGTCCTGCCCAACTAATTCAGTGAGAGGTATGGAAATATTTATCTTGGCAATTTATTCTCAATACTAAATGGTGTCTGTGTTTTTGGTAGATTTGAATCACTTTTATCAGACATTGTTTTTGCAGCAACTTCATATAGGTCATTTTCACTAGATATATCACTTAAATAAGTTTTGTTAGAGCTACTAGTTGATTTACTACTGCTTCTTTCTATGTAGTTTTTGTTTTTACTTTTATCAGAAATTTTAACCAATCCATTTGAATTTTCTGCTTTCTTTTTAGGACCAGTTTCAGCAGTCTTCCTAGAAGAAATTTCAGGGCTCTTTCTTTTGGGAGTGTCTCAAAATTTCTTTCCTCTGAGGTCATATTTTATATTCACTTAGATGATAGAATTTTCAAATCCTTGTTTATAACCTTCATATTCTTGTTATTCTTCTTCAGTTTGACCTGGCTAAAATATGCCTTTCTCTTCCTTAGTGAGGAAAACAATATCCTCATCATTAACTCCCATTAGATTGATTTGATTTTTTTCTAGTTCTTCAATCACACTCTCATCCTCATCAACATAATTTTTTTAGAAAGGAGGCATGATTTCCTGGTCATGTCCTTTCTGTTCCCTCTGTCTTATTTGAGGGGGGCTTCTCCTAAAGTTTTGGTTTTGGTTCTAGTTTCTCTTTTGAGAATTTTTTTGGTTTTCCCTAGGGAAATTTATCTCATTTATGTTTACTCTCTCAATTGTCCTCTCCATGGTTCTAATATGTTATCGATCTCAGTATCAGATGTGGAGGCTACAGGCTCTTCCCTATATGTGACTCTCTTTTCATTTTTCATTCTAGCCCTTTTGGGAATAAGGTTTTTTTCCTCACTTACTGCACCCCTATGCATGTATCCTAATGTATGAGGGTCTCTTTCTCTTAGTTGATAAGCCATCTCTGGGTCAAAACCATTTTGAAATTTCATTAGGGCTAGAGCTTGTGGGGGTTTCATGTGAGGAGGAAGGGCATTATATACACTATTGAACCTAGTGCAAATATATTGGACACTCTCTCCAATGTTTCTCTTGATTTTTTCATACTCCGATAATATTTGGAGAGGATTCTTGTTGACTTCCCATTTATTTAGGAATAAATGATTAAAAGAAGGGAGGTCATGTATACTATTAGGGGTTAGGCCTTTAAACAATTTTCTTTCTTCTCCCCCTAGGCTTTGGGTAAACATTATTATCTTAATAGTTTCATCATCTATCTCTTGTCTATCAAAATAATCATTCAATCTATCCACATGTTGTTGATAAATTGTAGAAATACTTGCATCAAATAGGGGGATTTTGGACTGATAGCCCTATGGAAGAGGTACTAAAGGCAATGGTAGGACTAATGGGGAATACGAGGTTGCCCTGCTTGGTGGTTGGGGATCCAAATGGGGGTTAACAAGTGGATGGTTGAATGGAGGAAGGTGAACATTGGGTGTATGAATGGGGGTTGATGCTTCTACAACAGGGTTCTGTTGTACGATGGATGGGTCTAAAATTACCATGGTTATCCAATTCTAGGACCTAATCTTGAGAAATATTTGCTTTGGGTGTGATTCAAATTGGATATCCTGCAAATTTTTAAGGTTTTTAGGTACGGAACTTTCCTTGTGAATAGGTTTTTTGACACTTGAACTTTCATATCTAGAATGTTTCATTAGGATTTTCTCTCGATTGTTAACTATTGTATGACAGTTTGGGTCAGGATGGGATCTGGTACATATTATTCTAGAAACCATAATTTTAGACCCAAGACCTATAGAGGTTGAAAGTTTTCTATTATTTTTTTGAAAAAAAAACAATTTGTGAAAGAAAAATACTTTATTCACATGGTATTTTAACTGGGTTTCTTTAAGTTTCGGTAATCTTAGGTTTTCTCAATATTCCCCTATATGGTCACCATTATGTTGTCTCCGTAAAATTTTCAATATTGGTAAGAAAAAATAAAGGAGAACCACATCAAACCACTTTGGATTCTAGGGCCTAGCCTTCCTGGGCTCAGAGAGGGCTTTCTCTATGTTTATGATGAAAGAGATTTAGCTTTATGATTATATTTTCTGATTTGAGGCTAGTTATAAATCTCGGGGCTCTTTGTTTTGATTGCTTGTTAGGATAGATAGATAGAATGTGGGAAGCTTAATCCATTGGGCTATGGAGTCATAAAATGGTTAAATTGTACATTCATTTTTTAAGGGTTTTCACAGGGAAAGCTAACTATATCAAATGGATCTATATGGAAATATGAATATGAGATGATAGTGAGTGTTGTGATTCTAACGAGCAGACAGTATTTGAATTCTTTAACTATACTTCAACATAAAAATAGAGCAGACATTGTCTGAATTTTGCATTCAGGTCTTTAGAGGAAAACATTCAAGATACAAATTCAATGGAATTAAAGAGAAGTTAAGAATTCTTTAACTCAACTTCATAAGGAATAACTTAAGATAACCGTTTCAGAGAAACTAAAGAGTAGTTAAGAATTATTTAGTTAAACTTCAAAAGAAAATGTTAAGATAAAAAATAGGTCAAACTACACAAAAGACAGTCTCTGAATTCTTTAGCTATAATTTACAAAGGAAAACACTTAGAAAATAGTTACAGAGAGAATGAAGGTGCTCATGCATCATATCTTAATCTAATATTTATGTTCTTCTATCAGGGAGATTGATGCACAATATAGAAAAGAAAAGGAAAAACGTTAACAAAGAGGGATACCATCACCATTAAACTTAGCTCAAGGATCCTTTGAAAGTGCGTGTATTACTGATGTCTAGCTCAACACAGTTACAATGTTCCAATGCAATAATATTTTCAACTCAGAGTCTAAGAAAAACCCAAACCAACAACCAACAATGATAATGAATAATAAATTCAATATTTAACTATAACTGAAGAGGTTTCCCTAATCTAGGGTGACAAACTGAATTTACTACAAAGTAAATGATGTTTGACAATTGAGACCATGCAAGGCCCATTACCAAAATATCTCTGATTGACTCAGTACAATAATAACTTTCAAATTAACTGTTGAGATAACTTTAAGATATTTTTAACCAAGTTTCTGTAGAATCAAATTTTTACAATAACTTTTGAATTTATGTTAAAATATCTCTGAATGTAACATTTGACTTTAGTGGATTTTTTTAAATCAAATTTAGGCAGTAGATGTTTAATGTGTTTGGAAAGAAGTAAATGTTGAGTGGCCTTGTCATTTGGCTTTGCCTTCCTCTTTGATTTGTTTGATTAATTGTCCTTTAATATTTAATGTGTTTTCACCTGTATCTTTTATCTATTTTCTCTTTACTACCTTTGTTATCACTATAATTTCTCCCTTTACCTCTTTATCTACTTTCTTTTTACCTATGTCCCTTAATTGTTTTATCTTTGATCTTCATTTGATTGCCTTTCCTCTGTTCATTAACTCTGTCTTCTATCTCAACTCATGACTGCTATGTTTCACTTCTTTCACCTTTCACTATCACAGTAAACCCTCCTTTTCCCTTACTCTATTTTTTACTTTAAACAGACCTCGTTGTCTTTGGAGTAATTGTGTGATCCTTAATAATCATGGCCCATTGCGACTTTTGTTTATTCTTGTGATCCTAGTCCTTTGATTAATAAGGCTTCTAAATGTCACGCCTCCCAGACCCAGGTTCTTACCCATATATCATGACTTAGATATACTCGGCTTTATGCACCAGATAACAAAAAAACTGCTTATTGAATCCATTTCAAATTCATACGGTTATCCGGTATTTACTTCTTTTGAGTAATTATAGGCAGACATGGGAATATAAGAATTTCTCAAACTTTCCAGTTTGTAAGCCTTATAAAATTTCCAACATTTTAAAGTGCAGCATCGAGGTATAGATGTATGCCTCCTCGCATACCTCTATATATACTCAGTTAACCTCCATTTCTCCAACTACTTTCCCAGCAGTTTATATGGACGGTAAACAGATGCTCTGTTCATTGTATTCTTACATATGCTTACAATCTTCCCTCACACAAACTTTTATCCCCCAATGGATGTGCAAGTAGGATTTCCCTTTATTTTACTGTTACAACATTCAATTTGTTTGACACTCTGGTGCAGATTCAACTATTCCATGGGAAAACTAGGACACAGATCCTCTTTGCTTCAATCAAATAGGGGAGGATACGGAAGTGGATAGTTTAGACTCCCTAGTGTTAGATCCTCTTACTTACTTAGGCTTCAACTTCTGCTTTCATATGTTTACACTTACATTTAATAGAATAATTTAAATTCTTAGTTTTACAATTCTTCCCATTGTAACACAACTGACATACTGAACCCCATACTACTATCATAGGGTTGTTGCTTCCTACCTTCTGTGATTGGTTACAGGGAATTATGTGCCATCAATATTGTTATGATAGGTTTAGTTGTTTGGTACTTGCTGTTCATGGTTACTGGATTGTTAACATTTTCTGTCTATACACACAGTAAGTTTATGTTCCTTTGAAAGGCAGCAAGCTACACCTATACAAAATCATGAGATTTGTTGTTCAAAGGATATACCATCTCTAACCCCATTACTACAAGGTACTCGTCCCCATACTCCAACCATTTGTCTCTGCTATCCATAGCTTTGGTTTACACTTACATGAGTTACTGAACAAATAATCAATCTAAAATTTTCATAATGAACCATAACATAATAATTCATAAATTGCATAATGAACCATAATATCACAAATCAATAAAACAGAGATATATTTAATACAGAATTACAGAAATCTCCAACATTAGGCATGCATACCTCTACTATGACCAGTCCTCCCAACCTTAGAATCCTCTTTATCTCCTAGGATTCACCCCCGAGCAGAGATCGTCCAAGAACAGACTAACCTCAATCTGTTCTGGAGCAGCTTATTTAAGCTGTGCTTTCCCCAAAGCCTGTTTCCAATTCTGCGTCGAGAATTTCAGGATGCTTTATTCCTGTTTAGCCTAGGCTTACCATTTTGGGACTCTTTAAAGCTGCTTTAAGCTTTTCCTCAGCTTTTCCAGCTTTTTCTCACCTGTTCCCAACTACTCCTCTTCATTGGGGAAATTTAGATTTTTCCTCAAAAATCTAAATTAGAAATAATTTCTTTCAAGGATTTTTGAAAGATTTGGGGAAAGTCTTTTTCCTTTTCCATCACCTCATGGATTAGGAATATGATCTCATTTTCTCATCTGGTCATAGTGCATACATAATATTTTATTTATTTTTCATAAATAAATAGTTAACCACATCCACACAATAATTATCCATTGGGGTCCACTCCCCTTTGGATTTATGTTCAAATGTCTCATTTGAAAAGCATAGAACTTGGGGGTGTTACATATTCCCCCTCTGAAAGTAAACACCGTCCTCGGTGTTGACAACTATCTACTTAATTTATTTTGAACATAATTATGAATGTTGTTCCATCATCTTAGCTTCTCTGTCCCATGTAGCTTTTCAGTAGTAAAGTGCTCCACTGCACCTTTACTCTAGATACTATTCGTTTTCGCAATTCAATTCCTTCTCGCTTTCATCTTTGAAGCGACTCTGGAAGGAAATTCCTCTTCTGGTTCCACCTGGACCACATTTCAATCAATCATGTGAGAAGCATCATGTAAAAATTAAAAAAAAAAAAAATTTCCAACAAGGAGACATGAAACATATCAAGAAATTTACTATGCAAGGGTAAGGCTAATTTATAAGCCATTAGTTTCCCCCCCTTTCCAACACCTTCCTCGGTGTTACACTTTAACGTTGACTTTTTTAACTTTGACAAAGATTTCTTCTTTGTTTTTGCTTTGTTTCCAGCAGAGTACTCTCCTGCTTTATGCAGTGGCTTTTCTTTCTACTTCTTTGCAAGAAGTCTGTCTAGAAAATCTTTTATTCTGTTTTCCCTGTCCACAATTCATACCAATGTAAGAAATGTCAGGTACATACAATTGATCATCCACAACAACATTCTGCATTTCAATAACTTAAGAATTTTCAGTTATTAGTCAAACCGTTCAGGTTCATAATAGTTTAGTGCACTTTTAGTACACTACTTATCCTTTCTTGTTTCTTTAGTGAGGTTCTTTCCTTGGTCCAATTCAGCTTTTCTGGAGTTTCTAGGTGATTTATCTTCACCTTTTTCCTTCTTGCTTCCAGAGTGTACAATTTCCTGTTACACACTTGGCTAAAAAATTTGAAAATTTTTCATTAGTACTCATACATGAATGAAAACAATTGTACTATATGCATGATTATGCTTACCCTTTTCCAGTTCATCGTTGTACTTCCAGTACCTTCTCATTTTTTTTTTTTTCGTAGCTGTATGATTTCACACTATTTCCCCCTATCTTTGAATTTAAGACTCGGGAAATTTACATAAAATTTACACCAACAACATTTTATAGTGTGAATGCATGTAATTACTATCATTCGTCCCATTCACAAGTATTACTACTTGATAATGTCAAAATAGAATTTGACACAATTTTCCCCTTTTCACAGAATTACCACAATTTATACATTTACTTAGAAAAAATTTCTTCACATTCTACTGGGACCACTTATTCTACCACCATAGTATTTATTACTCCTTTAACCATAATTAGAGCAATAATATTCAGCCATATGATAAAATATATCCTCCCCTTGTACTTTTAATAATCCCCAGTGACTTATTTCTTCTCCTTTAATTCCGTGGGTATAAAGGTTGAGAAATAACTTAACATGTATGAAGATATTATATTCATACAACTCAACAAGGTTAACATTATAACATATAATCAGATCGCCTATATTTATAATGTTAATTGTAGATTTTAACTTATGTCCCACGTGCAATTTGTTTCATTTTAATTTATCCTCAATTCCACCACATTGTATATATATTCCAATAAAGTGAAACATATAAAATTTTCTTTATAAAGCTCTTTATTATATGAACCATTATATTTCATATCCTTAAATCCTCCACTCTTTTTCATCTATATATAGAACCACTCTATATATATATAATCCACAATATATATATATATAATATAAACTCCATCATACATATATAAAATCCACCATATATAAATACAATCCACCACATATATATATATATATCCACCAGACATATATATACTATATATAATCCAAAGAGTTTAATTAATACTCCTTAAATTCTTTTTTTTTTCTTATTTAATGTACTATACCCTCGTACCAACTTACATTTTTCCTTTGTGATGGACTTATAAAGTTTTAATTTGGACCAATACAAGGACAATTGAGATGGTTTCGGCTATTGTTAAGTCAATACTTTATAATAGAATTCATCTCTATTATTTTTTTAGCCAAGTAAGCGAATACCTAAACTTACAGGATTTTCTATTAGGGGATAAATAAAATTTGCATAACTCTATGCATAACCTTTATACATATAAGTACCCCATATATATATTTCTACATCCTTTGATAAGGCTATGGACCGATATATATATATATATATATATATATATATATAAACACCTATTCCATACCCATTTTTTATGTCACATATATCCATATATCTAACTCCACCCCTGAGTATTAGATGCCCCTCTGATACTTTCTTTAAGTAGAATTCCAAAAATGAATACCTTACCCTTTTTAAATATCATTACATATAAGGTAATAAATGGATATACTCCCCTTTTCTAAATCCCATGATACCCAATCATTAAATCATTAAGGGGATATATATATAATGTTCACATCCATTATCATTATAATAATGTCTAAGAGACTCGTTATCCATTCATGTTATGATTTCACCCTTCTCAACTATTGAATTTTGATTAGGTCGAGGGGTAACATAAGTCTCTTTATTATTACCTCCTTTTTCTATACCAACCTTTAGATCTTTTATTTTTTTCAAATTTCCGTATTTATACATCTACCCAAAGTATATGCCCAAGGTTGGGGTAAGAAAATGTCTTGCCCTAGGCGCTCTTGTAATTAAATTAGAGCTCAATTTAATATGCCTTGACCGTAATGTATATATATATATATGGAACGGCAGATTGACGAGACATACCTCTTTTAAAATTTCTTGAACCCATCGCGTGCGAACATTATAATACGTGGAATATATTGCATAAGGGTTTTAAGTGATAACAACCACGTTTATCATCTTCATATATTTATCTTTGTAATTTTAATTCAAGGACATCTATATATATAACCTTGTAATTTATCATATATGTCCATACATATAGATGTATTTTTTCAATATATATATTACAATATATATTTTACACTATATACATCTATAGACATATATCCGCACCTTCGGTATATAAAATCATCATATACATTATTTATCAATATATACACAAAGATATTCCAGCACCTTATGTATATAAATTCATCATATACATGTTTACCATACCTACCTCGATATGTTCGCACCTTTTATTATTACCCATTTATTTTGGGTACATAATGTTATAATGTCATCACGTATTGTTATCCATTTATGTTATTACCTTAACATTTTAATTATTTTCAACCGTGAGACATATATACCTATGTAACACATTTACCATTGAAATATTTCTCGGTTTTGACTGCTGAACCATTCGGTGTATTGCAGTTTTCAATTATGCATCGATCTGCTCTTAACGAAAATTGATCGAACGTATAACCTATCATCGTCTGACAATGCTATTAGTCAAAACCTGAGACCAAACCCCGAGTGATATTTCCGTGATAAATTGATGTGCCGCGTAGTTGTTTTTGGGTGACTGTATACATGTATGTTGGCGCTGTGAAATGATGCGTGCCAGCATTTTCTCACACTTTGAACCATACAAGTTTCTCCTTACCGTCACTCCGAATTGTTTTGCATTGTTAGGTGTGATTTAGAATTCGGGTTCATAACAGTGATATAGATAGGTTTTTCTTCTGGCACTGCGTACCGGTAACAGTAGTGGTTTGGCATTCCCCCACAGGTACTTGCCTACGTGAAGATTTCTAGCTGCAGGTCTACATATCCGACGCGGTTTGGCTTGTGGTGCTCATAGCTACGTGTCGGAATATGATAGAGTTGTACCATGTGGAAGAAACCGGCGTTTAACTGATAGCGATACATGCGTCCTTTCTCTCTGACACCACACTATCCCATACATCTCGGTAGCATGCCTACTGTATGAACCTGAAACCCTTTAATCCCGCCTTCGTACCTCGTCTCTGGACGGAGGGCGCCTTTCATCAACAGCTGGATGCAAATTGGCTGTAAATCGGGTTGTCAAATAACCTTAGATAAGTTTTACCTTATCGACTTGTACAGAAGCTGCTGTGCCACGGATTTTGTGAAATCTCCTTCAGGATTTTATCAATAATCGAGGTCACCACGGCAAACCCTGCACCCGCGATCCCCTGTACTGTGATGGATCTCGTCCTAGGGTTTCTGGTCTTGGTTATAATCCCTTCACTGCCCAGACTCCTTACGATGCTTATAGCGATTTTATTTCTTGTCTTATTTCTTCCAAGCTCTCCAGTGCCGAGTGGCTGTGCTACTTCATAGTAGGGTTCAGGGTGCAGGTTGCTGGTTTCCCATTTTGTTTATTCTTCTCTTGTTTATTTCATAGCACAACTGGGTTAGTTTTCTTTGCAGGGTTCGTTTAAATATTTGTGGTATTTACCTATTTCTGTGTTTCTCCCGATGTACAGGTGATTCAGGCACAGATTCTTGGAGGAACGAATTGGTGGCGCAGTCCCTGTGCGCGGAGGGTTCGGCCTCCGTAAGGGTCAAGGGAGTTAGGCGATCTGTTTTATTTTCTGCGATTTATGTTTATGAAACGCAATAGGCGTTTATCTCTCTCGCATGGCCACGCTAGAGATTTTTGTTTTTTTTGTTTTTTTTTTTGTTTTTTTTTTGTTTTTTTTTTTGTTTTTTTGTTTTTTTCTTTTTTAAAAAAAAATGGTTATTCTCGCTCAATGCCCGGTTTTAATAGAAATGGTATTCTCTCAGTATTTCATTACAGGTACATTAACGTAGTCAGGATTTTTTTTTTTTTTTTTTTCAACTACAGGTGAGAGTAAATCCCATGCCCTCCATGTAACTATTACTGCATCAGATTTCTAACCTTAAGTGATGCGGCTATCCCTATCCTTCTAGGTTTCTTGAAGCCTTTAGCTATGATAGTTGATAACTCTGTTTATACCGATAGCCGGTCTGCGTTTTTCTTTTTGAACGAATTGTTTATCAGTTCTCTAACTATCCATTTGGCTATTACCGTAATGAAATCTAACCTCGGTTGCACATACAATTTACGAATGGTTGACTCAGCGCTATTGTTATATATATATATATTTTTTTTTTCTGTTTTGATATATATATGACATGGAAAGGTCGAAGTAAGACAACCATGGCTCCTAGTCAATTGTATGGTTAAAACCCTAGCTCGCGAATATATGTTCTTCCTTGTTTTATTAAGCATCTGTTTCTTTCATGATGCCTAAGAAGGAGCTGACCACAGTGAATCACCTCTCTTTTTTTTTTCAGTTCGGTCGCAATGCTTGTACTATTCACTCGGTCAATCGGATGATTTCACTACTCATTTGTTCGCGTTGTTATATCGTTCGCCTATACATATTCCCACCATTCACGTTTTATAATTATGGTTCATCCTACACGGTTACCGCACGCACCATGCGTAGGCTTTATGGTTACAGTGATTACTTATTTTGGTTTTGACCGATATGTTATATATCTATTCCTCCATTCCATACTTAGGTTGCTTTATTAACATATATGGTTCAAGAATAGGACTGGCGTTTATACCGCCTTGTATAATACTCAAATATGCTTACACATGACTCGTTTGTGTCCGAGGTTAACAAGACTCGATTTTATATAATGCGCGATGTTTGTTAACCTATATATATATATATCCTTTTGGTTTTTAAATATGAGTAGGTGTAGATGTTCGATATTTTTCTTTAAGGGTATATATCGAGTATAGTTTAACTTTGGTATTCTAATGCTTATTTCAAGGGTTAGCAAGGAAATTAAAATACAATTTATTCTATATCTTTGGGGTTTCACCAGAGCTCAAGTTAAAATTTCCAGCCACCTTGCTCGTAAATTTTATTCCCCTTTTTGGTATACCTATAGATATTCAATGATGGTTGACTAAAGAACCTTAATTATAAGTTAGGTATTTTTCTATGCTACTGGTTTCCAATGAGTAGGAATAGATCTGGGGATGCAATTGATACCCTTATAAATGGTATAATACTCAGATAGAATATATATATATATATATATATATATATTTCCTAACACTATTTTTAATGTCATATTCAATTACCTTGCTTTCTTCCTTTCTGATATATATATACCATGTATACTCGGGTGCTGTTGTATGAATTTCCTATCATAACTAAGAGTACAGAAAATCCAATTTGTATCTACAGGAAACCAAAATAAAAATTCATCATCTGTAGAGGTTAAGATACTTCAGATTTAAACCGACCTTGGTTTAGAAATTCTGGAGTTTCTACTCTATGGACTTTTCTGGTCTGCAACTAAACAAAATCTGGAATGTGACTGCCTAAGGATAGATTCTGTTAAATGTAGTACAAATTTTCTCAATTTTATAACATTCAATCAAATTTTTTTATTTTTTTTTCTCTCTGTAAGTCCTATTCTTACCCTCATAATTGAAAGATTTCTAGTGAGGTTAAATCATGGAAAAAAAATGATACTTTCCTAGGAAGGTACTGATGCTCAATAAGGCCAGCTAGATGATATATCAGTTAGGTACTACTGTTTTCCCTCTTGTTTTTTTCATCCCAGTAAGGCAGCATCAATCTTTGCTACTGTATTAAGATGGTTTCAATATCTTAACTTTATGAACCCTGACTTTCTTTTACATAACGATGATAGTAGAACAATGGCTACATATGTCATAGTAAACTTACAGATTTATATTTTTTTTTCCATCATGGATATATAGTCCGAGTGAAGAACAATCATACTCTATTATTTTACATAGAAATAATATTTTTCTGAGAGATATCGGTTTCCAGTTTTAAACCTATTATAGGTTTAACCATTCTGGTATATGAGCCTCCTCATATTTCTCCCATATCAATGTTTCTACTTCATCACAATCTGTTACCTGTATACCTGATAGTATATCCAAGATATTTGGATACTTGAAGTAATATTTTTAATTTTCATAAAATTTATAACAGTTTACTAGTTCTTTGTGAGCACATATCTTGCCCAATTTTTGAACCTGGGCTCCGATACCATTTGTCACGCCTCCCAGACCCAGGTTCTTACCCATATATCATGACTTAGATATACTCGGCTTTATGCACCAGATAACAAAAAAAATGCTTATTGAATCCATTTCAAATTCATACGGTTGTCCGGTATTTACCTCTTTTGAGTAATTATAGGCAGACATGGGAATATAAGAATTTCTCAAACTTTCCAGTTTGTAAGCCTTATAAAATTTCCAACATTTTAAAGTGCAGCGTCGAGGTATAGATGTATGCCTCCTCGCATACCTCTATCTATACTCAGTTAACCTCCATTGCTCCAACTACTTTCCCAGCAGTTTATATGGACGGTAAACAGATGCTCTGTTCATTGTATTCTTACATATGCTTACAATCTTCCCTCACACAAACTTTTAGCACACAATGGATGTTCAAGCAGGATTTCCCCTTATTTACTGTTACAACATTCAACATGTTGACACTCTGGTGCAGATTCAACTATTCCATGGGAAAACTAGGACACAGATCCTCTTTGCTTCAATCAAATAGGGGAGGATACTGTACTGGATAGTTTAGACTCCCTAGTGTTAGATTCTCGTACTTAGTTAGGTTTCAACTTCTGCTTTCATATGTTTACACTTACATTTAATAGAATAATTTAAATTCTTAGTTTTACAATTCTTTCCATTGTAACACAACTGACATACTGAACCCCATACTGCTATTGTTGTTTCCTACCTTCTGTGATTGGTTACAGGGAATTCTGTGCCATCAATATTGTTATGATAGGTTTAGTTGTTTGGTACTTGCTGTTCATGGTTACTGGTTGTTAACATTTTCTGTCTATACACACGGTAAGTTAATGTTCCTTTGAAAGACAACAAGCTACACCTATACATAATCATGAGATTAGCTGCTAAAGGGATCTACCATCTCTGACTCAACCATTTGTCTCTGCTATCAATAGCTTTGGTTTACAATTGCATGAGTTACTGAACAAATAATCAATCTAAAATTTTCATAATGAACCATAACATAACAATTCATAAATTGCATAATGAACCATAACATCACCATTCATAAAACAGGGATATATTTAATACAGACTTACAGAAATCTCCAACCTTAGGCATGCATATCTCTACTATGACCAGTCCTCCCAACCTTAGAATCCTCTTTATCTCCCAGGATTCACCCCCGAGCAGAGATCCTCCAAGAACAGACTAACCTCAATCTGTTCTGGAGCAGCTTATTTAAGCTGTGCTTTCCCCAAGCCTGTTTCCAATTCTGCGTCCAGAATTTCAGGATGCTTTATTCTTGTTTAGCCTAGGCTTCCCATTCTGGGACTCTTTAAAGCTGCTTTAAGCTTTTCCTCAGCTTTTCCAGCTTTTTCTCACCTCTTCCCAACTACTCCTCTTTATTGGGGAAATTTAGATTTTTCCTCAAAATCTAAATTAGAAATAATTTCTTTCAAGGATTTTTGAAAGATTTGGGGAAAGTCTTTTTTCCTTTTCCATCACCTCATGGATTAGGCATATGATCTCATTTTCTCATCTGGTCATAGTGCATACATAATATTTTATTTATTTTTCATAAATAAATAGCTAACCACATCCACACAATAATTATCCATTGGGGTCCACTCCCCTTTGGATTTATGTTCAAATGTCTCATTTGAAAAGCATAGAACTTGGGGGTGTTACACTAAATCATCATTTAAAGAGCGCAGTTTAAAAAATTCTTGGAATTAGAAACGTGATTTTATTATTTCATTTTATGACACGTACATCACCTACAAAATTCAAAACAATTTTTTGATGAAATGGGATCCCGCAGGGTGGTGACAAATGGTGGCTTATTTTTTTTGTGTAGGGTAAATAGGGTTATTACATATATGTGGTAGGAAGGTGTTTTAAATTGGAACTGAAGGGTGGTTTTTTTTTTCCACGGGGGAGTGGTTTCTAGTTTATCGCACGTAGCACAGGCGGTTAGGCGGGTTAGCTTGGAGGGATGCGATAAAACATAAAGGAAACACATGGCAGAGGGGAGGGGTTGTGAAACTACCCATTTCGCAACCCTTTGAAGGTTTTAAAACTCTGTCGTTTGGGTTTCCAAGAAGGAATGAGGGTCGTTAGATCAAGGGGTGGAGATCGGACGACGGTTGTGTGATGAGCTAATTTCGGGTTGACTTGGTAGGTGGTGTCAGGGATTTAAATGAAGTGGTGAATTTAAATACAATGAGAGGCCTAAGGAAAACATTAAAATAGAGGTGTTAAAGTGTAAATGTGAGTCGGATTTTTAGCATAATGGGGGTTGGCTAATTTAATAAACAGAGTTTATCGAAGTGGGATTTAAATAAAAATGGTCAATTTTAAAGAGTGGGACGCAGGATGGTTTAATTTAAAAACAATGTAAAAAGTGGTTTTTTACATTGTTTTGAATGAAATAAGGGGAACGAGTGCAGGGAGAAATGGATATTAGAAATGGGGTGTTAGCACGGGGAAAAAGGGTTGGATAGATGGGGGGAAATGATAAAATGAGGGGATCTGAGGTTAAAAATGGGATTTCAGAGAATGAGAGTATCAAAAAAGGTAAAATGAGAGACAATGGAGAGGTTAAATGGAAAATAATGAAGGAAGTAATATTTTTGAAAATAAATGATAGTGAGGGAATATTATTTTCAACATAATCTAAGAAATGAGCAATCATCTTGTGATACTATAGAAATACATGAGACTAAAAGAGTTAATAGAAATTTTTGATTCAAATGGGGAGCCTACGTTCGATGATCGAGAATTCTTCGATGCCTATGTTGAGAAATCTCCCATTGGGATGAAAAGGAAATCTATATTTTATAACCTTGCATATTGGGAGCATATTAGGAATACCCACTTTTTATATCCCATGCATATATTTAAAAATGTTTCATATTCTTCATAGAGCACATATCGCCAAAAAAAAGTGACACATTAGCTGTTAAGAAAGATCTTATTACTTCAAAAAATAAAAAGAATCATTTTGAAATACAATTAGAAGGTATAGGATCAGAGGCAGAAATTGGTATTTTTAGTGTCAGTCTAGTTATACTGCCACGAGTGATCAAAATTTCTCTTTTGCATTTGCATATTAGGAGTCCCATACCATAAATTTTCACCATTCCATTAGGTTATGGATTCATTGATGGTAGTGGTTTTTCATCAGTTCTCCCTCATGAGAAACTTGTTGATTCTCCTCTCTATGGTCTTTAGTCATAAGTCACTTTCACTTTGTGAGTCATGTTAGTAGGTCACAAGGTTGGTCTCATTAGGTTCTAAGGTCTCCCCATGGTCAAATTAATGTGTCAAGAGTCAATAAATATCAGTAAGGTCATGAGGAGGTCAATAAACTCAAAGTCTCAGCACCTGGGAAGATCAAAGAAATGTTTTATTCAAGTTGATGTCATTTTCACCTCAGAACCATGTTTTGAGGTGAAAATATGATACTTCACTTTTATTATCATCTTTATGTAATTTTATGTCATTATATGTAATAAGTCACACTTCAGAAGCTGCTATCTCCACAAAGTCACCACCCTGCCCTTCAGAGAAGTTTTCCATAGAATTTTTAGTGGGAAATCATGTTCTAGGTATGACCATTAGAGAGAGCCCAGAAAGAGCTTTCCAACGGTATACTGTACTCTGAAAACTGAATCCTGGATTGAACTTTATGACTAAGTGAACAAAAGTCCCCTATACCCTAAACCTTCCCCTTTTCCCAATTCCCTCTTACACTTCATTTCATTAAAGTTTTATGGTTTCTTATAAGAAAACCCCTTTTTCCCCTTCTAATTACATAATTGCATTACAAAATCTTTATTTTAAATCCCCCCATTCGATTTAATAAACCACTTCCCCTCATGCCCCTTAAAATTTATAATAAAGTTTTAAGATTTTATATTATAAATCCCTGCTGATCGCAATCGCACCATATTTGATGTCAATTCTGATTGGCTCTTGTTAAAAAATTCGATGTGATTGAGTCTCTTTTGATTGGACCCCACCTGATTACATCCTGACCGTTGATATGATCGAAGATCTGATGACCCATACTCCATCGCTCCTTTGCAATCGACAATTTCATAAAGTGTTACATTCGATTGACTCCTCCCAATTGACTCCACTCGATTACTCCTCCACCGTCGATCTTCCCATCCAATCGGATGACCCATAGCTCGTCCCTCCACCACAATTGGAATTTTTTAAATAAAGATTTTCCTCTGATCTCCTGATTCAGATTGACCTTCGAGTCACAGCACATAAAGTTCCGCCCGTTCATAATAAAGGGGCCTTTCCCTTTGTAAAAAATCAAATTTCATTTCTATTTCATTTTACAGAAGGACTTCCCCTCTCATTGCCTATTCCCAATCACATCGGGGAAATCCTATTATGGAATACACTTTTCCCCACTGCCTCTCAATTTTTGATTGCGATTGTTCTCCCGGGTCCCACCTTAAAGGCTCTCCACTCTTTCAATTTAAAAATCATTTCTCCCTTTGTAAAAAGTGGAAAAATATTTTCATTTGTTTTAAAGGTATTTCTCCCCTCTTCTATTGTATAACCCCATCGGACTCTTCCAATTGCATCAGAGCTTTTGTGCCTTGTTCCAAATATATCCACCCCTCTCCCGCTCTGATCCCTGATTGCAGTTACACCATCACAACGTGTAATTTCAAATGCTATATTATATATTACATCCCCTACTTCCCCTTCGATTCTGATTGCAATTGCGATTAGAAACCCACCTCCCTTCCCTTCACTCCTTATATCCAAAAAGGGGTCTTTACGTCATTTAAGGCATAACTTCATTTCCATGGTTTCAAAAGCATTTTTATTAAAAGTTGGTTTTCTTCAAAGGAAAAAGACGTAGACAGTCAAAGGTCGAGAGCTAATATGAGATAGAGACTTCTACAGTAGCAGTAAAATAGGAATCTGCTTTTTAGATTGCTTATTTTTTTTCATTCAGTGTAACAGTGAAATATTCAGATGGCCTGAAATGTATTGTTGTTCCTTATTTTTTGGAGCAATGTTGGTTCTCTTTTCTATGATCGGACTTCAGTTCTTGAGTTGGAAAACAACTCCTCTTTTTTTGGATCTACTTCCCTCACATTCTGGTCTATTTAAATATAATTTTTAATCATTTGCAATCAATATGTAACTCAGTAAGTAAGGAAATAGTGTGGAAATCAAAGAGGGCGCTCTACGTGTTGGGAAAAATACTGAGAGGGGGGTGAATCAGTATTTAGGGTTGAACAATTTTTCTTTTCTTTCTCTTAAAACCATATGTTATAGACATGTATGTCCAGATATCTTATTATGTCTTTACATAGAGCATTGCATCAGATAAGCACTAAGCATGAACATAAATAACAGAAAAAACCATCAAACATAAACAACATAGATGAACACCAGGATTTAAGGTGGAAAACCTATTCGGGAGAAAACCACCGCTGCTGTAATCTCAGTCTTAAATATTTATTTTAGAGAAAACTTCTTACAATTTATGCTGGCACAAAATTATACCAGCATGTAGGCACCCACTTGGAGAAGGCTACAACCTTCTCTCATTTACCAGCCTTTCCTGGAAGGGAGCTACTACCCCCTGTTTTCGTTTACCAGCCTCTCCTGGAAGGGAACTACTACCGCCTTCTCTCGTTTACCAGCTACCACTAGAAGGGAGCTACAACCCCCTCTCTGAAGGCTTCGACCCTCAACACTACTGCGGACCACGTTTCATCAATTTTCATACCGGATCCACCAGTTTCCATACGACATACCAGATTTATTTATTTTCTGTATACTCACACCAGTTCTTCATGATTTTGTCCGTCATTCAAACCAGAGATTCATCATCATCAGATCATTATATTCATGGGTGCATCATGGTTTCATATTTATCAGTTAAGAACAGAGCTCGCCCATATAGATATTCTTTTGAGAAATTTTTATTCACAACCCTTACAATGCACACCTAGTTCTCTATATTTTCTTCTCCTTATATAGTTTTACCTTTATTAAACCCATGAGTCAAAACCACGAACCGCTAATGGTATTCCTCTGTCATTATTCTTTTTAGCTTATCCCACGGGGCTTTTTGATCTTTTTTTAATTTTATTTATCAATTTTAAAGAAATTGACGAATAAATATATTTACAACTTTTGAATACCCAAGCCTTATGTCTAAAGTTTAACCCTTCAGACTTTATAGAAATATCCAACGCTTCCAAATTAATCTTACGATAAACCTTTGACCTTGAGCCCACATACATAGTCAATAGCCAATCCAATATGCCCATCGTACCACAGTAAACTTCTCACAAGTCCAGCATCCGATCACCGTTAGATTAGCAAGCTTCCAGATCAACTGCGTATATACATATCGCTCGACCTCCGATGCCGAACGTTAACGTGCGATGGTCTGCCGTACCTATGTTAATCTTCGTGCATCTTCAACAAATGATGACCGTCCGATGACCCCTTCCCATATCAACGACGCTCAATGATATCGCTCGGCATCCTGGGTCAAAATATAATGCGCGATGTCTCATAGTGAAAAGCGGTTTTGTAAAATCGTATAGGGATGCTTGTCGCCCGTTCTATGGAATCACTACCCACCTCTTGAATACCACTTGTCCGTTGAAAGTGGTGCGATGAAAACCATAAACTGCCTTCACTGTTCTTCCTTCGTGGTTCCGCCCTTCGCTCAAGGTTCCGTTCATGATTCCAAAGGGTTAGTGTGGGTTTGCGCTATAACTCTGGTCTATCTTTGGTAGGATTTCCAATAATCAACGAACAAATGTAGTTCTCTTCCGACGAAATTTCCTTACAAATATTAACTCGTGACAATTCAATGTCATTCTTCAATTCTGATATGATATATATAGCATATCAACCTTCCATTTTAGATTTATATCCTGTCACAGTTCCGCTTCTACCTGTACATTCAAAAACATCATATCTCTTCCACCATTAGGTTCTTCAATGGATACACTAAATGCCTCGAGAGCCCCTCATATATTCAACCAAGTAGTTCCATGACTGCAAATATCAAACTAAGCTAGTTCTTCATTACAAGAAGGTCTCATCCTGGAATTTGAATCCTACCACCATGATTCCTCAACAGGGTTTCACTTTTAACTCCATAGGAAGAGACTAATACAGAGGTTCAGGGGATTCCACACAAGAATTCATTATTCAATACACATATAATACACATATCCCTAACTCTGCAACAATGATTTCATTCCTCTTTGGGCACCGAAGGTATCCTCTTCCCATTATGAAATTGATAACATAGGTCATATATATTCCAAATTTACTCAACCACACTTAACACAATTCCACAGTTCTTCATCAACATATACAAATCTTGGCCAGATATTCAATTTTTCCTTCAATCTATTACGTTGTCTCTTCCTAGCATCTCTCCCTTTTTTCATCTCCTTTGCAAACTGTGTTAAACCCCTAATTCAACTCTACTACTCTATCTCTAATTCCTCTGTTTCATCTGCTGCCTCTACTACCCTCTCTGTCTTTTTTTCCTTATGGATAGTTTAGGTGTGGCTCCTGTTTTTTCCAATTCCTTTGCCATCAATGACAACATTTCGAATAATCCCCCCCGTTGGCATTGATGGCAATACTCTTCCTCTGATGTCCTTATAGAATCCCTTTGTTGCTTTTCCTCCCCCTTTGACATCAATGGCAAAGAGTTTGATCAAGATCCTTTGAACCAACAATGCCATGCTCCCCCTAAGATCATGCTGCATTTCAAACATAATATGACCAACAATTCATCCTTGTCATATGACCAATGCTCCCCCTGAGCCTATGCATTCAGAGATGCATAACAGCACCTCACAACCAATTTAATCTTCTGTATTTAAGTAGACCTGATCCTCTGCATGGCGGAGACTACTCCCAGTTTCTGTCTAAGATATTCAAACACTTCCCTAGGTAGAGGTTTCGTAAATATATTAGCAACTTGTTCTTTGGAGGAAACATACTCCAATTTCACTTTTTGTTCAAGCACTTGTTCATGTAAGAAGTGATATTTTATGGGAATGTGCTTGGTCTTGGAATTCATAACAGGATTCTTTGAGATACTGATGGCACTTGTATTATCACACATAATGGAGATAGGAGGTGAAAATTTGATTTGAAAGTCTTGTGAGGTCTGCATCATCAAAAAAAGTTGAGTGCAACATGATGCAGCAACCACATATTCTACTTCTGCTGTGGATAAGGCAATAGAGCTTTGCTTCTTGCTAAACCACGATACTAACCGGGGCCCCATATAGAATGCACCACCACTAGTGCTTTTCCGATCATCAACACTTCTAGCCCAATCTGCATCAGTGTATGCATGAAGAGTAAGATCAACATTCTTTGGATACCATAGTCCAAAATCTTGAGTTCCTTGTAGATATTTGGATATTCTTTTCACAGCCTGAAGGTGAGACTCTTTTGGATTGGCTTGAAATCCTCCAACAATCCCAACTGCATGCATAATGTCTAGTCTTGTCCTAGTGAGATAAAGTAGACTTCCTATCATAGATCTGTATTCTGGTTGATTCACCGTGGGGGAATCATCACTAGAACTGAGATTACATCCGATTATCATTGGTGTACTTACAGGTTTGCAATATTCCATGCCATACTTCTTCAGGATTTGCTTGAGGTATTTTTCTTGTGAAAAGAAAATGCCATCTATTACTTATTGTACTTGCAATCCAAGAAAGAATGTTAGTTCCCCAGGTAAAGACATTTCAAATTCTTGCTACATATCAAAAGCAAATTTCTGACTCATAGACTCTTCATTACTTCCAAAAATGATATCATCAACATATACAATCAAAATCAATAGTTTTTCATTTTTAGTTTTTGTGTATAAGTTGCTATCAGCAGACCCTTTTGAAAATCCTTGTTCATGAAGATATTTGTCAAGACAATAGTACCATGCCCTTAGAGCTTGTTTGAGACCATATAGAGCCTTTTTAAGTCTACAAACAAGTTTCTCATCATTTCCCAAAATGAATCCTTCTGGTTGTTCTATATAAAGTTCTTCTTCTAGATCACCATTGAGAAAAGCAGATTTAACATCCATTTGATAAACTTTGATTTGTCGGAAGCTTGAAAAAGCAAGAAACATTCGTATGGCTTCAAGTCTGGCTACAGGAGCAAAGGTTTCTTCAAAGTATATACCTTTTTTTTTAGCATACCCCTTGCAAACAATTCTAGCTTTATTTCTTATAACATCCCCATTCTCATTTAACTTGTTTTTGAATATCCATTTAGTTCCAATGACATTTTTTTCATGAGGTCTTGGTAGTAATTCCCAAGTGTGATTCTTTTCAATTTGATCAAGCTCTTCATTCATGGCTTGATTCCAACACTCATCTTTTTTGGCTTGACTAACACTGTGAGGTTCAATAGCGGACAGAAATACCAGATTGCTAGAAGATCCCACAAGAGTCCTTCTTGTTTGTACACTTGGTCCCTTTTCTCCCAAAATTTTAGATTCTGGATGATTCTTTTTAACATATATAGATGGAGCCTTTTCAGACAAATCATTTTTGGGTTCATTACTAGGTTCACTATTTGTATCATTACTATTTGATGTAGAAGGATATGTGTCATCATCATCTTCATCCACTGTTTGCTTTTCTTCTTTCGGAGCTGCAGGAGACTCATCAATGACAACATCAATACATTCAAAAATCTTCCAAAGTCTTTTATTGTAACATTGATATGCCCTACTCCTAGAGGAGTAACCAAGAAATATTCCTTCATCTGCTCTGGATTCAAACTTTCCAAGTTTTTCATCATTATTCTTGATAAAGCATTTGCTTCCAAAAATTCTAAAATTCTTTATAGTGGGAGGATTACCATACCAGAGTTCATATGGAGTTTTATCACTATTTACATGAACATGTTCCTTTTTGAGAATGTTTACTGCTGTATGTGCTACTTCTCCCCAAAATGTGTCTGGTGTTCTAGAATCATCAAGAATTGCTCTAGCCATTTGTTGAACAATTCTGTTCATTCTTTCTGCAACGCCATTCTGTTGTGGAGTGCCAGCTACAGAAAACTATCTTTTTATGCCATGTTGTTCACAAAATTCAAGGAATTCATTGGATGTATATTGTCCTCCTCGATCATATCTAAGACACTTTATTTTTAGATCCAATTCATTCTTAACTAGTGCTTTGAAGATATGAAATTTCTCAAATGCTTCATCTTTATGTTTAAGCAGCCCAATTCAACACATTCTAGAGAAATCATCAATGAATAAGATATAGTATTCTTCACCACGTGGTGAATTTTTCCTCATAGGTCCACATATGTCAGTATGAATGAGTTTAAGAGGCTTACTTGATGATCCTTCCTTGGCATTAAATTGTACTCTGGTTTGCTTACCAAATTGGCAAGATTTGCATATGATATTTTCAGGTAGAGTAATATTGGGAAGATCATGAACAGCTTTAAGTCTACTTGATTTGTTGATTTGAGAGAAGCTCAGATGCCCCAACCTTCTATGCCATAGCCAATTTTCTGAAGATTTACTCAAATAACATTGTTCTTTGGGGTTCTTCAATATATACAGGTTGTTTGGAGTTCTTTTTCCTTTTATAATTTCTTTACCTGTATCAAGATCACGTACCACACATTCTTTTGAACTAAAGACAAATTCAGTTCCTTGATCACACATTTGACTTACACTTAACAAGTTATGCTTTAATCCATCCACATACATGACTTCATTAGCTTTCACCTTTTCTTTTAGAAAAACAGACCCTTTTCCCTTAATGATCGCAGGAGTATCATTTCCAAATGTAACATTATTTTCCTTTTCTAGAGCACTATATGCAAGAAGTTTGTCTTTATCACCTGTCATGTGTATTGAGCATCCACTATCAATGTACCATTGGTTTTCTTCATCTTCTGCAAATAACACTATGCCACAATTTTCAACTTGTAATTCCTTCTTTTTCCATACTTTGGAGTTTGAAGGAACATGTTCTTTTGGCTGAACTTTGCTCCTGCATTCAGATTCTTCATGGCCAAAGTTATTGCAATAAGCACATTCAACTTCATTTTGAAGAGGAGAAAAGTTTTTATAGGTATTCTTCTTTGTTTCAATATCAATCCTTTTCTTTCTTGCTTCTCTTGTCATGATAGTTTTATATGCTACACATTGAACAGCTTTATGACCAAAATTGTGACATGAGAAACATTGTCCATTGAAGAAGAAATTTCTACGATCATAAAATATCCTTCTTGAATTTACCTGTTGATTGGTGTTTCTTTGAAAGATATTCCTGTTAGTGTTCTTTGAATTGAGATGATCATGCTTTACCTGCAAAGATTCTTTATTCCCTTGCTGAGTGGCAGCATGTTGTATACCAGCTGTAGCTGCTTTTAGATAATTTGGAGCTAAAGCCTGAGAATATTCTTCGATATATCCAAGACCTGTCTTTATAAGAGGAGAACGGTGTACCTTGATAATATCATCTAAGGTTTCATATCCTTTAGCAAATCTAAGATTCGGAATCTTTACTTTCTCAAGTTCTTTTCTTAGACTTACTACTTCACACTCTAATTTCTCATTGTGTTTCTCCTTTTCTTCAAGCTGATTTTTCAGAGTTTCTATGGTTATTTTACTCTCTTCTAAGAAAATTTTGAGTTTATTGTTTTCATCAAGAAAATCACTGTCTTCTAGAGCATCCACAAAAGTACCCTTTTCTTCTCTAGATTCTTTTTCAAATGCCATGAGAAGTCTAAGATCTTGTTCACATTCTTCCTCACTATCAGATAACCCATCACTGTCTTCATGAGTATAGTAACTTTTTCTAGTGTTAAACCGATTGTTATTCCTTCTTGCTACTTCATTCCCTTTTGCAGTTGTTTCTTTATGAGGACACTTAGCAGCATAATGACCAATTCTTCCACACTCAAAACATTTGAAAGGAATATTACCTCTAAACCGTCATGTGCCAAGTTGTAGTTTCTTTACAAAATTTGCCTCATCTTCTTCTGAGATATATCCTCATCCTTCTGCTTCTTGTACTTCTTTCCCTTTTGTAGAAGCTCTGAAGGCAGCCTCTTTGACTTCAGATGGTCCTCCTCTTCTCATTTCATATGCAGTTAGTATGCCATGAAGTTGCACCACAGTAAGATTTTGAAGATCTTGCTTTTCTTCAAGAGCAGAAACTTTTGACTCAAATTTTGTCGTTAGTGATCTTAAGACTTTCTCAACCAAAGTAGATTCGGTTATTATTTCTCCCAGATTTCTCATACGATTGACAATATCATCAAGACGTAAAAATAAATTGGCAATGCCATCCTCATTATCCATTTTTAGAATCTCATATTGAATTATGAGAGTTTGGAGTTTAGCACCTTTTACCTTTGCATCACCTTCATAACTTAGAATGATTTTTTCCCATATTGCCTTTTCTTTATTCAGCTGCATGACTTTGATAAATTCTGATTCAGTTAGACTTCTCAATAGAGCATTGACCACCTTTGCATTTGTTTCATAATTCTTTCTTTCCGTCGGATCTATTGGTACTGCGGCTGGATATTGATATCCTCCTTCAACAATTGCCCATACCTCTGCTCCCAGAGACTGAAGATAGGATCTCATCCTTATTTTCTAGAAGATTAAATTGTTTTCATTAAAGAGCGGAGGCCTGATAGATGTTGTTCCATCTTGATTGCTCATCTTGCTTGATCTTCCTTCTAGCAGCCAAGCTTTTTTAGAAGGACCTGCTCTGAAACCAATTCTTGGGAAAAATACTGAGAGGGGGGGTGAATCAGTATTTAGGGCTGAAATTTTTTTCTTTTCTTTCTCCTAAAACCATATGTTACAGACATGTATGTCCAAATATCTTATTATGTCTTTACATATAGCATTGCATTAGATAAGCATTAAGCATGAACAAAAATAACAGAACAAACCATAAAACATAAACAACATATATGAACACCAGGATTTAAGGTGGAAACCCTATTCGGGAGAAAACCACCGCTGTTGTAATCTCAGTCTTCAATATTTATTATAGAGAAAACTTCTTAAAATTTATGCTGGTGTAGACTTATCCCAGCATGTAGGCACCCACCTGCAGAAGGCTACAACCTTCTCTCGTTTACTAGCCTTTCTTGGAAGGGAGCTACTACCCCCTACTTTCGTTTACCGGGCTCTCCTATAAGGGAGCTACTACCCCCTGCTCTTGTTTACCAGCTACCACTGGAAGGGAGCTACAACCCCCTCTCTGAAGGCTTCGATGCCTAGCACTACTGTGGACCACGTTTCATCAATTTTCATACTGGATCCACCAGTTTCTATATGACATACCAGATTTATTTATTTTCTGTATACTCACACCAGTTCTTCATGATTTCGTCCGTCATTCAAACCAGAGATTCATCATCATCAAATAATTATATTCATGGGTGTATCGTAGTTTCAGATTTAACAGTTAAGAACAGAGCTCGCCCATACAGATATTCTTTTGAGAAATTTTTATTCACAACCCTTAGAATGCACACCCAGTTCTTTATTTTTTCTTCTCCTTATATAGTTTTACCTTTATTAAAACCATGAGTCAAAACCACAAACCGCTAATGGTATTCCTCTGTCAGTATTATCTTTAGTTTATCCCATGGGGCTTTTTGATCTCTTTTTAATTTTATTTATCAATTTTAAAGAAATTGAAAAATAAATATATTTACAACTTTTGAATACCCAAGCCTTATGTCTAAAGTTTAACCCTTCAGACTTTATAAAAATATCCAATGCTTCCAAATTAATCTTATGATAAACCTACGACCCCCGGCCGACATACATAGTCAATAGCCAATCCAATATGCCCATCATACCATAGTAAACTCCGTGCAAGTCCAGCGTCCTATCACCGTTAGATTATCAAGCTTCTATATCAATGACGTATATACATATCTCTCGACCTCTGATGCCGAACGTTAACGTGCGATGGTCCGCCATACCTGTGTTAATATTCACGCATATTCAATAAATGACGACCGTCCGATGACCCCTTCCTAGATCAATGTCACTCAACGATATCGCTAGGCGTCCTAGGTCGAACTATAACGCACGATGGCACATAGTGAAAATTGGTTTTGTAAAATCGTACAGGGACGCGTTTCACCTGTTCTATGCAATCGCTCCCCACCTCTTGAATACCGCTTGCCCATTGAAAGTAGTGAGATGAAAACCATAATCCGCCTTCATTGTTCCTCCTTCTTGGTTCCGCCCTTCGCTCAAGGTTCCGTCCATGATTCCAAAGGGTTAGTATGGGTTTGCGCTATAACTTTGGTCTATCTTTGGCAGGATTTCCAATAATCAACAAACAAATGTAGTTCTCTTCCGACGGAATTTCCTTACAAACATTAAATCGTGACAATTCAATGTCATTCTTCAATTCAGCTATGATATATAGAACATATCAACCTTCTATTTCAGAGTTCTATCTTGTCATAGTTTCGCTTCTACCTATACATTCAAAAACATCATATCTCTGCCACCATTAAGTTCTTCAATGGATACACTGAATGCCTTTAGAGCCCCTCATATATTCAACCAAGTAGTTCGATTACTGCAAATATCAAACTAAGCCAGTTCTTCATTACAAGAAGGTCTCATCCTGGAATTTGAATCCTACCACCATGATTCCTCAACAAGGTTTCACTTTTAACTCCACACGCAGAGACTCATACAGTGGTTCAGAGGATTCCACACAAGAATTCATCAGTCAATACACATATAATACACATATCCTTAACTCTAAAACAATGATTTCATTCCTCTCCGGGCACCAAAGGTATCCTCTTCCCATTATGAAATGATCACACAGGTCATATATATTCCAGATTTACTCAAACATACTTAACACAATTCCATATTTATTCATTAACATATACAAATCTTGTCCAGATATTCAATTTGTCCTTCAATCTATTACCTTGTCTCTTCCTAGCAACTATCCCTTTTGTCATCTCCTTTGCAAACTGTGTTAAACCCCTAATTCAACTCTACTGCATTGTCTCTAATTCCTCTGTTTCATCTTCTGCCTCTACTACCCTCTATGTCTCTTTTGCCTTATGGATAGTTTAGGTGCTGTTCCTATATTTTCCAATTCCTTTGCCATCAATGACAACATAGCCAACACTACGCCCCATTGTAACAGTTTGATAGGGAACTAATAAGATATGCAGCTCTGATTTGTGGGATCCATGTAGTATGAGTTTTAGCATTTGTTCTTTCCTTTGTGTTCATATGTAAAACTGTTACGTTCATCATTCATTCATAAACATTTATGGTTGAATGTTTTCAGGATAGAAAGGTAGAATCCATTATTAATTCTCTGCCTTGGGAAATCATTCAATATTTTGTGCTTTCTTCTGTTTGAAAAGGATCCATCTCTTATGCCCTTTTCAGCTCCTCACCAGTCTTTCCATTCCATCATTATTTAAATTTAATTGCTAAAATTTCCTACCTACCTTGCCCCATGAAATACCCTGTATCCCTGATTTAATTCCCCAGTTTCAAATTGTTCCATTTATTCCATACATCCGTGAAAAATTCATTTCATTTAAACATTTCCCATTATTATACCTAGCCTAAAATCAGCTCATTATTGGACTTTGTTGAATATTTTTTACGGAGAGAGCCCTGTCCTGACCTTGTAGGGCTAGCTACAAGGCTGAGCATGGTTTTGATGTCACCCTAATTTGCCTTTTTTCAGCCCATGGTTCAAATTAGGTGCTAACAGGTCCCTCTAATTGGTATTTCAGATAAGGTGATCTACCATGGATTTTTAAAGAAATATGATTTTTCTTTCGAAAAGGAAGTTATAATGGGCTTGAGGGTGCCATCTTCATATGGGTCTTCACTATGGCACTGCCTCATCGTGGATGAACATTTTTCGGGTTTGAAATCGCATGAAAATTTGAACATTTAAGAGTACATATAATGTCAACAGCATGATTTTATTTTTTTATATTAATAAATTTTATCCCATGTAGGGATCATAAAACATAACTAATTTTTTATATTATTGCATGTGTTTATAACTTTGCAGTTTCATTAATCTTTGTTTGTGCATGGGTGTGTGAAACATGAATTCCCCTAATACCGAGGATGTGCCATATCTAAATTTCTGCATTTGTATGTTAGATCACGTCAAAGGAGATTCATGTGGCTAACACTCCACAATGGTATCAAGAGGTAGTTGAGATATTTTGTACGTTTGAGAAGGAACTTCCGAAAAGTTTCATGGACTTGTAGGTTCATCTTCCATTCCACCTACTAGATGAAGTTGAATTAGTTGGGGTGGTTTCTTGTCGTTGAGTGTTCTTCTTAGAGAGGTATATGAATAAATTCAAAGGTTTTGTTTGAAAAAGGGAAAAACCCGAGGGGTCTATGGCAGAGGGGTATGTATCATACGAATATTTCTATTATACCACTGCGTACATCAAGAAGATCGACAATATACTAGGTATGATGATTTGGGATGATTAAAGGGATGAAGACAAAAGAGAAAGGGAGCTAGTCCAAACGAATGGCAAAAGGAGCTTGATAAAGAATAAGAAACTTATATTTTTTCAAACATACACAAAGTACACATGTATGTTGAACATCGATATAATTTATATTTTTATCTCATATGTACTCTATGTCAGTTTTATTTCATCAGTGAATGCCAAAATTGAAGCAATCAATAAATTCATTCTTTACAATTCTGAAGTAACACAACCGTGGGTCGCATTCTACGAACAAAAGAGGATGAAATGGGATAGTGACAGGAAATAATTCATATCGTCGAATGGTAGAAGTGTACCGTATCCCAATAATTTAAAATAAAATACACCAATTATATGTCGCAATAGTTGGGTTGCTGACCAGGTTGGAAAGAAATACGGTGCAACTGGTTGTTGCTCGTGTGTTAAAGAGGATGCACTAAACGTAGGGATTGGGTGCACCCACTCAGTAATAATATATTTATGTACATTTTAGACTTAATAATTCACCTTTGAAATGTAATTCCATATATATTTCATATTTTAACAGTTGGGTTACTATAAGACACATGACACTATGAATTTTTAACTTTTTTATAGGTCAATTTGTTCCCATATATGCGGCCATATGGACACCATTTTCAAACAGAAAATGTCGATGATGGACATATGAAACAAGACTATGGAGTGGAAGTCGACTTCCATCAATCTATTCAAGGCAGCCACCATCATCAAAACCTAGTATGAGGGACATTAGGCTACGTCAAAAAGATACAAGAGATCATTGAAGTGGATTTATCTTCTTTCCAATGTGCTATTTTTAGTTTCAACTGGTGGGAGACCTTTGATTGGAATAATTTCAAGAAAAATCACAATGAAGCTAAGGAGCTCGATGGTTTCCCTAACATTGCAACCAGGTGTCTTTTTACCCATATCTGTTGGATAGGGATTGTTGGTTCCTATTGAGACATGACCCTAGATGAAAACATATTTTTTCAAACAATAGTGTTATCATGCCAAGTGAGTTGGAAGATAATGAGGGTGATCATGAGAACCGAGAGTGATATGGTACATGTGTTATTTCACCATTCATACTTTTTAAGATGGGTTTTTATAAAGAAGAGGACATAATTACATTATAAATAAGACTCTATTTTTCGAAACATTATAATATGCATTTTAATGAATTAATTTTCATCATTTTAATGTTAAAAACATTTCTCTTGATAATTTGCAATTATGTTAATCTCGAAAACAATGGCATACTCTATAATTTTTATTTTTTTTAATGTCAATTCCTTAAATAATACAACTAATTGATTGCTTTAAATGTGTGTGAACGATATATTCAAAATGTATACTGTTATTTTTGGTATGTAAGATCATAATAAGATAATGATAATTCTAAACATGAATTTATTTGCATTATTTTCTAAACTTTATTATGTTACAAAAATTCATATTATTCTAGATTAATTATTCTATAATTATTTATATTCATACAAATTTACAGATTTACAATTATGGTAAGTTAACAATATTTACACTATACATTTCACATACGGTAGTAATTATGGTTGAAAATTGGCAATTAATTGACAATTTTACAAATTTACAAATTTAAAAATTTTAATAAAATTGAATGATGACAATACATGCAATGAAAATTAAAATTTTCCAATTTCACAATACAATTATAGTTACAATTACAATTACAATTTTCAAAATATTTTATATACACCTACAATTAAAATTAAAATTACAATTTTACATACAATTATAATTACAACTTTCTTATTTGACATAGAGTTACAATTAAAATTAGAATTAGAATTAAATTACAATTTTACAATTTCACGTGAAATTACAATTACAATTTTATATACAATTACAATTAAAATTACAATTACAATCACAATGCACACAATTACAATTAAATTTTTAGAATTTTACAAATTTTACAATTTTAATAAAATTGAATCATGACATGAATACATACAATTACAATTACAATTACAATTTTACAAATATTTTACATACAATTAAAATTAAAATTTCAGTTACGATCACGACATAATATCTAATAAATATCATGATTTAATATTAAAAATAAACATCACGATCATGATAACCATAGTACCAACATCATATTTGACTAAAATACACATTCAAATTCGCTAAGATCATCTAATCATCGTGATCATGATCATCTAACAAAACACAAGCATTGTATAATTTCATCACAACACAAACATCAAATATATATCTCGTGTGAAATCACTTTTATCATATAGGCATATATTTCCAAGCACATTAAATTAACATATCTAAAATGGCCTAATAATATAAACATCATGATGAACACGAACATGTAAACTAAGTACATCAACATGAACATAGAATACATGGACCATATGTACATACATACATATATATATATATATATATATAACTCTATAATGTCAAAAATATATAACTATAATATAATTGCATATAAATGTCAAATATTTGGTGGTACATCAATACTAGTACTAGTCGAGGCCTGTTAAGTCGATGGTGCAGCCTCATGCTCAGATACACAGCGTGCCTGCTCTGGAGGTGCTTACTGATCAATGGATGGCGTAGTTAGCTCAGGAACTACCTGCTAATGACTTATTAATGGAGCAACCTGCTCAGTGGATGGTGTGGCCTGTGATGATGGAACTCCCTCCTCATATGGACCCGCATGCTCAGGATCAAGTATGTGCTCAGGATCAGGTACCTGCTCAGGACTAGTTGTCTTTTGATATGGTGCATACTACTAAGATGATGTCCGCTGATCAAGACTGGATGCTCGCTACTCATCATGATCTCTGTTGTGAGGTGAAGGAGAAGAAGGTGGAGTACTAAAATGATGATCACTACCCTCTTGATTATTATGATCAGATAAGGTGCTGGTCTATCGTGCATCTCTACAAAGCCTACCCCTCCTAGCTCGCACTAGTACTTTGGAAGCTCTAATGATATGGAACATGAGGGTAAAAATATCACGGGGCATGCCTCTCAATGTATGTGGTAGCCTACAATAAACCTAAATCTTTTTGATCGTAGTTGAGCAGATGCCCTCATCAACTAGTATTTGAAAGAGTTGGTTCCCCAACTCCATCCTAAGTTAGGTGTCTAGCCTATGCCTCATCCCCGCAGGTATCAACACCCAATTAGGATGAGGTCTCTCACCCTGATCCTCTACCTTCACCATCTCCTCATCAACATCTACGCCTGGATCACTTGGTGGGGGTGGAATCTCATCCTCAATGAATGTACTAATATCTACAAAATATATAGGACACAAAAATAGTTATACATTTTCATTAAAAAAATTAATAAAACGAGTTAAATAATTTGTTAGAGTAAATTTGACAATTCTAATTAATTAGTTGAGAAAATCAAATGAAACTATATTAATTTAAAGAAAACACAAATATTACCTCTCGCATCCTGTGGCTCATCCTGTATGAAGAGGATTTTGTTACACCCTCGCCAATCCAAACCTGCATATATACATGGCACCAGAATGATGGAGTGATCATCAACACTGGATACAAACTCCAGTGGATCAAGAGATATCCTAGTGGGAATTTCAAACTGGCCCCTCTTGGGCATCATCAGACCCCACATCTTCATCCATACATACAAAATTGGCCTAAACTAGAGCATTTTGCAGAAATCCTAACACTTTAGTTCCGACATTTTTGACCAAATGCCAGAAATTTCCCTAAATTTTATCAATTTTTCAAATCCTTCCCACAACTGTCACTATACCGATGTTTGGAGACATGTGTCGGTATTGCGACACTTAGAGCTAAGTGTCGCTATTGTGATGTTTGGAGAAAAGCATCAGAATTGTGACGGATTGGAGGAAACCCTAATTCCCGAACCCTAACCCATCTAACCCCCTAAAACCTAACCCCATTAGCCCCCAAATTCTAACGCCTAAAATCCTTAACTACTAAATCCCCTAACCGCCTAAACCCCTAACCCATTTAACCCCCTAAACCCTAAACCTATAACCCCTTAACCCCTAACCCATTTAACCCCCTAAACCTCTAAACCCATAACGCATTTAATCCCTAAACCATAAACCTCTAAACCATTAACCCCTATCCCCTAAACCCTTAACCCCAACCCATTTAACCCCCTAAACCCCTAGTAAACCCCTAACCCATTTAACCCCCTAAACCCTAAACCTATAAAACCTTAACCCTTAACCCCTTAAACCATTAACCCTAACCCCTTAAACCATAATTCCTGACCCCTAACCCATCTAAACCCCTAAAACCTAACCGCATTGGCCCCTAAATTCTATACCCTAAAATCCTTAACTGTTAAATCCTCTAACCCCCTAAACCCCTAACCCATTTAACCCCCTGAACCCTAAACCTATAAACCCTTAACCCCTAACCCATTTAACCCCCTAAACCTCTAAAACAGTAGCCCATTTAACCCCTAAACCATAAACCTCTAAACCCTTAACACCTAACCCCTAAACCCTTAACCACTAACTGATTTAACCGACTAAACCCCTAGTAAACCCCTAACACATTTAACTCCCTAAAACCTAAAGCTATCAACCCTTAACCCCTAACCCCTTGAACCCTAAACCATCAAAACCTTAACCCTAACCCATTAAACCCTAATTCTTGATTCCTAACACATCTAAACCCCTAGAAACTAACCCCATTAGACCCTAACTTCTAACCCCTAAAATCCTTAACTGCTAGATCCCCTAACCCCCTAAACCCCTAACCCATTTAACCCGCTAAACCTTAAACCTATAACCACTTAACCCCGAATGCATTAAACCCTAATTCCCAACCCCTAACCAATTTAACCCCCTAAACTGTAAACCTCTAAACCCGTCACCAATTTAACCCCTAAACCCTAAACCTCTAAACCCTTAACCACTTACCCTTAAACCCTAAACCCATAACCCATTTAACCCCCTAAAACCCTAAACCCATAACCCATTTAACCCCATAAACCCTAAACCTCTAAACCCTTAACCCCTAACCCCTTAAACCCTATTTCCCAACAATAACCCATTTAACCCCCTAAAACCCTAACCCATTTAACCCCTACCCTAACCCATTTGCTAAGTTGTGACTGCATGGGTACCTTGTGCACATTTGTGCGACCATTTTTCCATTTCATTTGAGGGCATATGACCAAACTCATTCGGGTCGAGTCGTTTCAGTTGACGGCACTTGCCCAAACGCGTTCGGGTCGGGTTGTTTCGGTTGAGGGTGCCCGCCAACCCAAACGCGTTTGGGTCTGGTCATTTTGGTTGATGGCACTCATATCAAATATGCTAATTTGTGACTGCATGGGTGCTCTATGCATGTTGGTGTAGCCCGTTTTTCGATTGCTCCCTTGTTCCATGTCAGGGCGCACACCCAAACGCATTCGGGTTGGGTCATTTCATTTAAGGGCGACTGTATCAAATTTGCTAAGTTCTGACTACATGGGTGTCTTGTGCACGCTCATGTGGCTCGTTTTTCCATTTTCCCCTTTGCGCCTTCGTTTGGTCGTGCGTGTTGTGTGAGGGCGCCCGCCCAAACGCGTTCGGGCTAGGTCGTTTCGTTTGCGGGCGACTGTATCAAATTTGCTAAATTGTGACTGCATAGGTGCCTTGTCCACGTTCGTGCGACCCGTTTTATTTTTTCTCCTTTGTGCCTTTGTTCGGTCGGGCATGCCATATTGTGAGGGCACCTACCCAAATGCGTTTGGGTCAAGTTGGGTCATTTCATTTGAGGGTGGTCGTATTAAATTTGCTAAGTTGTGATCGCGTGGCTGCCTTTTTCACATTCATGCAGCCTGTTTTCCACTTGCTCCCTTATGCCTTCTTTCGGTCATGTCGCACCGAGTGAGGGCACCCGCCCAAATGCGTTCGAGTTGGGCCATTCTGTTTGAGGGCGACCGTATCAAATTTGGTAAGTTGTGACCACACAGGTGCCTTGTGCACATTCGTGTGGCTCGCTTTTCATTTTCTCCCTTATGTCTTCATTTGGTCGGGTGCACTGTGTCATTTTGTTTGAGGGCGCCCACCCAAACCCATTCGGGTGGGTCGTTTCGGTTGAGTGTGCCCGCCCAAACGCATTCGGGTCAGGCCCCCTAAGCCCTGAATCCCTAATGCCTCAACTAATAACTCATTATTCAACCCGTAACCCCTAAATTCACCTAAATTCCATAACCCCTAACCCCCAATCCCCTAAGCCCTTCAAATTCGACGAATTAGCTTTGAAGAAGTAATTGTTTTTTGCAATATGGTTTGTAAGTTATTTAAATAGAGGTATTTTCTATAGAGTTCTTTTTTAGATCCACGGTTTCATTTACTAATTTTTGAACAAGTTTTATGAAACTCTTCATGTTTATGGGATTTCTATCTTGAAGCTCATTATCTATACGAGTATTTTTTTCTTCAAGGGTTTCCTGACAGACAAAATCGCAATATAGGGTTTAGGGTGCATTATTGTGTTATTGCTACTTCAAGGGTTTGCTGAACAGACCCCAGATCATTCATTTCCTTGCTACTTATCGGGTTCTTACTTCTGTCTAATTCACTATATACTCAGATCATGAACGTGAGAAGGTTTTTTGTGGATTATATTATTATTGTATCAACAATGTTATTATTTCTTTCTTGTTATATATTTCTAGTCAAAAAATTCATCTTCAAAAATATTTTCTTGTCATTTTCAAAATTGATTGCTTCTTTAAGCACAACATGCAGCTTATCTAATACTTTATTGAAGCTAAGAGCTCCATCTTTGGGGCAAGCTGCTTTTCGGCTAACTCCACTGCTTTTGATCTCAATTTTTCCAATTGCTTTCTTCTCTCATATCATATCTGAGCATATCATTCACACCATAACATTAGTTCTTCCATTTTAACCACATAAAACATATTTTTAAGTTACCATAACTCATGTTTAATATCGCATAATTAGATTAAAAAATCAACCAAAATCCTTAGTTAATGAAATAAAAATTCAACAATTTTATATAATTAATAATTTAAATAAATGTCTTAGATTTAATCTCATTAATAATTATTTATAATCAACAATACCACTTATTTACCCAAACCAGTTTAAATTATTTAATTTATTAAGTTTTAATTTGTAAAGAGATTTTTAAGGTGTTTAATTAATTTATGTATTCAAAAATTGACTATAAACAATAAGAAATCGCAATCTTCACATTGTCAGGTTTCAATCAAAAAAACCATTTCATCTAATAATTAGACTACACTAATATTTATTATAGAAAATGTATCTAATTTGAATGAATGAATACATAGATTACTATCATTAAAGAAAAAAAATGTAAATTTCACTTTTAAAGTAATACTTAGAAATAAGGAAAAAATAATACATAAATTCTAAAGAATTAATATATACAAAAAAGGAGATTAAAACTCCAAATATTTAAAATACAACATAATTTAATAGTGTAAAGTTTAAAACTCCTTTTAATAAAGCATGATGATTTAGTAGGGTAGAAGGATTACTATATGGAAAAATCAGTCCATTATTTACTCATATAACTTTAATTTCTTCTGAAAAAGATATGTTTTATTTTTTTTAGTGTAAATATTTTTAAACAATCAAAATAAACAAACATTTAATTATTTAGAAATTATTTTAATTATTTAAAAACTATTATAATTATTAAATATATATATATTATCAAAATTAATTTGAGTGGCCTTACAAAAACACACGTGTTTCATTTCGAAATGTCAAAATTTTTCAAATATCAAAAGTTTTAATTTCCCTCGTTCATTTCCCTTTAGTTGCAAGGTTTGTCTACGGAAGGAGTGAGGATGCGGCCATACTATTGCTGGTTTTGAGGAAGGATGCATCCATACTATTGCAGGTTTGGAGGAAGGATGTGGCCATACTGTCGCAGGTTTGGAGGAAGGATGCAGTAAGTAAAGAAATTGATCCCGAGTGCCTGTTGCAGGTCTTCTCTGATCCATTTGGCTGAATTCCAGTGATTTATTTCCTTTTTCTATGATACATTAGGTTATAAATAACATATCTCGTTTGGAGGTGCCGTTCAGATCTGATCCAAATCTGAGTTGCGTTGATATAAAAAATGCGAGAGATCCTTCACATTGAGCCGGGCCAATGTGGGCACTAGATCGGCTCCAACTTCTGGGAAGTGGTCTGCGAAGAAAACGGGATCGATCCTACTAGGAGATATCATGGCACTTTAAATCTACAACTTGAAAGGGTTAATGTTTACTACAATGAGGCGAGCTGTGGGAGATTTGTGCCCTGAGCCATGCTCATTTATCTAGAGCCTAGCACCATGGACTGTGTGAGGATATCTACATTTCTCTGAACTCCAAAATCAAGTACTCTTATTCTTCAATACAACAAGAATTTTGGTTGGCATTTTAGCTTCTTTCTCAGGATCTCGTCTCATGGGTCTGCTTGTAATTTTTTCTATTGGGACTGACTTTCGTGGTACATTTGGAGCATTAATAAAATTAAAATATGCAGATTTTTGGAGTCCATACCCATTTTGGTTATCACGGTATTGGAAGGCTTTTCCGTATTCGTTGATTCTAAATGTATCTTTTTGGTTATCTTAGTTTCAAGAACTGAAGATTGCTTTTCTGTATCAGGTGATATTATATTTTTGGTGTTAGATTAGAGCCTACGATCTTTGTACAATCAGGATACTAGAATCTCGAAGGTGTATGGGAGAGAAAGAGAAGGTTACTTCATTTTTTGGCTTTATAATGTTCTTTGCAGTAATTATATCAGTTTAAGACTAATCTTATGTATTGGGTGATTTCATTTGTTTTTATTTATTAATACTTTCTTAAGTGTATTTATAGGTTTAGAGTCATAGCTTATGGCCTCTACACCATCAGATTACCAGGGTAGGGAGAGAGAGAAACTCTGGGTGACATAATTTTCTTCTTTTTTAATGTTCCTTTCCATGGCCATCAGTTTAAAGAATTGAAGGTTCCAGCCTTTGAACCATTAAAAGTTAAGTGTTCCTTTTTTTGTTTGTTTTGGGTGGTTTGAGTTGCATGTGTTTTAATGGTCAGTTAGTTTTTGAATGTTGTTAGAGAAAATTTATTTCAGACTTGGTTGTCAGGCTTGCTATAGTACATGATTTCACATGAAATAGAGACATGTTTAAAAAATAGATTCTGTATTGCATCTGTTGGCATGGATGAGGGTATTTTAGGTTCTGGGTGATCAAGTGTCTGAGAATATCATCCACCAATGTGTATTTTTTTTATTTTTTTTCCAATTTTCTTGCTGGAATAGGAGCTGTGTTAAAACTAGCAAATAGGGGCTAAATTTTACTTTGATATGCTCAGTTGATGGAGATAATAATCTCATTGATTTCCTATTTTTGAGTGGACCAATATCTATCTAAAGGCCATCAAATTTTGTCAAGGAAAATATTTGTTTATTCAAAAGGAAAAACTATAAGTCATGTTTTTATTTAGGTGAAAATTTGAATTTTGATTTTTCCTCAAAAATATCAAAGTGTATATAAGGACATCCCCATACTCATTCCACATAACTATCTTATGATTATTCCCTCTCAAAAAAGGCCGCAGTAAGATCCTCAGCAAATGGAGAGGTTTGAAGTCATCCCTAATGGGTTGTTTTCTTCTAGCAAGAGGCCGAGGCAGTTAGGAATATTTTGGTTTCTAGGATGATTCCTTCCAATGCTAGAGCAGGGCTATCCTTGGATTTTCCATTAAAAGTTTGACTTGGGGAAATATCCATGTTTTTATAATTGGTTAAGATAGCCTATGAATTGAAGTTTATGTGAGCAAGATATTCTTGTCTAAATTTTCCCTTCGTAAATAGTATCTATAAATATATTACAACATAAGGAGAGAAAGCAGGCTTGCAGAAGGTGAAATTTCATGATGTGATGGCTCTCTCCTTTTGTCTTTTTATTTACAATTTATGCTTGAAATTTCTCTAATTTTGAATATCTTCAACCCATTGATTTTGATTTATAATTTTATAATAGTTTTAGGGTAATAGTGTCTTTTGAAGACAGGTTAAGTGTTGTCTTGAAGAAAAGGGCCTCCTTGTAGACTGAATTTTTAAAATGTCGGAATATTATGAATGGCAATGTGATGACTGCAACTGTCATCAATGTGTAGCTACATATCTAGGGGTGATTGTAAAATTTGAAGCTTGCCTTCTGATATGAATTTTAAATTGGCATGGCCTATCAAGTCAATTCATCTTACAGCCATCCATTTTTTATCTGCATAATGTGAGGCATTCTAGACCTTCTTGTCTTGTGCATTTAAAATGTCTTATTACATCCGAATTCTTGAGTTCTAATCACATTTAAAAATGGTGTTTCAACCTTTCCATATTTAAGTGTATCATATGTGGGCTTATTTGTTAGTGAAAATAAGTTATATTTTTATTGACTAAAGATATGTCATAGCTGAGAACCCCTACTTGTATGCTTTGAGTAACTAGAAAATCATGATTATGCACTACCAAAGAGGCATACCGTTGTTAAATTTTGTCCTTAAGAATGCAAAATTAACATATAAGAAATTTGAATAGAACAACTTTGAAGGAATATTTATCTATATCTATATCTATATATATATATATATATATATATATATATATATATATATATATAAATAATATAAATAACATTGGGAAACAACTGTTAGGAACATAGATGAAATAATTTGTAATCAGAAATTAATCAGTGAGGGCCTTGAAAAGATTCAATCTGCAATAATGAGGAAATAATAAGGGAAAATTGGCCAATCTTGGCACACCAGTAATGTTAAAATAAATAATTAATATTATTTCGTAATAATAATTTTGTTAATTGCATTGGGATTGATTTGATTAAATTTGAGATTATTTCATATATGGTTTGTAACATTTAAACCAATTCCTTGTGACTATACCCATGGAAACATGGAAACCCATAATTGCTACATTGATCAAGATGGTCTCAAGGTCTGACAATCTTTTACATGGTTTTGAATGCAGATATATTGGGGAAATTTTCAAATGAGTGGGAGAATGTTGACATTGGTGTTTTTGTATGTGGTCCTGAAAGTTTAGAGACAAGCGTAGCAAAGGAATGCAGGTCATACAACTTAAGAAACTTGAGAAACTCAAGAGACAGAGTTGTGTTTCATTTCAACAGTCATGGCTTTGATCTGTAATGAACTAATTATAGAGATATAATTATGACATAATGGCTCATTGTATTATGTTTACATAGGTTTCATATGCAATTCTATAACTGCCTTGTTGTTAGTTTGGCCTATTTCATGAACTAACATGATTATGTAAGGCTCACTAAGGCAAAAATTGCCTCATGGGACCTATACGAGTTAAAATATATATGATTTAATTGTTGATATGTAAATTAATATCTTTTCATATGAATTTTATAAATTTCCCAAAGGTTATTTGACAGTCTGCAATAAATTACACAGATAATGACCCTAATGATTTATTAATCTATTTCTGTAATATTAATATGTTTCAGTTATAATCTATTAGTAGTTTAATATTTAGGAAAGCCCAGCGGAAGAAAAAATGTATGTGGCATTGTCTCCAAATGGTATCCCTTTTCAAAGGTAATGTATTCAACATGATTTTCTGATAGGTGTTCAGTGATAAGGTGTATCTTGGGCTTATTTCTTGTTATCTAAAAACTTGTATGCATCTATGTTATAAAAAAATATTTTCTTTTGTGCATGTTTCACTATAGAAGAATGATGAGGATGGATATTTCAGGGACTTGAATAATAATGGAAAAAGGAAACCAGTCTTCTTGACTTCTAAATAATATAAACACTAAAATAAGTAAATAAAAGGAGGTAGTGTGAAGAGTTATCACCTGCATAAAGTCCGTACTTCTTCCAAAATGAATGAGAATTACCTAATACTTGAAACAATAAATATGTTAGATGGAACTTACAATTCTACTGTAAATGCAAAATTGACTCAAGGGAGAGGATATACATTCAAACTAGTACATTTGGTGGAATTGTTTTTTTAAATATTTTTATCCAAGTGTCAGAAGACCGATGCCTTCCACGTTAGAAGATTGATGCTTTACACATCAGAAGACCAATGCCTTACACATCGGAAGAGCGACGTTTCTTTTTTAAATATTTTTACTTTTTCGTCGGAAAAGCGACGTTACATAAGTGTTGGAAGAATGACTTTTCTTTTTAAAATATTTTTACTTTTTCGTTAGAAAAGTGACATTACATAAGCATCACAAGAGCGACATTCTAAAGGTCAAAAGACATATTGTCGAAATTGTGATAGTTGTGTGAAAATTTGATAAACGTCGGAAGAGCGATGAAGACATATCATCAGAATTGTGACAGTTGTGTGAAAAAATGATAAACGATATCCTAGGGGTCATGATTCAAGGCTAATATTAAAAAAGAAAACTTTGGGAGAAAATATGGTTGAGTTTACACATGCTACAAGAGTGCTACACGCAACTCTATTTTTCCTACACGAAAGTATGTTTTGGAAATAATTGATCGAATGAATAACTAAATGAAATTCATATGGGATGGCAATTTATTTTTTATTAATTATGATGTCTTAGGTCTCAATTCCAAGTGGAATAACTCAAAAATACATTTTTTCAAATGTGCTATGAAATAACAAAACATTACTACTCTAAAAACTGGAAATTGAAGAATTAGTGAGCTAGTTAACTTATCAAATTCATAACCTAATCAAGTGAAAATTCAATGGGTTAATTTTTTTTATCAAATTTAACATTATTATGACCTAATACAAGTGGAATCACATCAAATGGATATCATTAACCCCTTCTAAAAAATAGCAGAAATTTACAACTCTTTCGATAGAAGGGATTTCCAAAATTCTTATGTTCATGAAGTAGTAACCAAATCCAAGTAGTTTAATTATTAAGATGACCTTCTGAAGTTATTATAAAAATGAATAATGCTTTTTAACCTGTAAAAAGAATGCAAAAGAACACGCTTAAATAATCTAACTCAATCCTACTGTAAGAAAAGAAAGAATATTGAATACAGAAATATGCAAAACAGAAATAAGGGATGCATGTGAATAAGAAGTGAAAAGAACAAAAAAAAATTGTGCAAGAGGGCTCTCAGTCTCCTAGGATGGCTAAGCGCAAGAAGGAATCAAATTCATATGGAATAAAAAAGGACTTAGAAGCTAAAAATGACACCAATATTCATTATTGAATCAATCCATGTACATCTGTGGAAAAAAAGAAAGTGGAGCTACCAGAGAAAAAGTTTTCCTCACAGTAAGACTAAAGAATACATGGCCCTAGAGGCCAATTCAAATTTTTAATTATACAAAATAATGAGGAAGAAGTCTCATTCAAAGGAGAAATATTTCCCCTCCAAAATCCCTGAAATAGTGGATATGGTTCCCAACACTAGGAGTTACAGTAAATGACACGGATTACATTCCTATATTTTCTCAATCATCGTAGTTCCATAATATCTCCATAAACTTTCAATTATTTCATGATATTTTGTTAATTTATTCTCCAGTATTGATCCTCCAGTAGTACGAAGAAACTCCCTAAATTATCTCCTTCTTCAAGTCTTCATAATCTGCCCAATATTCTCACAATATCCTTAAAAAATAAATGATATTAGGCACAAATATTCAATTATCTCTAAACCTTCATACGAACATATTAAAGCATAAAAAAACATTATTAAGTGTATAAGGAGAGATTTAATATATATTGTATGTGACTAAGAAAGGTTATATGGGCCTTAATTTGTGTCTAATTTAAACACCCATCAGCTTCGTGGAACCATTATGTTGTAATGATAGATGTCACGTGGATTCCATGTAGTTACATACTTTTCAAATATTCTCTTTGCAAGATATATATTAGAAGCACTTTACCAATCAAGTCTTCCTATGTCAGCATTGCCTTACAACCATAGGAAACAATGGATATGCATTGAACCTTTATGTTTCCACTCATATTTGAATAAAATGGAGATATAGTTACTACAAAAATATAATAGAACCATAATAAACAATTGAAAAGGTATGGAAAATAAATCAACAACACAAATATGTACCAGAATTATTTAGCTTTAAGATATTTTTGGATAACATCCTCTCAAGATATATTGAAACTATGGTGCATAAAAGTGTTAATAAAATGAGGGTATTGGATAGCATTCTCAATTTTCATACGATGCTCATTTAAAGAGTGAGAATGTGAATGAGGATATGCAAACTTGGCCACTTTTTTTCAACTGCACTAAAAGTAGAAAAGAAATATGGACATCCCAATTGAGTAATCATGTAATTAAATTCATCCACACACTTAGTACAATATTCCCTTGTACATTTTAGAGAAGAGAGAAACCGTGTAAGATTCAAAACCAACTTATTATATGGTAAGCCAAAAAATTGGTGACACAACTCTTCAATTGTTGTAGGTGAGTTACCATGTAAAATTTTCTTTACAAAAACTACAATGGTTTCTTGGCTCCAATGGCCCATTATCATGTTCAATAGGTAATATTGAAAGCAAGCATGGATTCCAAATCTATGACCATAGTATCTAGGAATATGCAATGCATACTTATGAAGTTTAATACTAAATATATGTGGTTGCAACCAATCAGCATCACCGTTGGGGAAAAATGTGTGGAATTCCATATATAATAACCCCTCTATATGTTATTCATTGAATGGAGAGGTTCCCATATTGGGACAATACTTTTCTGAGCATGTGAAGAATCAACATTATCAAGAAGTTATCTAATTTCTTCCACTTTTCTCCATTCATTTTGTAGGAAAGCAGAAAAATAATATGGGTGAGAGGGAAAATTCTTATCAAGTAGCCATTCATTATTAATTTCATGGATATGAGGTTCTTCAAGATCTAAAGAAGAAAAAATAAATCCAAGAGGAGACATATGCTGATCTTTCAGGTAGATCATTCACTGAATCATATTCAATTACAAAATCCAAATAATATTGCTAATGTTGTATTTTGAAAATCAATGAAACCATCACTTAATATCTTTTGACATAAAATTCATAATATTTAGACTAAGTGACATGTATCACCATAATTAGGAAGTTAATATATTCAACATGTCTAGGAAGACTTTGCAAAATTACAGAAATATCTTCACGAAAGCTAATTATGTGGCCACTATACTTATATTCCCTACCCATATCATGTGTCACTTGCAAGATAGGTTTCAAACATGCTATTAGAATTTATTAGAATTTAGTAAGAAATTTAAAATTATTAGGTTTCTCTCCAATATCGATGATAGTATATTGACAAAAACAGTGTGCACATATTTCATTCTTACATTGTCTACAAATGAGTCCTTAAAAATATCTCGAAACCTTGATTATGGGATATGATTCTTAGAAAATGCAGCACATTTAAACAAATAACAAGTTATTTATATTCTCTTGAGATATTATATGCATGGCAATCATGTTTTATTGGAAATTAATATGATCTCTATTAGTCATACGATGTTGAGAACCATTCGGAGGACTAAAATTTCTTCTAAAATGTAATTCATCTTCAACAACATGATATTCCCTTCCCAAATGTCAAACATGTGGAATGGATCTATGACAGGGCCTTTCCAAATTTATGGTATGCATTTCTCAAGCCTGAGCTGATGAAATGGTTTATTTGTCACAAAAACTTATAAATTAGATGTCCAACTAATTATAAATGAAAAAATGGAAAAAATAATAAATTTCATTCGACATTTACGTTTTTTTGGTGATGTCGATGAAGGTTATGAGATGGTTCATATTCGCTTCTAAAAATAGTGGATGGAACATTTGGGGAGTTATTTTCTATGCCTCTATGTAAATGAGTTTTTTCCTGCTAAAAATAAAATAAAATTAAATTAAATTTCCAAGAAAACAAGGATTCAAAAATGACAAAAAAAATACATTGAAAATTTACATTAGTTTAAAATTTTATTTTTTGGATTTCATTTTTCCGAACTAATCATGTGAAATCATGTTTTAACCATAAAAGGTTATAAAATGCAATTCTAGCTAACTATAAATGAGAAATGAGAAAAAAAATCATATTTTTTCATCTTTTAAATTTGTTTGGTGATGTGGATGAACACTATGATACGGTTCCTATTCACTTCTAATATCAGTAGATGGAACATTTATGAATTTCATTTCTATGCCTCTATTGAAATTATTTTTGTCTTGTTCGAAGAGAATATAATATGTAATAAAATTCAATCCCCAACCAACTAAAAATTTAAAAAATGAAAATCAAATCAAATACATTTAACATTTACATGAATTTTCCAATTTGATCATGCATGATAATGCAATGGAAGGTTATGACTTTCTCCATATTCACTTCTGAGATTAGCAAGTGGAACACTTAGGGAGTTAATTCACACAACTTTATTAAAATGAGGTGTATCCTATTCAAAAATAAGAAAAATACCTTATAAGTTAGGTAAAAAGAAATTAAAATAGAGGAATATAATAAAACAACTAGTATTGTAGCTAAAATCAAAATAACATTGGAGTACCTCCATTTTTATACATGAAACACTATCAAGGATGATTGATTCTCTTGGCAGGAAAAAATTACTTTAAGAAGGGGGATTGGAAGATCCGATTTTTTGGAAATTGACTCTAAATTATCAAACAAATGGCCAAGTAAACTATCAGTGAAATCATCACATACAATGTCATCATTGCCTCCACCATGGATTTCTTTGCAACCATTGGCCTTTCTCGAAACTTGCAATTACAGACATAGAAGGGTTAGGCTGGAAATTTGCATCCACATCATTGAGATGATGATCTTCCCAATGGTAATATGTTTCCCCAATATTATGAATATTTTCAGGAGAGCATCAAACAAGAATATTATGTTGACGAGGAACATATTATGACAATCAAATATCAATGGGAAATGTTCTTTCTATGATATCATCCATAGTATGATACTTACGAGGAATTCAAAAATATTTTTGAAGAGTGGATTCATTTTTTCTTATATGAGATGTAGCTTTTCTATACTCCTTTATTATGTCTGTATTTCGTTGATACCATAAACTATGACTTTGACTAGAACTGTGACGTGATGCTGATGACCAATTATATTTTCTTCTACACATGCATGTGCCTTCATATGACATGTCTACAGTGAATAATAACATATTTATAGTGGAACCATAAATATTGAACATAACATATATTTAATGTAAGCAAACATAGAAGAATTAAAAGGGCACATTTTTTTTTTGGCAACCATATAAAAGCATGAAAACGGTATATGGTATTTTGAAAACCACATAAAAATATAAAAATGTATTATGCTTTTTCCAAATGGATAAAAACAAAGTTGGATTATTCCAAATGTGTAAAACAAAAAGGGCTAAAATTTCTTGTTTCATATTAGAAAAAGCATGGGAAACCCATATTATTTGAACACAATAATATAAGAATTATATGAATTGAAAGTATATATAAATATTTGAAACTATATATTATAAAAATATAAATATAAATATTAAAATGTGCATAAAGACATATCATTGTTTGAGAATCAATGAGAAAATCCATACAGGCAACAGTTCCAAAAGCAATTCCAAACTCAATCACATCATTGGCCAATCATAATGTCATATAATAGGAAACAAATTTCACTACAATTACACATCAGAACCACACCATGTAATATTCGAAATGGAATATAACGAGGACAATTTGTATTTATATATTTGGATTTTTTTTCCAACAACTTCCATCTGAAGCCCCAATCATCCTCAACTTGCATCTGAAGCCGCAATTTTCATTCAATGCAGCATCGACCAAATTGGAATTTTTTGATTCTTCTATAGACTATACATAAGCAGAGCCATCATTGACAAAACATGTTAGTTAATTCTTGTATATTTCTAATTACATACACCGTATGTTAGTGATCGAAACAAATGAAAAACCCCATTCATTTTTTATTACATCAAACAAGTAGATTGTAATACACATACAGAGGATAATCTCCATAATCCTTCTCCATACACATTTGAAACAATTTACTTTTATAAAACACTCCATTCCTAGGCGGTGAAGTGCCCCCAAGTTGAACATAAAACCCTCACAAAACCCTATCAAGACTATTACAAACATAAAATTTAGAATGCATTTTATTGTACATATGTTTGAGAACAACCCACTCATATTTTATACTTCTTATTGTTTCCAATAATGAAAATAATCCCAAGTATCCAATTCATATTCATCATATATTATTAAAGGCCTTTGTAAATGGATTCATTAAAAAAAAAAAAAAAAAATTGTGAATGGGATCATTTTGTTCGTAAGGATAAAACTACCATTCATCCAAAAATAGACTCTGTTTTGTATCTTCAATGTATGAATCACAAATAAAGTCTTGAATGTGTGAATCAAAAATAAAAATGAGTTATGTGCCCATTTTTATTAAGGTATTCAACATCAAAATAATTACCTTAATTATCGAGGAAAGAAACCATAGATCAAAATTCATTATGGAGATATGATTGCAATGCAATAAGAAAGAATGGTTTTACAAATATTTCTTCCATTTCTTACAAATAGTGCTAAACTTTATCACAATCAATAAAGGGAGCTAGAGAAAGACAATTTCAAGAATTTCAAATAGAAAATAACTGGAAATAGTTATATCCATGATCAAACACTCAAATAACCTAGCATAAAAAAAATATATGTAAAATCAACAAAACAATTTTCAATTAATGTTGAATAAAAGTAAAAGTAACATACATATGTAATCTTCCATCTACACATAGTGGAAAATTCTCATATACGTATTATATAAAATCAAATAAATCATAAAACCATTATTACAATACCCAACTAAAATTCATAATTTTAGAAACTTAATGTTTTCAATCCCACATTACTAATTCTGATAAACCTATATTTAGGTTAATTTTTGTATTAAAATATTTTAAATATCAATATTAATTTTAATGCTTAATATAATATTAAAATCAATCTATTTCATTGATAATAGTTTAATTAACATGAAACCATTTTTTGAATGTTAAAAAGTTTATTCTTATAAACCTCATATCATAAAATATCCTTATGCTACATGAACCAAATGATGTAAAAATATCAAATTATTATTTGAAAACAACTTTGCTGTGTGCATCGTGTCATAATCTGAAACCATTAGATCATAGGTTAGACGATTGAAACACATTTAGCCATTGGATTGAAAAGCAGTTACAAATATTTAATTTACAAATAACTAATCGCTCATTAATTAGGCTTCTTCGTGTACGCTCGGCCATTTAGAGTCTGAAATGAACCCTCGCCAGGAAGACATAGCGTCGCCTGCTCATATCGAGTTCGAAGAGGGGATTCCATTGGATAAACTGTTGTAAAAATGGTATAGTGCTTCGAAATCTAAGTGGTACAGGATCGCTGAGGTAGAGAAAAAGTTTCTTCTATTGATCATTTGCGAAGACCAAAAATCCCCTAAGACTGGTCTGATCTGAAAACAGATCTTGGAAGTAAGGCCTTAGGCCAAGAAATTGAATAACTCCTCTCTTGCCGAATGACTATAGAGTGGTGATTCGAGTTATTTTGATCGGCATTACTCTGTATTTGACAGGATTAAAATGGAAAACGGGACCGATATTTGGCTAAGCACTCCGGTCGCTTCTGCGGAGTGTTTCTTTTGTTGATCATTTATGAAGACAAATAATCTCCAAGAATGGTCTGATCTGAAAATGGATCTTGGAAATAGGCTTTAGGCCAAGAAATTGAAAAAAACCCTTTTGTTGTCGATTGAGTATATAGTGGTGATTCGTGTGTTTTTTTGATCGGCATTGCTCAGATTTAATTACGACACAAATGAGTTTGTTGATGAGTTTTTTTGAAAGCATTGTACAGAAGTGCATGAAAGTGGAAATTTCTGAAAGTTAACTGGGTTATTGTCTTTTTTATCAATGTTTAAAGTAAATTTGATTTCAATTCTTTTTTTGCTCTGCATCATTCAGTGCCACTCAATTGGAATTAAAAGATACGTATTTTGGTTTCCCTTTACCATATTGGTTTTACCTTACGGATAATACAAGTGTGCGTAGTAGACTCCAGATACTTTGACTGGTATAAACAGCCTTTCAAAAGGTATAAATTATTTATGATCAGTGGAATTATAATTTTTCATTCATGTATGTTTTTTAACCTGTAATATGAATGAATAAAAAAACAGTTATGCAATCATCTGCTGAATAAGAAAGGATGTTAAAATGCTTTATTAAATTTTGGAGGAAAGTTGTGAAACACATTGTGTTGCAAGGTTGGGCCAGTTGTAATTCATTTAGTGTTGATTTATAACAAAATGAGTGTTTTTTGAAATTTAACAAAGTCTGGAGTGTTACTTAAGGGTTCGAAACCTTGGATGTAACTGAGGAAGGTTGACTGGCACTTTATTTATGAATAGAAGTGAATATGTTTTTGTCTTTTTCCAATGTATTCTACAAACGAAATATTGCTTTATGATTGTGAGAGAGATTATTGTCATTTAGAGTTTTTTTAATGATATTTTAAAAAGAAATATTACTTCTTTTTCTTTCTTTTTTAAGTAATAAGCAGAATTTAATGTTTTTTCAAAGGAAATAGATTAGGTTTTATTTTTTAAAGTTTTTTTTTCTTAATTTTATAATTATATGTGGGTGTTAATATAGTACAGGGTAACTAATGCCACTTGAAATTTGCTGACCCTTGTTAAGAGAAAATTGCGAAGACGAAAAACAAGGAACTGTGCATGGAATTGCATCTCCTTTGATCCACCTTGCATACAAAACCGAATGCTCAAATTGGGGTCATTCGAAGTCCAGAAAAATTAGATCCCTTCATTGGGTTCCTTTGTAATTGGGAACGGCCATGACACAAATGAGTTTGTTGATGAGTTTTTTTGAAAGCATTGTAGAGAAGTGCATGAAAGTGGAAATTTATGAAAGTTAACTGGGTTATTGTCTTTTTTATCAATGTTTAAAGTAAATTTGATTTCAATTCTTTTTTTGCTCTGCATCATTCAGTGCTACTCAATTGGAATTAAAAGATACGTATTTTGGTTTCCCTTTACCATATTGGTTTTACCTTACGGATAATACAAGTGTGCGTAGTAGACTCCAGATACTTTGACTGGTATAAACAACCTTTCAAAAGGTATAAATTATTTATGATCAGTGGAATTATAATTTTTCATTCACGTATGTTTTTTAACCTGTAATATGAATGAATAAAAAAACAGGTATGCAATCATCTGTTGAATAAGAAAGGATGTTAAAATGCTTTATTAAATTTTGGAGGAAAGTTGTGAAACACATTGTGTTGCAAGGTTTGGCCAGATGTAATTCATTTAGTGTTGATTTATAATGAAATGAGTTTTTTTTTAAATTTAACAAAGTCTGGAGTGTTACTTAAGGCTTCGAAACCTTGGATGTAACTGAGGAAGGTTGACTGGCACTTTATTTATGAATAGAAGTGAATATGTTTGTCTTTTTCCAATGTATTCTACAAACGAAATATTGCTTTATGATTGTGAGAGAGATTATTGTCATTTAGAGTTTTTTTAATGATATTTTAAAAAGAAATATTACTTTTTTTTCTTTCTTTTTAAGTAATAAGCAGAATTTAATGTTTTTTCAAAGGAAATAGATTAGGTTTTATTTTCTAAAGTTTGTTTTTTTCTTAATTTTATAATTATATGTGGGTGTTAGTAGTCCAAGCGCTCATCACAGTGAGATTTATTCTTCTTCAGTTGTATTTTTGTGTGGGGAAAAATAACTTTCCGGAATTCCCCTTTTACCTTGACGATGGAGGACGGTTCCCCTTTTACCTTGACGATGGAGGACGACAGTGACTGCCAGTTGCAGTAACAGGGAGTGATCTAACTGAACTTTTTTGTTTGGGATTAAGCCTTCAGCAGTCGACCTTAACCCACTGGCTTAATTTGAATTTTGGTCTGAATCTTTCATTTAATATTTTCGAGAGAGAAAATGATTGAATGTCATTTCAAACTTATAATGACTCTTATTGGCTAGGGCTGTGGGAAAGTAAAGTACGGGTGCTGGTCATTTTTAATTAATTGTGTTGGATTTTGGAAATACATAGTATAAAGTATTTACAATTTTTATTAATAGGATATTCAGTTTTGTTTTTTCAACAATTTAACAATAAATTTTTTAAATAATTTCTTTTATAACAGAAAATATATTTAAAATCATTAAAAATCTCTCAAGCATCCAGCATTTAAAATCATGAAATTAATTTTGAAATTCCTATTTTCCCAGCAAAATTGTATAAACTACTCTTTTAATTATATCTCTTAATTATACCCCGTTAGCCATTGTCTCAACTTTCTTTACTCGTTGGCAGTTTTGAAATTATCTGTCTCTACTTTCTTTACTTTCTTTACCTTATTTGCAGTTTCGACTTTCTTTACTCATTTGCAGTTTCGAAATTATCTGTCTCAACTTTCTTTAATATTTTCGACTTTCTTTACCCATTTGCAATTTCAAAATTATTTGTCTCAAATTTCTTAGCTCATTTTAATATTTTCGAGAGTCAGAAATGTTATATTTTGGAGAGTGAGAAAATGGTTGACAATAAGATTTTGAAAAAATTATATAGAAATTTTTGAAGAATTTGTCTATTAATAATGATTAAAATAAATAAATAAATATTTATAATAATTATGATAGATTGATGGGAAATCAAATTAAAATGATAATAACTATAATTTAATAATTAACAATTTTTTTCAATTTTATTTTTATTAAATTATATATATATTAAAAATATACATGATAGGTAAATGTGTTTGATACATGAATGAATGTCTTTAATAGTGATTAATTTTTCATTCATGATTTTTGAAAAAACTTTAGTTATGTATATAGTTATTTGTTTAACATCATTGTAAATTTTTTTCTTCTATTTAGGTAGATAAGTGTTTTCAAACAATAATTATAGCTTCATTTATGATTTTAAAAAAAAAAATAGTTATGCATATAGCTATTTCATTTTATTCCTCCACACAATCATTATTTTTAACTTATTAGGTAGATAAGTGTTTTCAAACAATAACTATAACTTCATTTATGATTTTTGAAAAAACTTTATTTTTAACTTATTAGGTAGATAAGTGTTTTCAAACAATAACTATAACTTTATTTATGATTTTTGAAAAAACTTTAGTTATGCATTTAGGCATTTCTTTAACATCATTGTAAATTTGTTCTTTTATGTACCCTATTAAAAGGCATTATGAATCCATAATTTTTATATATTATCATTTTCATTCAATTACAAACACTACCTTTTGAAACAATAACTATAGGTTCATTCATAAAAAGCCTATTACAACAATGCAAAGTTCACACATAGAAGCTCCAATCACTTTCAATGAGCTCATTGAAGTAAGCTTGCTTCAAAAAGGTTCTATTATACATCTTAAAAGTTGGACTACTTTAACTATTGGTCCATCAATATAAGTTTGTTACAAAATTCTTATTTAAGCATTACATATTAGACTATAGATAGGTGGTCACATCAAATTATAATTACACATTCCTTGATCATCTAAGCACTTATAGTTGAATTCTTTCTAAGTTACTTTCTTACGATGTTTCCTTTCTTATAGTTGAATTCTTTCTAAGTTACTTCCTTACGATGTTTCCTTTCTTATAGTTGAACTTTTTCTAATTTTCTTCCTTACGGCGTTTCCTTTGCAACCATTAGGAGCAATTGCTAGTTTAAACCTAATTTCATTTGACCCCAAATAAACTTAAAAAGTTATTAAAGATGAAGTTGTGAAAATATATGATAATAGTGGCGATTACATTAATGTAATACATGTAAAATTTATTATTTATAAATTTTTATATTAATTGTTTAATCACTTATTATCATTAATATTTTTATTGTTAATAACAATAATGAAAATGATGAAAAGCAGAATCAAATGCTCCAAATGTCTAATAAGATATAAAATATTAATAGAGATGTTGATATCACATTAGATAATCAAAATAATAATATTAATAATTTTTTTTTTTTGAATAAGACTGAATCTATTAAGAAGAGAAATATGGTACAAACAGAGCTCGCATAGGAGCGAAGCTAAGGAAGCAAGGGAACCGGAAATGATATAGTATCAACTTCGGTCCCAAAGAGCAACCATGACAAAAGTGACAGGTAACAAAGAGAACAGAGAAGAACAGGCAATACAGAGGAATTTACCCAGCATGGGCAGAGTCTCCCATACGACATTTTTTCCCTTTCTTTTTACTGACTTTGACCCAACCATTCTGATCTGGCTGGACTAGAACCACTTGCAGACTGTTCTGTGCTAAAGGTGAAGTCTCCTTGTCTGAGTCGGAAGAAGAAGACTCATGAGAGCGTTTCTGCGAAATTAAAGGTGCAGAAGGATCCTCGGGTCGATCTGATGGCGGGTCCTGTGGAGGCTCCACATTCTCCTCTTCCACTTCTATATCCTCCTCATCAGAGCTGGAGGATTCGAAGTCATCCATAGAGGGTCTGTCACAAGGTTTCCAACTCTTGGATTTGGGTTTACGATTGAGGTTCTTCTTTTTGTCGAGGAACGTTGCACATGAGTTCTGGAGATGACCTGTCTGATGGCAGTGATGACACCTGAAGGCTGTGTTCTCATAGTCCAACGATTGCGCCCAATGGAAGTCCCCAACTTTCAGGATAATCTGATCTGGCAGCCCTTTGCTAATGTCAATTTCCGCGCAAATTCTGCCAAAGGTATAAATACCCTTCTCCGCCCTTGATGTATCTGTTGCCAAGAAGCGGCCAAGGGTATCCCCGATTGATTGAAAAACAGAAAAATGCCAAAGATGAGCAGGGAGATTTGGAAGCCTTACCCAAATAGGAAGCTTGGTGATGACAGCGGTTGAGGGGTCAAAGTCTGGGAACCAGGGGGTGAGGAAAAGACCAGCTGAACCCCAGAACCAGGGGCCTCCCGTTAAGGCTTTCTGATAGTCTTCGTTGAAGGCGAAGGCTACAATAAAGAAGCCTTTCGAGCATAAAAATACTTTGCTGTTGTTGGTCCAATTGGTGTGAATCCACTGGTAAAGATCAGCAGTATGGGGCCATAGCCCGTTAAATCTGCAAATGATGGCAGTTTCTGCAAATGTCTGGTATTGATCATCCAGAGTAGGATGGGTGATTTCAATAGCTGGGGCTTTCTCCATTTTGTCCACCAAGAAAGGTTTGGGAGCCTCCGCTGGTGGCGCAGTGTTCTTGGCAGGTTGTGCATGAACCGCATCTTTGTAGGAAAAACCCTTGGAGGCAGAGGATTGCCCAACAACACCTCCCCTTAGCCGAAGAGATAGGAGCACTGTGGCATTTCTTGCAATTTTGTAATAGGAAAGAGGCAGATTAAAGTCAAGCTGTTTACCTGCGAAGAGAAGCCGCAGAAGGGAGGAAGGAATCCCCACCCTTTTCTCTAGGATCTGTGCGAGATGGCACACAGTGAATGAGGGTTGTACCTCAAGGAGCAGGGTTTTGCCTGTCAAAAGAATTATTTGAATCTGAAATGTCATTTGCTGGAGATGAGAAGGATCCCAGCTGCCAGGAAGGGGCATTGAAGTCGTTTCAGCAGGTTCTCTGGGCTGCAAGGCTAGCTTCAGATCCAGATGGGATTTCTTCTGCAAGTGGAAGTTCAGAGCAGCAGTAGCCCAGGTACAAAAACTGCTAACAAAGGCGTAGAGGAAAATGGGGCGGCGGCCATGAAAAGGAAAGGCAAGGTCGCCCATTCCTGTCATCTCACGTTTAGTCGGCCAAAGGACAGTGATGGCCGTGGCTGTTGCGTGCTAAGAGACGCTCCATTTGCCCGCAAGAAATTGACCCCTGGCTTCAGACGTCGCCGCGTCCTCTGCATTGATGCGAATATTCAGAAATCCGTTCCTCCTCCTCGCAGGGGTCTGCCTGTATTCAGAGAAATGGCGGCAGAGCCAGGCCTGCGCGAACCAACAAGCGGCGGCGGCTCTTGGTGTTTGAAACCCTAGGGCAGGATTGAGAGGTTTTCTCATTAGTCCTTCATTAAAATTCATGGAAGATACTGATATCAATAATATTAACATTATTATGTGATGTTTAATATTATTTTTTTCTGCAGACTAATCCCTATTATACACATTTTTTCTCCTTCCATTCCACCCATGGGTTTCAAACCTTTAGTGATCTTCTTACAAAAGCAGTGCCTTAACGATTGTACACCCCATCTGCCGTATATTCACATGGGCTTAGCGATGTTAGATATTAATATTAATATTTAAAGGGATTAAAACCCATTAATAGTATATATTTTTAAATATAATTAGTATTAAAAAAATAATTAATATTTATCAAACCTTATTAATTTAATATTGATATTGATATTTAATATTAATATTCAATAAGCGATCTTCCAATAGAGGCATTGAACACATAACTGCTACATTAGAAGAACATCTCCCCATGCTAGGATTTATAAGCGACCCTTACAACCAATATAGTTGGATTGATATTACTGACATTAATGATAAAAAGACCTACATAGCAATCTGTTATTTTCCCCCCATTAATTCTAACTTCTATAAGAAAAAGAATCTAGATAAAAATAGTCCTTACAATGGTTTAGAGAATGATATTTCTAGCCTAAGGAATGAAGGTAATATCCTTTTAATGGGTGACTTTAATGCTTGAACTTCAAGCAACCAAGCTATTCTTCTAAGCAATCATTCCAACCCCAATCCTCTTTGGTTAGACGAAGACCTTACTCTGGCTAGCCGACACAAAAGGAGCTCTGAAGACCTTGAGGATAATTTTTTTGGGTCGGAGCTAGTCAAGCTATGTAGTGCTTAGGATCTCATAATTTGCAACGGTCTAAAGAAGTGGCCCAATTCTAGCAAGATGACCTGCATCCATGGGCTTGGCAGGAGTGTGGTAGACTATGTTATTTCTGATCTCCCTTTATACAACGAAATAATAAATTTTGACATCTTAGATGACCACGAGCCTGACTCTGATCATAGGCCTTTACTCATAACTCTCAATTTTGTCATGCATAGAGATCCCATAGAAGATAATCCTTATAGTCAAAAGAACTTAATCTTTGATAGAAATAAAAACGATCTCTTTCTAAATGAATTAAAAACTAATTTGCTTCCTTTATCTAGTATAAACAACATAGATGTCTTTATTAATCTCTTCTGTTGCTTTGTGGACTTTAGAAAGGCTTTTGATACGATTCCTAGAAATAACCTATGGAATAGATTAGAAGAGCTAAATGTTCCTTTCGAGCTAAGAGCGGCCGCTATAAGGTTATACGAGAATGTAATTGCCAAGTTAAAGAGCAATAAGGGGTGGTCAAAAGATATTAAGTGTAATATTGGAGTTAAACAAGGTTTCACCCTCTCCCCTACCCTATTTGGCATTTACATCTACAATAGAAGGTTTTAGAGGAAGCGGATGTGGTGGTACATCACGTCTCCCGGAATGACTTTCTACATCTATAACGCGGATATTCTCACACTTCCCTAGCGAGATAACATTGATAGTTTTATACTGAATCACTTACATATTCAGACTATTATCCGGGGTTTAAAATTTTTTTTTTCAGTACCTATAGACAGCCATGGAATATAAGAATTTTCATGAAAATTATTTATTTTGGGCTTGACCTCCCCTCTTCTCAGTCCATCTAGTAGACTTATATATCTATATATATATTACTTGTATTTCTCAGGTTTTTCTTTTCAGAGTTTTTTCCAACTCTAGATTATTGCTAGGCCCTTCCTCAACTTTCCAGTTTGCAGGCCTTATAAAATTTTCAACATTTTAAAGTTGCAGCATCGAGGTATAGATGTGTGCATCCTCGCATACATCTATCTATACTCAGTTAACCTCCATTGCTCCAACTACTTTCCCAGCAGTTTATATGGACGGTACACAGATGCTCTGTTCATTGTATTTTTACATATGCTTACAATCTTACCTCACACAAACTTTTATCACACACTAGATTGTTCAATAGGATTCCCCCTTTATTTTACTGTTACAAACATTCAACATGTGTGACACTCTGGTACAGATTCAACTGTTCCATGGGAAAACTAGGAAACAAATCCTCTTGCTTCAATCAAATGGAGGTAGAGAATACTGAACTGGATAGTTTAGAATTCCTAGTGTTAGATCCTCGTCCTTAGTTAGGATTCAACTTCTGCTTTCATATGTTTACACTTACATTTAATAGAATAATTTAAATTCTAAATTTTACAATTCTTTCCATTGTAACACAGCTGACATACTGAACCCCATACTGCTATCACAGGGTTGTTGTTTTCTACTTTCTGTTATTGGTTACAGGGAATTCTGTGCCATCATTATTGTTATGATAGGTTTAGTTGTTTGGTACTTGCTGTTCATGGGTACTGTTTTGTTAACATTTTCTGTTTATACACACAGAATTTAAATATTCCTTTAAAAGATAGCAAGCTATACCTATACATAGTTATTAGATTTGTTGTTCAATTGATCTATCCTCACTAATCTCATTACTACAATGTATTCATCCCTTCAACCCAACCATTTGTCTCTGCTATCAATAGCTTTAGTTTGAAATTTCATGAGTTACTGAAAAATTACTCCATCTAACATTTGCATAATGTACCATAACATAACAATTCATAATTTGCATAATGAACCATAATATCACAATTCATAAACTACATAATGAACCATAACATCAAATTTCATAAAACAGGGATATGTTTATTACAGACTTACAGAAATCTCCAAATTTATGCATGCACCCTCTACTATGACCAGTCCACCCTACCTTAGAGTTCGTTTATCTCCAGAACTCACCCCCGAGCTGAGATCCTCCAAGAACAGACTAACCTCCATCTGTTCTGGAGCAGCTTATTTAAGCTGTGCTTTCCCCAAAGCCTGTTTCCAATTCTGCGTCCAGAATTTCAGGATGCTTTATTCCTGTTTAGCCTAGGCTTCCCATTTTGGGACTCTTTAAAGCTGCTTTAAGCTTTTCCTCAGCTTTTCCATCTTTTTCTCACCTCTTCCCAACTACTCCTCTTCATTGGGGAAATTTAGATTTTTTCCTCAAAAATCTAAATTAGAAATAATTTCTTTCAAGGATTTTTGAAAGATTTTGGGGAAAGTCTTTTTCCTTTTCCATCACCTCATGGATTAGGCATGTGATCTCATTTTCTCATCTAGTCATAGTGCATACATAATATTTTATTTATTTTTCATAAATAAATAGTTAACCACATCCACACAATAATTATCCATTGGGGTCCACTCCCCTTTGGATTTATGTTCAAATGTCTCATTTGAAAAGCATAGAACTTGGGGTGTTACATATTCCCCCTCTGAAAATAAACACCGTCCTCGGTGTTGACAACTATCTACTTAGTTTATTTTGAACATAATTATGAATGTTGTTCCATCATCTTAGCTTCTCTGTTCCATGTAGCTTTTCAGCAGTAAAGTGCTCCACTGCACCTTTACTCTAGCTACTGTTCGATTTCGCAATTCCATTTCTTCCCGCTTTCATCTTGAAGCGACTCTGGAAGGAAATTCTTCTTCTGGTTCCACCTGGACCACATTCCAATCAATCATGTGAGAAGCATCATGTACAAAAATTAAATTTTTTTTTTTTTTTTCCAACAAGGAGACATGAAACACATCATGAAATTTAATATGCAATGGTAGGGCTAGTTTATAAGCCATTAGTTTCCCTCCTTTCCAACACCTTCCTCATTGTTACACTTTAACGTTGATTTTTCAACTTTGACAAAGATTTCTTCTTCGTCCTGATTAGTTTCCAGCAGAGTACTCTTCTGCTTCCACTCTATTTACTGATGCCTTATGCAGTTGGTTTTCTTCCTACTTCTTTGCAAGAAGTCTGTCTGGAAGATCTTTTATTCTGGTTTCTTTGTCCACAATTCATACCAATGTAAGTAATATCAGGTACATACAATTTATAATTCACAACAACATTCTGCATTTCAATAACTTAAGAAATTCAGTTATTAGTCAAACCGTTCAGGTTCATAATAGTTTAGTGCACTTTTAGTACACTACTTATCCTTTCTTGTTTTTCAGTGAGATTCTTTCCTCACGCAACTTGGTCCAGTTCAGATTTTCTTGAGTTTCTAGGTGATTTATCTTCACCTTTTTTTTCTCCTTGGTTCCAGAGTGTACACTTTCCTGTTACACACTTAGCTAAACAATTTTACACTTTTCATTAGTACTCATAAATGAAAGAAAACAATTGTATCATATGCATGTTTATGCTTACCCTTTCTCAGTTCATAGCCGTACTTCCAGTATCTTATCATTGTTTTCTTTTGTTAGTCAATCAATTTAATTAGTAATAACTAGACTCGTTAATAATCTCTACAATTCAATGCTTACTTCCCACATGAAATTTTTGCCTCTAACCTCTTTTATGAATTGTATCCACTAGTTCAAAACTTACGTGAATAAATTTGGAGCTGATGGGTTTCCCCCACACCCAAGTCCAAATGTATCTCATCCTCTTTTCTCTCAGTTGGTAGTTGTATGATTTCCCACTATTTCCCTGTCTTGAATTTAAGACTCAGGAAATTTAAATAAAATTTACACCCACAAAATTTTATAGTATGCATACATGTAATTACTATCATTCATCACCTTCACAAGTATGACTACTTGATAATGTCAAAAATAAATTTGACACAATTTCCCCTTTTTCAAGGAATTACCATAATTTATACATTTACTAAAATTGTTTTTTTTCTTTTTTTTTTCGTGTTTGTACATTCCCGATGATAAATTGAGGAAATTAATTACTTCATTAGTTTCAGTTCTACCCTAGCTAACTCACCTGGGAAAATTTGATTTATCCCTTCATTCATTCATTCCTAACTCAATGTAAGGGATCTGCATTACATTATTTAATATGCAATGTTCCACAACTACTAACCCAACTATTTAACTGGGTTTATAACTCATACTTAAGTTTACCACTTCATTATTTTCCATGCATATGAGCTAAAATATGTTTATCACAAAATACTTTAGTCATTAAATATACTTGTCTTGAACCTCATCTTGGTAATTTTTCCAATCAAATTTTTTTTTTTTTCCACATTATACTTTTACCACTTAATCTACCACAATAGTATTTATTTCTCTTTTAACCATAATTAGAGTAATAATATTCCGACCATATGGTAAAATATGTCCTTCCACTTTACTTGCAACTTTTAAGGTAAATTCACTTTTAATATTCCCTAGGTGAATTTTTCTTCTCCCTTAATCCCGTGGTTATAAGGTTTGAGTTTTTCTAACTGAACTAAATTATCATGTATGAAGATATTATATTCATACAACTCAACAAAGTTAACATTATAACATATAACAAGATCACCTATATTTATAATGTTAATTGTAGATTTAACTTATGTCCCACGTGCAATTTGTTTCATTTTACTCTATCATTTCTCATGATAATTATTATTATTATATATATATATTTAATAGTTAATTAAGAATTTTCAACTTATATTTAACATACCTCTATTAAATATAAATTGTCCTTTTCCTATTATCCACCTTTCTCTAGATATTCCAATATAAACTTCCTTTCTTCTTTTGTTCCAATAACTATGGTAACACATAGTATTATATAACGTATTTGGAACATATATCACCCCACAATTATTCCTTCAAGACACGTATTTTTTTTTCAATTCTAATTTAAATACAATTTATAATGCCAAAGTTCACACCGGTTCAACTTATTAATTTCAACTAAAGTGCACTACTAAAATATTCAAATAAAGTGCCATTGTATTAAATCCCACTTATTTATTTTCAAGAATATATCCTCTAGTGTCTCTGTTAAACTTCAGATCTCTTTTCCACCACCTCTTCCTAATACTATTCAAGATTCCTCGTGCACATTAACCACCATATAGTATAAGTTTAGACCCTAGGTTCAGTCATCTCTTTTCTTTTTATACCTTCATATAAGTCATACCTACATATGTCACTTATAGCTATAACACATATGTTTCTTTTATCTATATATATATATATATATATATATATATATATATAGATATCCTTGATAACATCTCTTGAGTGCACATAGATAGATATATATACATATATAACACCCTTATATATATATATAAGCCACATATAACAATTTATTTGATGCGCCCCCTTATACATAGTTCCTATATAGTTAAACTATGCCCCCCTTGAAGTTATTCTTTAATACTTCTACTTATTCGCATGTAATAGGTATAGGCGTATATAGTAACCACCCTTCTGCTCCATGAAATCTAGATTAACATTGTGTTTTAAATTTTAGATCATACTTACTCACTTTATCTCTATACCTCTTTATCCCTTTTTGACAAACCACCCATATTTAAAATCCTAGGGTTTGTGCAAGTTCAAAATCACGAATATACATAGAAGTCAAACATTCTACCGATTCGTGCCTCATATATATAAATATTTAACATGGTATATATCTGCACCGTATATATATATATATATATATATATCTAATAGTATAATATATATATATCTGTCCATTAGGTAGGTATCTAATTTTATATATAATTGCGCATTAGATATATATATACCATTATATAGCCGCCCCTTTTTATAGGAATTTAAATTTATACCTGTTGGCTCACGAAGTATATATCTAACATTATATATAGCCACACCTTATATAAGCATTTTTAATGTTTTATATTGGCCCGATTTATTTATTATGCCTGGTTACTATTTTATTTCGGCATAACTTTGATATATACACGTATAATATTTTACATCATTGCTTGTGCAACGACAGCGCGGTTCACATGGTAACCCCTGCGCGGTATGGCAGGGAATGATGGTCGTTTATCATGAATCTTCTTGGCGGCCCATCCGGGTTTTTTTTTTTTTTTTTTTTTTTCTCCTTGTATCGTGACACGTTAGTACTACCGAAAGGAAACTCCGTGGCAGTTGGTAGGAAAATCGTGTTTACGTTAACGCCGCGCCGTTTGGAATGTGATGCCGGAGTTTGCAGGGAGGTAATTGGTTTGCTATGCAGCCTGTTTCTGTCTTATTAGCTGAAGAGTTTGTGTGGGTTACCTCCCCTACGCTGCAGAGTTTTTCTCTGTGTTCCCGTGGCGTGTTGCTCACATTTCCGAAAGCCAGCGTCCTACCAGTGTACTTCGGTCTGTAACCAACTTACACATATCTCCCGAACTGGAGAGGAAATCGAGCAAGTTAGTCGAGCGAGGTTGAATCCCTAGCTACGCCGAAATTTTGGACGGCAGGGTACAGGAAAGGGTATATAATAGTATTAACCTCCTGCTGAGCAGGACGCATTGTCAGATCAATACAATCCCCCTTGGGATTTCATAAGGCCAACGACTGTGCGCCGATATAACCTCTGATTTCTCCGGGCAGAGAGCCAATACTGAACTAGGGTTCCGGCTTCCTATTTTAACCTTCCATCGATGGACTCATCTTTGTCTGTATTGCCTTCTCCTGTCTATCTCGTTTTGTTTTTGTTGCAGGGGTGCAGGTCGTTTTGATTTGTCACATGCTATTCCATTTCATTGTGCAGGCATCTCACGTTTCCGGCTTCGAGCCAAGCGTTTCACCTCCGTGAGCAGATTGGGGTTTCAGGTATTCTGTTATAGCAATACCTAGTTTCATAATTTGGTAGTCGTGTTGCTATTACCTTAGTTGTATAATAGTCTGTCTACCGGAAACAGGTTTTCTTGGGGTTTTCTGTCTGGTTTTAATGATGCAGCGCCAGGTTATGTCGTTTACCACCTATACCCCTGCATGTGGAAACTGTAGGTTGGAAGCCAAATTTCACATTTAGCAACCGAATCGTATCCCAGATCTCAGGATCCCGGTTGCATTTCAAGTTGCAGGGACGTTACTTTCTTCCCATGCCGCGGGATATAACCCGGCATACTTCTGCGTAACCTATTTAGTGTATTTACATTCGTCGTTTAATGTCAGCGAATTGTATTGTTTAACTATTTTTCTAGACTTTACATATTTCATATTATGCTGGAAACGTAGCAGAGGAACGTAATTGAATCTTATCAATTTTTCTCACAGTTTGCACAGGTCAAAGGGACTGCATCAGTCTCCAGTACGCGTGCCGCCATGGAGATGTCGCGCTGTGAGTAACCTAATGACCGTAAACGCCATGATACCCATGTATCATGCCGCAGTGGTTTCGCTTTGATATATCATTACATTTGTTTTTCTGTTTGTTGCGGAAATGGGATAATCACCATCGTGTAGCATTTACAAAGATTCAACTAGATCAATAATTCTTTCCAGCCTATGCCTATAATAGTTCAAATCTGGTTGCGCTGTCATAAAATTTACTGGGGCATACCTTCCTAAATATGATTACACTGTCATATCGTTTATAGTGTATATCTTTTTTTTTTTTTTCTCTACCTTTCGCACTGTATATCCGGGTTCGAATAGTAGTATTATATAAAAGTCATTTCGTTTTATTTTCGAACGGTTCTAATGGAGGCGACTCGAGCCATGACGCTCGACTAATAGGGTAACATTAGCTAATCAACGCATTGGTCAACGCATTGCACAGTAGTTTAACTCTCCGCTAATGCCGATAGCTGTACAGATCATATACGTGTTTTCACGGTAACTTAATTGTTTTGAAATTAGATCGCCATTTTTATATGTATGGTCCATCTATATAATTCGTATAGAAGTCTCCTTTTTAAGTTGTATGGTTGGATATCTATAAATCGGATTCATGTTTCCCTTTTGGGTCATATATGATTCATTTAGGTATATACCCTTTTAACGTCAAGGTAAAAAGGGTGTAATGTTACTAGTAACTTACACTTGGTAATCGATGTATAAATTTTGTTTTTATTTCATATACATGTATTGGAGAATGCATTTGGTAACACTCATATAGCATGGATTTCATCAATAACCATAATATTTATTTCATGATATAGAGGTGGTTTTAAACTTTCAATAGACTCCATAAAGGCTATAGATGCTAGAATAATCCCACATAATTTCTCTGAATGCTATAATACTACTGTAGAGTAGAATTTACTTTTTATCTAGAAACATGTTGAGTTCATGTTCTAATGTATTTTCTTGCTCTACCACAATTCTGCTACAATATTTTCTATTATACTTATGAGCATAGAATATCAGCTAGTGGCTACATAAGATAAGAAAACATTTAATTATCTGTGGGGACAAAGTAACTTTAGATTTAGACCGACTTCGGTTTAGAAACTCTGGAGTTCCTACCCTATGGATTCATGTTCTACAACTAACTGGAATCTGGAAGGTGAATGCCTTAGGATAGATTCTGTTCAATGTAGTACTAACATCAACACACCATTTAATTAATAATTTTTTTTTTCATCATAGATATATATAGTCCGAGTGAAGAAACAATCATACTCTATTATTTTACATCGAAATACTATTTTTCTGAGAGATATCGGTTTCCAGTTTTAAACCTATTATAGGTTTAACCATTCTGGTATATGAGCCTCCTCATATTACTCCCATATCAATGTTTCTACTTCATCACAATCTGTTACATGTATACCTGAAAGTATATCCAAGATATTTGTATACTTGAAGAAATATTTTTAATATTCATAAAATTTATAACAGTTAACCATTTCTTTGTGAGCACATATCTTGCCCAATTTTTGAACTTTCGCTCCGATACCATTTGTCACGTCTCCCAGACCCATCTTTCTACACATATAACATAATTCAGATATTTCTCCGCTTTATGCGCCAGATAACATTGATAGTTTTATACTGAATCACTTACAAATTCAGATTGTTATCCGGGGTTTAAATTATTTTCCAGTACTTATAGACAGCCATGGAATATAAGAATTTCCATGAAAATTTTTGGGCTTGACCTCCCCTCTTCTCAGTCCATCTAGTAGACTTATATATATATATATATATATATATATTACTTTGTATTTCTCAGGTTTTTCTTTTCAGAGTTTTGTCCAACTCTAGATGATTGCTAGGCCCTTCCTCAACTTTCCAGTTTGCAGGCCTTATAAAATTTTCAACATTTTAAAGTTGCAGCATCGAGGTATAGATGTATGCATCCTCGCATACATCTATCTATACTCAGTTAACCTCCATTGCTCCAACTACTTTCCCAGCAGTTTATATGGATGGTACACAAATGCTCTGTTCATTGTATTTTTTTCATATGCTTACAATCTTACCTCACACAAACTTTTATCACACACTAGATTGTTCAATAGGATTCCCCCCTTATTTTACTGTTACAAACATTCAACATGTGTGACACTCTGGTACAGATTCAACGGTTCCATGGGAAAACTAGGAAACATATCCTCTTGCTTCAATCAAATGGAGGTAGAGAATACTGAACTGGATAGTTTAGAATTCCTAGTGTTAGATCCTCGTCCTTAGTTAGGATTCAACTTCTGCTTTCATATGTTTACACTTACATTTAATAGAATAATTTAAATTCTAAATTTTACAATTCTTTCCATTGGAACACAGCCGACATACTGAACCCCATACTGCTATCACAGGGTTGTTGTTTCCTACTTTCTGTTATTGGTTACAGGGAATTTTGTGCCATCAGTATTGTTATGATAGGTTTAGTTGTTTGGTACTTGCTGTTCATGGGTACTGTTTTGTTAACATTTTCTGTTTATACACACAGAAATTAAATATTCCTTTAAAAGATAGCAAACTATACCTATACATAGTTATTAGATTGGCTGTTCAATTGATCTATCATCTCTAACCTCATTACTACAAGGTACTCATCCCTACACCCAACCATTTGTCTCTGCTATCAATAGCTTTAGTTTGCAATTACATAAGTTAATGAACCATTAATCAATCTAACATTTTCATAATACACCATAATATAACAATTCATAAATTGCATAATGAACTATAACATCACAATTCATAAATTGCATAATGAACCATCACATCAAATTTCATAAAACAGGGATATGTTTAATACAGACTTACAGATATCTCCAAATTTATGCATGCACACCTCTACTATGACCAGTCCTCCCAACCTTAGAGTTCGTTTATCTCCAGAACTCACCCCCGAGCTGAGATCCTCCAAGAACAGACTAACCTCAATCTGTTCTGGAGCAGCTTATTTAAGCTATGCTTTCCCCAAAGCATGTTTCCAATTCTGCGTCCAGAATTTCAGGATGCTTTATTCCTGTTTAGCCTAGGCTTCCCATTTTGGGACTCTTTAAAGCTGCTTTAAGCTTTTCCTCAGCTTTTCCAGCTTTTTCTCACCTCTTCCCAACTACTCCTCTTAATTGGGGAAATTTAGATTTTTCCTCAAAAATCTAAATTAGAAATAATTTCTTTCAAGGATTTTTGAAAGATTTGGGGAAAGTCTTTTTCCTTTCCATCACCTCGCACAGTGGGGCATGTGATCTCATTTTCTTGTCCGTCATAGTGCATACATAATATTTTATTTATTTTTCATAAATAAATAGTTAACCACATCCACACAATAATGATTCATTGGGGTCCACTCCCTTTGATTTATGTTCAAATGTCTCATTTGAAAAGCATAGAACTTGGGGGTGTTACATGGCACTATCTTAATGGGATATTCATCATCCTTCTTCTATGTTGACGATATTTTTCTTCCAGCAAGGTGCCCATCCGGACTATACAAAATTCTGTGACTTCAAGGATACCCTCATTTACCATGGGCATGGATGATTAACACCGTACAAAACAAAAGTTATGATTATCAAATCCAAGAAGGACAATTACACTATTAATTTTATGTATGAAAATGACAATAGTAACTTGGAGGAAGTGTCTTCTTACAAGTACCTAGGAATTGATATTCATCACAAGCTCAACTGGAACTATAGCATTCAGAAAAGGATAAATGGGGGGTGGAAAGCTTATTTTGGTCTTGAAAATAATTGTAAAATGGAAAACCTCGTAATGTGGGATAGAAAGAAGTTCCTCATTGAAACTTTAGTCATTCCTGTTATCTTATATGGATGTGAGCTTTGGGGTTACAGCATCTTTAGAGAATCCTGGAGGAAGATTGAGCAAATCCAGAACCGTTTTATAACTTATAACCTTAAAATTAAAAACAATACACCCTATCCTATTGTCCTTATAGAAGTGGGTCTTTCCCCTATCGAGAGCCTAGCTATGACTAGGCTTCTATTGTACAAGCACAAGCTCAATAGCATAGGAGACCATAGACTTCCTAAGATAGCTTTAAATTCCAGCCAAAACCACTTAAGGCTTAAATGTGGTTGGTATAAAGAAACCAGGGCCTGGTTAAACCGTTGGGAGATCGACGAGAATGTGAATTGAAAAACATTAATAGCATTAAAAAAAAAAAATTATTTCTAACTTCAAAGAAAAAATGTGGTGTGAGAAAGATCTATTAGCTAAAAGAAAATTAAGATATTATAAGGAGGTCATCAACCCCACCCTAGAGGTATTTTTAACTAGCTCAAAGAAGAAAATTAATATAGCCAATATTAGAACGAACTCTCATGAGCTCCATACTGAAACAGGTTGTTGGACAGTTCCTAAAACACCATGGATGGATAGGATCTACCATCTCTGTTAGAATATGAACATGGAGGATGAAAATCACTTCCTCTTAGAGTGCCCCAAGTATAACCACATTAGAGCTCAATTTCATAATCTTTGTTAGAATACTGACCTTCCTAGCAAGATGTCAAAATTATAGTGAGCTCGGGAGGCTGCTCTCCAAGCTTTTTGAGCATAGGAGCAAAATCTTAAATCAAACTAAATAACTCTTTTCTTTAGATCTGATGAACCAAAGATTGGTCTAAGTGGCCTTTAACCATCATCATCATCATCATCATCATTATATATATATATATATATATATATATATATATATATATATATATAAGTTTAGAATAAAAATAAAATATATTTATAAATTTAATTTTATTATTCGTTTTAAATATATATGCATATATTCTTGAAAGTTAATTTAGTAAGTTCAATATATTTTATTTAACAATTTAATACATTTACTAGATTTTATATTTTATATTTTATATTGAATACAATAAATTTAACTAATAATAAATTTTAAAATTTTTTATTATTACTATATTTTTTTACGTCAATTTTTAATATTTGTATTGAATGTAAATATACTAAATTATAATATATAAATAATTTATATTTAATCAAAATTAACCAAATATATTATAGAAATCTATTATATAAAAGTAAAGCTATTTTATAAAAAATACAATAATACATATATAAACAAATATTCTAAACACAATTGAGTATTAAATGAATTAAGAAGTAAGTTCATTATTCTAAACACAATTCATTCAAGATCATTATTGAAATTCAAGTTCATTAAAACTAACTAATAGGAAAAACTAACAATGACTCAGGATTTTCCACCTACCTCTACCTTTATTTAGGTTTATTAAAACTAACTAATTGAAAAAATTAACGAGTAAAGATTTTCCACTTATCTTTAATTAAAATTGACAGAAAAATGGATAGTTTATAATAGATAGTTTATAATGTATTTATAATAATAATTATTATTATTATTATTATTATTATTATTATGCAATTTTAAGGTTATTTAAAGGTATATATAGTTTTTTTTATTTTGAACCTATAACTTTCTACAAAGAAACACATGCTCTTAACCATTAAACCCACTTAATACATTTTATATATAATCATATTATATATAGTATATATAATCATATTATATATAGTATATATAACCATAATAGATATTTACATATTTAACATTACAATAAATTAAAAACATATAAAATTAATATATTATAATAAATTATGTTTGAAATAGATAGTATACAATAAATAGTTTATAATGTTTTTACATTATGACCATATTTTATATATAAGACCGTAATATATATGTTTACATATTTAAGATTACAACAAATTGAAAATATATATAGTTAATATATTATAACAAATTAGGTTTAGTTTACCAGATTATCATCCGAGTAAGCAAACTCTTTCCAAAGTTATCAAACACATCAAATTTTTTAAGGAAAAAACTATTGGAATTATTCATTAGATTTCAAATATTTAAAATGTTAAATAAATTTCGAATGTATAGGATTAATATATTGCGGTAAGTTTCATAGGATTTATTATTAATATCTATTACTTAACTATCGTAGAGGTTATGAAAAATATGGAATCTTCATACGAATCTGTTATAGTGAAATTCTCCACCAGAGCACCATATTAAACAGAGATATTGTAATAAATTTGATTCTCTTTATTATTTAAAAAAAATTGAAAATGAAAATTTATGAGATACTTTAAAAGCCCATTACGAATAAACAAATCGATTGAGTTTGAATCCTCTACTAAAGCAGCATACTAAAATAATCTACTGGGTTTGATTTCTCCCCTGAAACAGTGTACGAAGAAACACATTTTATAGATTAGAATTCTCTAATAAAGCAGGATATTGATGAGAGAACTATGTCGTAGTAATCCACTTATACATAGTCTTTTAAGGTTTCAAATGATATAGGATTTTAAAATTTTTAAAATTTAAGTGGTTGGATTTTAGAATGCTTTGGTATCGTGTTTTATAACCCAAAAACAAGGCGCAACAAATTTAGAGTCTTTTATTACATACAGAAAATATGCACATACATATACTGTTTGACATTATCGTTATTTTTTTTTAAATTAGGTTTTACTAATTTCTACACTTTCTTAGTATGAAAGCAACTATCAACCAAACTTATGAAATCAGACTTCGCAATCCTCTACATTACTGTCAAACTTCTACAAAACTTTTAACAACATTCAATTTATTAAGACCTAATAAAATTAATCAATAATAAAATATAAAAGCAAACAAATATGGAAAAATAAACGTAGACTAACCTGAATGCCAAATTAAACCTCAGCATGACAAAGGAACTTAAAATTTCTCAAAACGTGAAAGTGTCGAAATTATGTTCACCACCTTCTTTATATGCTTTTGTGCTAAGTTATTTTGTAAAACTTGAACAACCCACTTTTTCAAATATATATAATATCAAATAAAACTTGAATGAAAAAAACATAAATCTTAGAACGCAGTAACCTAAATATCTACCTTCAATGACCCCAACACACAATAAATCTAATCAAGAATATTAAAAAGTGGTGATTTGGGTCGTCTGAGCTTCCTTTTAATTAATAATTTTCCTTACAACCGTGTTCAGAGATTTGAAAAAAGAGGCCATGGGTCATTATTTTCTTTTGGGTTTCCATAAATTTCGTTACAAATATAGTTGTCTAAGTGTGGTATCTAAAAGGATCCTGTATCAAGTAATGAACTGCACAAAAAGCTCCTATATGTTTGAGAATATGAAGAGAATAGTGTAACCAAAATTTCGTTACAAAGATAGGTGTCTAAGTGTGGTATCTAAAAGTATTCCATACTGGTGATGAATCGTACAAAAGGTCTTATCGTTTTTTTTTTTTTGTTAATTTGGTGGTACTTTCCATTTTCTATTTATATGTCAAGACAGGTTACAGTATTATAAGCATTCTTGGCCTCAACCTGCCCGCAGGAAACCAGGTCTGTTGGCCATCTAATACCATTAAACGTTTGCCAAAAATGAAATTGTCTTCTTCTTCTATACATCGCATGAGCTAGTTGTCCTACTATTTCTATATGCTCAAGCTTATCATCTAAACATAGTTCAAAAACTTTCCAAAAAACCATAAACCAGGAAGATTAAAAGTAGCTATTCATCTGAAGAGGACACCGGGGCTGGGTCATTGGCCCGTGACCCCGGCATATCCACCTGTTGCATGTGCTGTAGCAGTTTCTCCAGTCGTCCCATCCTGTCATCCAATCTCTGTATAGCTTGATGCTGGGTAAATTTGATATGCTGCAAATTGGTATCAATATTTTCCAGCAGATCTTTGAGGAATGACTCAGTCTTTGGTTGTACTTTGTACTCTGGAGGTTGTGCATTCTGGATTGCTTTTGCCAAGAGGCATTTCATTAGCCAATAAGTGTGAATCGTTTGGTTGAATAAGGTGAAGCGTCCCCTTGTATTGCCAGGGTCCTGAATGAAGTCCAGGATATCTGCAGCAGCTTCATTATCTTCAGGATTTATCTGCAGCTCTCTTTCCCATCCTCGAATTTGGTTTCTGGTGGGAGATGAATTACCCACTATATAGTTCAACACTAGCTTCTCTAAATGTTCTTTATTTGTCTTTCTTCCTCTTTTCATTGGCTCTTGTTCTGTCTGGACCTTTTGCTTTCCTTTTGCTGTATCCGAACGTAGACTGCGCTTTCCCATAATGGCTTTGGTCCTATCCAGTATAACACACAGAGAAATAATAACAGATACACAACCGAGAGTCATGATAAAACCCCTGTTTCTATTACCATGCATTCCGATATTCCCATCGAAAACATGAGAAGCGCAAACTTCAGAGACAAGGCATTTGGAGTGAAATTGAGCTTTAAAATTATGGCCATGAGTATCAGGTTCAGGTTTGGGTGGAAGAACATCTACCGTGTCTGCTAACACTACTCTGACCATGCATCTATAGGGGTCTTGACAGCCCTTTACATTCTCCGCCTTCAAACTAATAACAGAAACTAAACCAGTATTCATACAATCAACTGCATTTATATTCAATTTCATTCTGCTAATGAGGGTCTTGGTTATAACGCGACTCATATTAATTCTATAATCTACCCTAGGGCCTAATGGTGAGCACCTCAGATACGACAGACACCATAGACACCACAAAACGCAAATTTCCTGCATAGTATCACTGTTCATTGTAATGACCTTACTTCTATTGAGTTTAAAACTTCGACAGGGGTCTCTAAAGCAGGGGCGGAAAGGGATTTTCAGTGGGGGTAATGAGCAGAACATACAATTTAAAATCCCAGCATGGTTTGTAGTATCTAACCAGTTCCGATTATGCATGGCCGGATTCATTAAAATGGGGACAGGAGCATATACATACCTATCCTCTGAATCGTTCTCCCTCCTCAGCTCCCAAGCTTTTGCCCTCCGTAAACTCTGTAATGTTTGCATGAGTTTTTTGGGCAATGGGGGTATATACATTACCTCGAACTTTCCTTCCCTCCCGAGCTCTGACAAGCCAGCAGCGCAAGTTACATTCATCATAACGATAAAGCATGCCACCACCCACTCTGCCGATCGTTTTTGGCGGTGCATCATGATAATCCTTAATTGTCCGTAGGGCGGTGTTCTGGCCGATTGCCACCACTTGTCCTATTGCCTTGGTTCTCACCCCGATCGGGGGGATTCAGATCCTTATCTACTATCACCTGGAGTGGGTATAACTCAACTTCCCATATTGCATCGGTGGGCCGAGCATCGATAGTTCTATCATTGTTCTTGCATCCCCAATTTGCAAGGTAATCTGCAGCAACATTTCCTTTCCTCCTGATATGCGCTGGCACCATGTAATGAATCCTCTTTAGCAGGTAACTTATTTCTTGGATGAGGCCTGCTATCCTCCAGCTTTGGGCTACTTTCTCCCACGGCGTTCCTTGTTGCAGTTTCCTCAGTATGTTTGTTACTAAGGCGGAGTCTCCTTCAATTATAAGTTTAAGATAGTTTTCCCGGATTGCTATGCTAATACCTTGTTGAACTGCAGTTAATTCCGCTTCATTATTCGTTGCATGCCCCAAGTCTACTGCGTAAAACCGGCATACGTTTCCCTGCGAATTACGAAAGATCCCCCCTGCTCCTGCCTGTCCCGGGTTACCTTTGGAGGCTCCGTCAAAGTTTAGCTTAATAAACCCTGGTTGAGGTGGTGTCCAATGTTCCTCACTAGTCTCTCTCGGTGGCCTAAATTTCCATAAGTGCCTATAAAGCATTTCTGGTTTTAGGTTGAGGTACTGAAGGATTTGTTCTTCGACTCCTGTCACTTTCCAATCTTCATCTGTCCAGCTTTCACTGAGGATTGTTTCTCTTATGTTCTCAATGGATCGTTGCCATGTTTGTTGCATTGGAAGCTTTATGTCTTTGAAAGTTCTGCTATTCCGTTCTTTCCAGGTATTCCATATGAGGAATCCAAAGGATAAGCTCCAAGCCCTATTAACCACTTGACTTTGAAACTTACCCTTTTGCCAATTTCTGATTGTCTCAACTATACTGGCGTTGTCTTTATCAGTTTTCCTGAAGAGGTTTGCCAAGTTTTTCCACTGCTGTTGTACAAAGGGGCATGAAATGAGTATGTGATAAGTCGTTTCCTGTGCTTCTTGACATAGGGAGCATCTAGAGGGACCTACCATTCCCCTTTTTTGAAGGTTCTCCCAAGTTAAAATCTTGTTATGACTGACTAACCATATGAAGTATTCTACCTTTGGCCATTGCTTTAATGCCCAGATCTTTTTCCATACTGGATTACCTACCTGAGGACCTTGTTGCGATTGAATCTTGTAGCCTTCTTTTATTGAAAACAGTCCTTTTGTCCCATATCCCCATCTAAGTATATCTGGCCCCCCTGCTGTCCTAATTTTCCGAGTTTTTAGTTCCTTAGCAAGGTTATCCCATTGCTGAGTTTCCGGAGCTGTCGGCCATGTAGTTTTGTCTTTCCATTTCCTCCACTGGTCTTGGTTATTGGGTTGCCAATAATGCTGTAGTAATCGTTGGTTTGGGCTACTTGTGAACATAAATATTTCCCCCAGTTCAAGCCTACTGAAAAGTTTGTCCCTCTGCTGCCATGAGTCTTCCCAAAAGAGCGCTGTGCCCCCATCTTTAATCTCCCAAAAGCTGTGAGATCTTATCAGATATCTATTGAGTGATGCCAAGTTCCAGATTGGGGATCCTTTTGGCGTTACGTCTATCTTTAAACGGCCTGATATATTTTGAGGCATTCCATATTTGGTTGTCCAAATGCTTTTCCAAAGATCTGAGCCTCCCTGCACCCACCTCCACCATAGTTTTGCTCCCATTACGTTATTTAGTATAGCTGGATCTCTTAATTCCAAACCGCCTGAAGCTTTTGATTGTAATAATTTTTCCCAAGAAAGGAGCGCCCATTTCCGCTTCTCCTGAGCTCCCTGCCATAAGAATTTTTTAAAAAGCCCTGCCAATTTTATACAGATTCCTTTGGGGCATGCTCTTGCAGATAATTGGTAAATCGGTATAGCTTGCAAGACCGTCTTGAGGAGGATAAGCCTTCCTGGCGCATTTAGTGACCTGAATGCCCAATTCTGGATCCTATTGTTTACTCTTTGTACCGTGTCCTGCCAATCTGCTATTCTATTTTGTCCAGGGTTCAGATTCATGCCTAAATATTTCATTGGGAGTGATCCTCTCTGGAATCCCAGTGTTCTTGCCAGAAAGGTCTGACTCTGTATCGGACAATTAAAAAAGTAAACATTCGACTTACCTTTATTCACCTCCGTCCCAGAGGCTTCCATGAACATATTTAAAATTTTTTGAATTGCTTTGCATTCGTTTAAAGTAGCTTGACCAAACAATAAAACATCATCAACAAACTGTTGATGAGTCAGTGATACGTTCGGTCCCCATAGCTTTAAACCTTGTAACTTTCTTTGTGCTAGATTCGCTTTAAGGAGTCTGCCTAGGCCTTCCGCTGCTATTATGAATAAGAATGGGGACAGAGGATCACCTTGGCGCAGACCTCGGGAGCTTCGAAAAGGTTCAGTCGGGCTGCCATTGACTAAGATTGAATAATGTGCTGAAGTCATGAAGGATCTTATCCATTGAATCCATCGTTCTTCAAAACCAAAAGCTCTGAGTACCTCTGTGAGATATTGCCAACTTATACGGTCATATGCTTTCGATAAGTCTAGCTTGATAAGCATGCCTTTTCGTTTATCTGTCTTTAGTGAATGCATTGCTTCCTGGGCTGTAATGATCCCATCAAGTATTTGTCGTCCTTTCACAAAGCCTGTCTGTTCCGGGGAAATGAGTTTCGGTAATAAAGGCTTTAACCTATTTACCATGATCGTTGACAGAATTTTATAAATAACATTGCACAGTGCTATTGGCCTGAATCCCTCTGCTGTGTCCGCCTCTTTATGCTTGGGTATAAGAGTGATAAAGGTTGCATTCATTGCTGGGTATATCATTTTTAATCTGCGGGATTCCTCGACGACTTCCAGAATGTCTGGGCCCATGAATGGCCAGGCTGAGATAAAAAATTCACTCGTAAATCCGTCTGGTCCTGGAGATTTGTTCTTGGGCAAATTGAGTACCACCTCCTCCACCTCCTTTAATGTTATTTCTCTTAACAAAGCTAGATTTTGCTCTCTAGTGACCAATTTTGGAATATGAGCAGTTATTTTTCCAATGGCTTCCTGTCTATCTGGTTGAGGTTCTGTGAGTCTGTCTTTGAAGTGATTCACTAACTCCTTCTCTATATCCTCATGTTTGATTTGCCTTTCTCCATTTGCCGTTTTCAAAGAGAAGATTTTATTATGTTGGCGGCGTTGCAGCATGGCGTTGTGGAAGAACTTGGTGTTTCGATCTCCTTCCTTAAGCCATTTTATCCTTGATTTTTGCTTCCATAAGATCTCTTCTTGTTTTCGTCTCTCCTCTAGTTGACTGAGCGTAGTACCTTCTTCCACCACTAATTCTGGAGTTCGGCCCTGTAGTATTATCTGTTGTTGGATTGCTTTCATCTTTGCTGTTAATTGAAGTTGCTCTTGGTGTATATTCCCAAATTCCTCTTTATTCCATTTCTTAATTTCCTCTTTTAATTTTTTCAAGCGAAGCTGAAAGGAATGCATTTTATTTCTCCCTCTAACTTGGATTGTGCTCCACCAGTTTTTGATTTTATCCATTAAGCCCGGGTGTCTTAGCCAGAATTGTTCAAAGCGGAATGGTCGGTTGTGGGGGCTTGCCTTTATATCCACTTCTAGCCGAATTGGCCAATGGTCCGATCCTAGTGTTGGAAGAATGGATGCTTCAAAAAATTTGTCCTGACTTATAAAAGCTTCAGAGGCGAGGAATCGATCGAGTCGAGATGCTACCTGGAATCTTTGTCCTCTCCTATTATTCCATGTGAACTTTCCATTTATCGTTGGTATATCAACTAATCTGAGGTCTGTTATTAGGTCTCTGAATAGTATCATATCAGGATCTTCTCTCCTTGTACCACCTTTTTTTTCTGATAAGTCGGAGATCATGTTAAAATCGCCACCTAATAACCAATACTGTTCATCATGCAGAGTTTTTAAAGTGCGTATACTCTGAACAAAAGCTGCTCGCTCTCCTGGAATTGGGGGTCCGTAAACTGCTGAGATAAGGATTCTTTCTTCTGCTCCTATTTGTCTAAAAGTTGCTGATAGAATCCTCGGTAAACTGATCCACCCATCTGCAGTTATTTCAGCAGTGTTCCACAAAATTGCTATACCGCCTGAAGTGCCTGCTGAATCTATAGCAATTACTTGGTAGTGCAATTTGAAGGATTGAATTACTTCTTCTAGTTTGTGTCCCATTACCTTTGTTTCTTGGATGAGCATGACCTGGGGCTTTTCCTCTTGCAATTTTTTCTTCGGATTTCTCTGCTTCCCCTTGCTATTGAGACCCCTTATGTTCCAAGAGAGCACTTTCATTATGTGTGTTTGGGAATTTGTTGAAACACCGTTGTTAACGGCATTATCCTTCCTGTATTGATCAAAGATTCTCCTACTAATTGTATGGATTCTTGGAGGGTTCTTCGGCCTCTTTTCTTTGCTGGCTTTGGAGGTACTCGCTTCTTACCTACTCTTTGTTCATTTTCTTGATTTTCTTTTCGGGCCTGTACTGTGAGGTAATTTTCAAATGTATCTTTATACAACTTCTTCTGATCTTCTGGTATAAACAAGTCATCCAGATTCCTCCATTCAAATAATAAACGTTTGAGCAGTTTTTCTTCCGCACTCAAGTCTTCTCTAGGCTGTTCCACCTCCATTGGGGTTTGTTCTGGCATCTCCTTCTCCTCCTGGTTCTCTGTCTCTTCTCCTGCTTTCCGTTTGGATGACTGTGGCTTTTGGTTCTCTGCTACATTCTCTGCTTGTTTACCCTCTTCGTCATTCTCCACCATTATCGATTCCTCTTCCTCTTGTTCTGCTGATACCTCTCCTTCCTTCTGTAGGGCCTCGTACCTGTTTCCTGTGGCCGTTTTTTGAAGGGTTTGCTTTGTTGCTGATCCTGGTCCAGTAGTCTTTGTTCTTGGTGTTCTTTTGCGAGAGTTCACTGTTATGAACCCATCCTCTGCTTGCCGATTTTGATCATCTTTTCCACTTGTTTGGTGTAGTTGCTGCTGCACTTCATTTAAGGGACAGGATTTATACAGGTGGCCGTATTCGTGACATTGTCTGCAACGAAATGGGATATGCTCGTAATCTAATAGCTGTAGCCACACTTTTCCTTCATATTCTAGTTCAATCATTTCTGGCAAAGGCTCAGAAATATTCATGTATACACATATTCTTGCAAATGACGTGTATCGTCCACGGGCTGTGGACTCTGCTGTTTTAACAAAATTACCTATTGAGTTACCTATTCCTTCCAAGATTTCAGGGTCCCAAAAATCTATGGGCAGCCCAAATAATCTGACCCAAACGGGAGCCGCCAGAAATTGTTCTTGTTCTGGGTTATAGCATTCCTCCCATTGGCGTAGGAAGAGCCCCGCAGTGCTATAGAAGTAGGGTCCTCCTTCAAAAATACGTTCTTTATCATTTAAATTTGAAAAAATTACTGTAAAAAAACCTTTGGCCCCAAACTTTAGATCAATGTGACCCTTGGGCTGCCATTTTATTTGAATCCATTTTAATAATTCCTTCTCCGAAGGCCAAATACCTATAAACTTGCAGATCAGAGCATGATTTTTCATATAATGTCTATATTCAGCTAGCTTTGATGAGGGAATCACAAACCTCGGTTTCTTTGATGCCCTCGGCAGACATTGCCCCTTCATTCTTTCTTGCCAGTCCGCTCCTAAAACTGGGCCCGTTCTTTGTTGTGCCGTTGTCTTCTGGGCTGAATGTCCCACATGATCCCCACTGGTGACATTTCTATATGTAGGAGCCGCCCCTCCTCCTGAGGAGGCCGCCATTCCTTCGAGCTCGGCCGCCAAGGCGGCTGCCTGACGAACCCTACCTTACCAGCGCCTGTTCACGCACTCCTCTCAAACCCTACCTTACCACCAGGCCTCATTGTCCAAGGCTCCTATCACATTTGGTAATATGATGAGAATGTTTTAAAATGAATCGGGTTGAATTAGAATTTTCTTTTTATTACTAATTATTATAAATAATTATTAACAATATGTATAATAAATTTTTAATTATATTTTATAAAAAATAATTTAAATATATTTTAAATATAGAATTTAAATATAAAAAAATTATAGTGGTTAATAAGATTAATCAAATTAAAAAATATATATATCTACAAGAAAAAAGGGAAAAAGAAAAAGAGAAGATAAAAATCTCCATTTCAATAAGGGGACCCTGGCGTAATAAGTGAAGATAAAAATCTCCATTCCAATAAGGGGACCCTATGGCCGTAATAAGTAGCTGACTGGGCATCATAAATGTTCATTTAGTGCATGATGGATTTCATTATAAAAACATGTTACCTATATATTTTCGGTCTAAGTTAAATAAAGGTTTTATATTTAATTTAAAATCCAATTATTAATGCTTCATTCTGCAAGCCATATAAAAATATGTAATCCTTAAAGTATGGACTCTTAAATTCGTGCTTATATATATATAGAAGTATGAATTATACACTTCATAACTATCCACATAATTCATTTTTATTTTTAAAATGCAAAATAATGGTAGATACTCAGCCTGGTTAAACAAAGTTATGGAGAGATATATATGGCATGTCGGTAAATTATGTAAAGCGATAAAATGACGGAGTTGCTTAGATGATAAATGCCATCTAAATGTCCCATGGCTTTATTTGGATAAATAAAAGAGAAACGCTAAACTCGCGCCGACCTACGCCCCATGTTCCAACACACCACAGCTTTAAGGACGTTTCGGTTGCGAATAATTGAATAATTATTTCAAATATTAACAACTTTGCAAGCTCGCTGGCCTTAGTGATCGCTCAGGCCAATCACAACTGGCATAAGCGAGCGAAGAATTCACTGAAGCTATCAAAAAAGTGCCTCGAGTGGATATTTAAATAAAAAAGAAATTCTTGGCGTTGTCAACCGTTCTGTGGCCATCGACGGCTGTGCGCGCACCCATACAGTCTGACAGTTGGTAGAGAAAATAAAAAATTGCAGCGGATAAAAGCTTGTGAGGCGAAGTGAACTTTTGTAGTTGGTACCATGTTACACTCTAAATAAAGATCTTTCTAAGAGGACTTATAGAGTCTGGCAGTTGGTTGAGAAAAAAAAAAAGTTGCACCAGATAACAGCTTGTAAGGAGAAGACAACTATTAGAGTTGGTACCATGTTACCTTCTAAATAAAGATCTTTCTAATAGCACTAACAGTTTCGGCTTTTTTCGGCAAAGATTCCAAATAGTATGTTGACATAAATATGCAGACTGACTTTTCTTTCGAGGAGAACTATTATAAAACAGTTTACTATATGACAGAGAGGATCCACAGAATGATGTATGGCTAATTGATCATCTCATTACTAAGAAATGTTTTTTCGACATGACAGGGTGTTTTCCGAAGCATTTATGAATATAATATGAATGGAAATCTCCAGCATAAACATCTATATATAGGACTGTTTAGAGCTTACTCAATTCGAAACAAGAGTATTTCTCATCTTAGAAGGCCGGATAGATTGTTTTTACGGGAGCTCTAAGGTAATCAATTTTGATTACTCTTAAGGTGGCCGATTCTGGTTACCCAACTGAAAATGCAGGCCGCAACGGCTGCCGTTATACTTCTGTTCTTGTTTCTGGTCGAGGGCTTTCCATCTGTCGAAGCTCGGTTTATCCACTCACATGAAGCTGCTATGATAAATTACCGTCGTCTCCTCAGTCCGAACCCTAAGGGAAACGGTGACGTTCTTACGGGTAAAGAAGCTGTTGGCGGTAACTACATGGCCGGAGCTCGTCGTGGAATTGGTCGTGGAATTGGTCATGGAATTGGTAAGAAGGCAAAAGGCTTTTCCTACGAGCATAAAACGGAAAAGAAGAAAGGAAGAGATAGGGTTTTTCGTCCCATGGGTCATAGTCCAGGAGTAGGACACGACAATCCTCCTGACCGTTGAAAGTTCTGTTTCATAGGGATCAGCTAGAGTAAATAATCAATAGTTATATACGAAGTTGCATTCCGTCAATGTTTTATAGTATACATGTGCTTGTCTACATACATTTGAAATCCCTATCAATCAATTCCTCAAAAGAATCAAACTCTACGAAGTGCATAGTTTATAACGATGCATAGCTTTTAATGTGAAATCCTGGTATAAAAATATTTCTGACGAATTGATTCTTCTAGGTTCGGATGGATAAACTCGTCTATATAGTGGCGACATCTATTTCTTCTTCTGAAAGAAAAAACTCAGGTAGTTGACATGCTTTATTCATCTACGACACTGTATTGTAGTTGTAAGCCGAAATAAACGAAGTGAAACCAAATATTACTATGTTGAATAAAAAGTGTTACATATAAGCCGAACTCGTGCAATGGTTTTAACCAGGTTCGATATAAACTCTGATTATTCAGGCTCCGTTTAGTTTCACTTTTCCCTCATAGTTTTTTCCTGTTATAGTAACGAAAATAGTAGTACTGTTCATATGCGATTTACATTAATTCGTAACTGTAAGAGAGCGTGGACGATGACATAAATGCGTAACTGGTTAAAAACAGAAAAGCGAAAGAATACTTTTAAAGCTAAACGACTGCACTTCTGAATCTGACTTAACGGCAAGTCGAACTTTCAAGCGTGTTCACGGTATACAAGGTTATTACGCCAATATGCGAGGTCTATTTCTAATACTGCTGCTTTCAGAAATGTTCACGGTGTAGATTTAATACTCTGGTAATATTTTTGATCCTATATATGTCAAACGGATCAAATCAATGGTTTTCAAACTGTTGCAACCACCTCCGGACGCTAACATTCACTCTTGTATGAGAGTTACAACCACTCCCAGTCTTCGGTAATTTGACCTCTATGTAATTTACTTACGCGCTAATGGATTGCTTCTTTAAACTTTAAACTATTTTCAATCTAAATTTGAAAAATTAATTTCGCTTAACATAAAGTTAGGCAGCATTTAATCCTGTGTATGTTCCTTGCAATAACACTACCTCATTAAACTAAAGCCCCAAACATTTAATGTTTCAAAGAGATATATACTCTAATGACGTTTGTGTATATATATCTATATATATATATATATGGTTATGAACCAATTAAGTCTACTATTAGTTCATTTACTACGAGGTCTTGGGAGTTACTGTTATTCCAAGGGAGAAAGTATGTCACACTTATAATTGCAACTCAATGCTGAACGTAAACCAAACCATGAATAATACTTTGTTTCCATGAAAAGAGGTTATGTTAGATTGTATTCATTCATTTACTTGATGTCTACTTTTACAATGGAAAATACTAGCACTTAATCTACTTATAAGAGGGGAAATTACACTTGATTGCATTCATTATCTAGACTAGTTAATTGACTTGCAAAAAGAGACAATATTTATGATAAATTTATCTACATTTACAATGAAATCAATGAATTTAGTGCAAGAAATCTAAGTCTAAGTATATGCCTGATTCCTGTTATCTTTGTGAATATTTCAAATATGATAAATAAAAATATAGATATAAATAAAACGCAATTCATTTAAATTAAACATCTTTTTTATATTGCGCTATGCTATCTTTATATTTACAATATTTAAAGGGTTCAGGTGAGGTGAAATAAAGTGGAGAGAAAGAAGGATAGAGAGAAGAAAGTGAGTATATATATATACTATATGTATATATAGAAAGAGAAGATAGAGGGTGGTCAAGGGAAGTGGAAAATGGAGAGTAGGGGCGGATGAAGAAGATGCAGAAATTAGGAGAGAGAGGGTGGAAGAGATGTGAGAGGTACGGAGTTGGAGGGTGAGAGAAGAGAGAGAGAAGCAGAGAGAAGTTGAAGAGAGAGAGGAAAAGAGAGGGGATGAGAGTGGAAGTGGGAGGGAAAGTGTGATTTAGAGGGAAGAATGTAGAGAGAGAGAGAGGCGAGAGAGGATAAGAGGAGGAAGAGATCAGTGCAGGTGGGAGAGAGAGAAGGTAGAGATATGAATGGGAGCAAGAGAGGGAATAATAGAGAGATGCAGGATAGGGAAGAAGGACATAGATATTGATGATATAGTGTGGAAGGGTGTGTGTTTGGTAGGTGGGGGTGGTAAGATTAGTAAAGAGATGACAGAAAGGATGGAGAGAGAGGGGGGGAGAGAGCTGAAAATATTTAAATTGCACTAGATGCATGATTCTAAAGTATGATGGTGATTTCTAATGCTTATTTGATTCTTTTTCAATTATTGATTGCAATACTCATGGTGGTTTCTAATCCTATCTTATTTCTTATACTAGATGCACTAATTTCAGTGCAGATTGTCATTTCTAATCCTATTTGATTATTTTCACTAGATGCATTGATTTTAGTGTATATATTGACCTCTAGTGATATTTTATTGCTTGCACTAGATGTATTGATTTCAATCTAGATGGTTTCTAATCCTATTTGATTTCTTGTGCTAAATGCATTGATTTCAGTGTAGATGATAATTTTTAATCCGATTTGATTGCTTGCACTAGCTGCATTGATTTCAATGTAGATATTCATTTCTAATTATCATTCAGATTTCTTGCACTAGATTCATTGATTTCAGTGTAGATAAATTAACTTCTATCTATTGCATGCTATCTATTGTGCTAATGATGTATTCTATGATGGACTAATCACAATCAATTTACTCTATTTTGTGGCAAGAGAAGGAGGTATTTATGTGACCTAGGGGTATCCTTGAACCAAGAATTCAAAGCTAGGGGTACACCAAGGTTCACACTAAGTTTAGGTGAGGTAGAGGAGTTATTCTGGAGTGAGGAAGGTGGCTCCCAAAACTGCTACAGGAAGCTTCTACAACATCCATGTAATTGCTACAGGAAGTCCTATAATGTTACACGAAATGAGGTGAGAGGGTTTTGAGGCTAAGAATGGTGGAATGGAGGCTAGGAAAGGTATGGGAAATATGGATCTAGGTAGATGGGTGATGGAAAACTCCATTGGCCAAGCTTAGAACCTTCGGAAGGCCCGTCTTTCACGAAGAAGGCTACTCTCGGTCGTTGTGAAGATGGTATTCAAAACAGGGTTATTGGTAGTAGAATTGAAGGCAACTAAAGGAGGTTTGAAGTCGAAAATGATAGTGCAGAAAAGGAGATTCTTATCTGATCTTGTAGCCAAACCTGTAATGAGTACATTCACTCATGCATTGATCATTAAAAACTTATCATGTAAATAATGGAAAAGATGAGCTGAATTTAACTTAAGTTACTCATTCACCTTAATCATAATTCCAACCTCTAATCTACAACATATACATGATAGAAAAAATGAACACTATTCTATATTTTCCAAGAAATGATGAACTAAATGTTTTTGGCCTATGGTGGAAGACCTTCCTCCTTAAGCTCCAGTGGAAGAGGTGGGAGAGGGGGACATTCAAAACAATTTTAATGTTTCATATGCTACTAAGATACAATGACATTAAACAAAATATTGAAGCATAAACAAAACAAAAATATACATAAGAGAGATTTCAGCACATACATTGGTCCCTAACCCACCCGCTTTAGCACTCTAAAATTAGGTGAGTGAGAAATAGAACAATTACTCATTACTATTTCGCAACAAGTCTCTTACATAAAAAACGATAGTCAAAATATATCTAATAAAGAGAAAAAATTTCTCTAGTTGCATATGGAAATTGAATCCTAATGAACTCTTTCTTTTGTTCATTTATAATAAAGGAAATATACCAAAAAAATCCATAAAAGGTAGGCATTTTTCCCCTTGATATTCGAGTGGTATGGAGCTTGGCTCCCTCTTAACGTTCAATTGCTTGGCTGTCTTTGAATTCAAACTGTTAGATGGGCATCTAATGAGATATTGGGCTAATTGTGGAAGTTAATAAGGTGGAAAACTTTCCTATAATTTGTCTTTGTTGCCTTCTCTAAGCCTTGACATGGACTTTAACTCAAAAGTTTATTTATTTCCAGAAATTAAACCATGTTAGGCTTCAAGTCATGATAATCCTCTTACACATTTATCACTAAGAAAAATATGACAAAATGTAATGAAATGTGTGAGAGAGAGGGAGAGTAAATAAGCTAAAAGGTGGCACTACAACCCACTAACATATAGCTAATGATGGGAATTTTCATCACCCCCTAGTGAAATTGTCGCTCATCCTCTAAGAAACTTACTCCTCACCCCTGATTTCCTTCAAAGCTTTGGTAGTTTCCCTAACATCCCCAGGTAGCTCAAATGGATTTCCTTCTGGTGGGTGGAATCCTGTATTATTTTATACTTCCTCCCATTCCTTCTGGTTCTCTGTTTGATCTCTACCTTCATGTAGCCCCAACAACAATGGTTGGATTAGCTTTAATCTTATCCGCTCAATATTAATTCTCTGCATTTCCCTCTTGTAGAAGGTTTATATTTCAAAGGGAGCTCTTGATCTATCTAGAGTGTGGTACACCCTATTTTAAGAACAAGTGGTAAATCATGTCATCTTCTTTTGCATGCCTCCACACCCTCTTCTCCTATTAATATGGACATTTCATCAAAATTTGATATTTCTTGTGCTTGGGTGTTAATCTAATTGTCTAACAGGTCAACATAATTGCAGATCATCTGGTGATTATTAATGATTCGTAGAGGGATTATGAGCTCTTCCATGGTTTGGAGGGGTCCTCTTTATTATCTCTTCATCGCCCTCATGACTTATTCTGCCCTTGTTTCCTCATTTATTACCCAAGATGTTAATGCCACCAACTGCATATCACCCAAGATAGAATTGGGGTCCAAAATATTCATGTCAGTCAAGATGAGGTTATGCATGTAAAATTATGCCATCCTAGCTCTCTCTTCCATGTTGGATTATCTGAAATAAATGAATTTCATATAATTCTGGAAGGGGAATGAACCATGTTGTTCTAGGATTTTGATTTGAAACTTCGATCATTTCTCTTTCAAGTAGATTGCATACGAATTAGAAGGGTGTTTGTATTACGCTACATCCCTGCAAATATTTTCCATCGTGGGAAGTTGTGTGTCCTTCTGTTGTAATTGTTCCTTCAACCTCATGTTCTCTACTTGATCCACTTGTAATTGTTCCCTCAACACTTGTTCTGTGAGTCTGACATTACCTAGGTCCTTCCCCATATCACTGAGTTTTTCCTCCATTAGCCCCACATTATTAGGTCCCTATATTACTAGTGTAGTCCCTTATTGTTGTTACTATAGCGCCCTTATTTTATCATTGTACCTCTCTAGCCCCCATATTGTTACTATTGAGCCCCATAAAAGAAACTATTGTTATTATTGTGCCCTTACATTATTATGGTAATGTGAGCTAGGATTATATTGTGACCGCATGGACTCATATATATAGAAAGGAGGTTAAGTCGTTTGTGTCATCCAGGAATTCTTCATTTATGTAATGTAAAGGAGGTTTCCCCCACAAATTTTTTGATTTCTGAGTTGTTGATCTCTCTTTTCTTCTATTTCTGGAGCTAGTTTCATAACATTTGGTACTAGATCTTTGGATTCTAGGGTTTCGCTGCTTCAAATGGGTCATCGTGGCACTTTCGCTATAACATTTTTTCTAGGAACATTCAGAAGAGAATAGAAACCCATTTTCAAAGAAATCGTGAGGAATGTCGTGTACAAGTTCAGATCTTGGTTCAGAATATTTTTGGAGATATGATCTGTGGAAGTTAGGGTTTTTGTAAGCTTCCAAATTTCATCTCAGAGATATGACCTTGGGAAAATCATCATAACTCTCTCTGAGCATCAGATCGAAATTCTATAAAAGGTGGTCAAAATTACACGGACTGTAGTTTTGTGCGTAATAATTTCAGAGGCGAAAGAGTAAACAGTGACATGTGGAATGTCGTACAAGCGCACTCTATTGAACGAGTCCATAATTAGGTCATGTGGGATATTGGGCAATGTTTCCTTGAAGAATCCAAATCAGGTTAGAGCTGTGCCATTGGAAATAAGATTCATAGCGCTACTAAAGAACTGAAGATAAAATCTCTGGGATTTGAAATTATAGAGATACATCAGTTTCAATATTGAGCTCCTCAAAATCAAGAAAAAGGTGTGTATTTTTTTTTCCAAATCAGACAAGTCTTTGCTTTGAAAATTAGTTTCAAGTATTCCAAAGGAATATTGAAGCATATATATCAGTATTGGGTTCTAAAATGCCACATAAAAATAGTTTAATACCCATTAAGCCTTCAGAAGGCTCTACTATGACTCATGAAGAGGAAGAAGCACAACATGACATATCAGAATTACAAGAGCAAGTGCACCAAATTTCGCTCTCACAAAGAGCAACAAAAAATGAAATGAATGGTTTTAAGAAAGGCATGGAAGCTAAGTTGATCCTGATGGAAGCTAAAATAGAAGGTTTAAGAGGCATGTGTTATCACTCATTAGTTTAAACAATTCCATTTGATAGGGTTCATGCTGTCTCATAAGTCATTTCCATGAAATTGACTGAAATTTTTTGCATTTGGTGATATCCATCATAAGTCTAAAACCCATCCCAAACCATGTCATATCATGTCAAATCAACATAATATCATCTAGTTGTCATTCCCATGCATTTTAATCACAAAATATTACACCTGTCAGTTTTTCATAGTTTCGTAGCGAATTACAAGGCAAATCAGCAGTTTTCGCTACGAAACTGCCTAACAGTTCCATAGCGAAACTGTCAGCAGCTGAACCATTTTCGCTATGAAATTGGGTTTTTCTGCAGAAAGTTTCAGAGTGGTGTGAGGTGTCAATTTTCGATTAGACAACTAAAGGGTGAGGTAATTTGAGTTCGTTATGACGATTCCTAAACATGCATAACCGTATTTTTCAGTCATTATTGTCTTTTATGGTCACATGTGCCATCATCAAAATCTGAGTTGTAAAATAATATTTAAAAGCTTTACCCCAAGCTGCTCTTTGTCATTTACTATTCAATACTTGCATGAGAAGTATCCCAATGTCAATATTTGAGAGCTACTTCACTACACAAAGAAGGTTCACGTTCGAATTTGGTTTTGCAAGTGTCATCAACAAGTGAGGTAGCGAAGAGAATAAAACATCATGGCATCGATGAAGAAAAAAAATAAGGATGGCCATTGTGTAAGGTATGAAACCATGGATTTGAAACTGTTCAATGAAGATCATGCTGCTATGGAGGCTTTCAGGAAGACGATCTGTCCACAGTTATTCTAGAAATTGTAGGGTTTTGATGCACAGGTTTCAAAAGACATTGCCAACAATTTTATAGGGACATCAAGTTTGAGGAAAGGTAGCAATGGTGGAGAATTACAAAGAGTACCCCATGATGGGCTCCATTTTTCCCTTTGGTATTTGTGCCTGCAAGACCTTCTGTCCATTGAACCAACAATTAGCCGTTCAACCAAAAATCAACTTGACTAAGTTGATTAGGTACGAGTCAACTTAGACTAATCTTCAAAACTATGCTTTGCACTATCCCATATTTATCACACTAATGCTACACAACATTGTGCATTTGCACCTAACTCTCAATAATTCTTTTCCAATAAAAATCTATAATAAGAAAAATATTTTACTATATTCTAAAAGGTGAAGATGTCGAAATCATGCCACAAAGTGAAAGGAAATAAAATATCTTTCCTCAAACCACCAAATATATAAAGAAAACAATAATGATTATAATAATAGAACTGGATCTATCGATCTATCGATATATGCATGATATGAGAACCATAAGCATTCAAGAGACTAATTTCAAACTCAATAAAATCCTCTAAATAAGCAACAAACAAACCACTAAAATTTTCAAAGGTATCAAGGCTAGACATTAACACAATTTCATGTACTTGAATAAGCCCATTGTTGCTTAGCGTTAGACTTCTTAAATTAGTTCTTTATCATTTAATACTATGACACTATCTATGTGAAAAGAAATAGGTCCCAACTTCATCAAATTTGATTTCATTTCCAATCAAAGATCAAAACTAGCTTCGTTTCCAATACCAATATAAAATCACACATTTTCCAAATATCAATAATTATTTTCCAAGAAAATATAAAACTCGAAACTCAGCAAAATTCCCCAAACACAAGCAACATATATAACATTAAAATTTTCTAAGATGTCAAAGCTAGACATCAAGGTAGTTTCATGTACTTGAATGAGCCCATTGATGCTTTGCATTAGTCTTGTTAAATTAGTTATTTATCATTTAATACTAGTCAAACACTATCTATGTGAAAATAGGTCCCAAAATCATCAAATCCAGCTTCATTTCTTGTCACAAATAAGAATAAGCAAGACATTGTAAAAGGAAGTGTTTTTCATCCTTCACATTTCTAACATCGCAATGATCGCAATGACATTTACTTGCATCCTATGAAATTCTAGGTCTTGCTCAATTCCTAAGCTCCTCAAAGTTCATTTTTATTCTGGTAATGATGTTTTTCTTCTTAAAACTAGCTACAAGAATATGACACTTGATCTTTTGGATTATGGTTAATGACCAATTTTTAATATTTTATTTTTCTCTTATTCTCTACTGCATTATCACACCATGATTTCAACTTTAATTTATATGCGATAGTAATTTTATTGGTGTTCACGTTTTAGAGTGGCCTCCTCTATTCTCCACTAGTTTGACTAAGATTGAGAATCTTTATGCCAACTAGTTTTATGCCACACCAAATTTTGACTGCATTTTGAAGCAATCTTAGGGAGCCACTTGTTTTCATGTTACTTGTCTTGTCCTTCTATATTAGGTACTTAGTCATAGGGAAACTCTCAATGGGTGAAAGACTAGCTTCTATAAGATAGGATAGGGTATATTGCATTTAATAAGATCATAAACTATAAAAAACTTTTGGATTTTCTCAATTTCCCTCTATGATTCTATAGAGATGATGCAACAGCAAAATTCATCTCCATATAAGATAAAAAGATGAAGAGGTGTCTAAAATATGAGCTTTTTCTTCTTTTTTCCAAAACCAAAAATTTGTTGACCTACAATTGCACCTAAGACAAAAATTGGTTTTCCACTTTCTATTAATCATTTTCCCAACATTGTATTTCTAGTTAAGATTGTGATGAAGGTTGACTTCAAGACCTTATTGTATAACTTTATTTGATTTGTTATTATCGCTCACAATTAACATAATTTACCTTTTTGTAATTGATTATGGAGCTGTCTTTAGTGCGACTTTTTGAAGTTTCAGGTGCCAAAATCCGGTGAAAAATTTTGAGGTAAAATCTTGGTTTTTGTTATTAAAACTGGTTTTTTGACTCTATATATGGATTCAGCGCCCTCAAAAACCTGTAAGGCACTTCGATTGTGTAAAGTTAGCAATCAAACTTCTCTTTTCAATAAATTCCTGCCAGAATTTAGAGAAATTACACCGTAAAAAGTCACCATAAAAGCCTTCAAAAAGTCGCACTAAAGACTACTCGATTGATTATTACAACCCTTTTTTATTAGCGTTTACTCGCATAGCTATGCTAGAACAAAAATCCTTAATAATCCTCGCTTCTCAAAATGAGGTGGAGTCATGTCCGTATGAACAATATCACTAATGTAAAGAAGAAAGGGGATGATTAATCTAGCTGAGGTTATGCAACCACAAGGCTACTTCTTCCAAACATGCCTCTAATTTGTCAATGTGAATGTCAATAAAGGTAGGGATAGGGGAGAATCTTTCTTAATTTCTATATTGCAATTAATTCCTTTTTATCAACCCTTAATATTCCTAGACATAACAATATCATTCTCATATAACCTTATCACAATAAATCTAAATGCAAAAGCAACCTTACACTTTTCTAATATATTCCAAAGCTTATCTCTATAATAATAACTTATAAAAATAATTTAGCTATTAATCCTTTTTCCATATTATTTTAATATTGATATATAATAAAATTCCTTTTAAATGTTTTTCAAAATTTAAAAAAAAGCAGAAAGTATGGAATGATTAATTTATATTAATATGATTTTATTTTCATAAATAAGACTAATTTATATTTAAAAATAAATTATATATATAGATAGATTAATAAAATAAATTAAAATACACTTTATTAATTAAAAAATAATGTTGAAACTTTTAATAATAATATGATACTTTCGAATCTGATTTAATAAAGTTTAATCTTATTAAGATATAATTTCTTCAGCATAAACTTATGATAACCATGACAACAAGGTTCACTTTATCTTAATCTTGTTATTATTGATTGTCTCATTTTTTTTAAAGCAATTTGATATATTTAAAATGAGGTTAACACAATCACTTTCCTACCTTCTGCTACCAACTTTGATCCATGCAGTAGAAATGAATGTGGAAGCAGAGAAAAATGGTGGGAGAGATGCAGTTATCACAAACCTCATAATCCAAACACAAAAATTTTGGCATACCAGTAAATTATTGCAATACTTGAAGACATTGAAGGTTGATTGGGCAGATGGACTTATCACATACTTCAGAATCCAAAAGAGAATTTTTGGTACACCAATAAAGTATTGCAATAATTGAAGGCATTGAATCTTGAGTGGGCACATGTTCTCCAATGATGTTTATAACCACGTAAACACTGAGAAGAAGAATGGGAGGAGAGCAGCACTTTTCAAATCCAACCTCCTTGTCCACAAGTGTAAATAATTTTAGGTAGGCCAGTATGGTTGGTGGAAGAGATGCACTTATCAAAGACCTCAGAATCCAAACGAGAGAATTTTTGGTACAACGATAAAGTACTCCAATAATTGAAGACATTGAATGTTGATGGGGCTCATGTTGTCAATGTGAACACTGTGAAGAGTCTGGTAGAGATGCACTCATGAAATCTAAGCCTCCTTGAGAATTTTATGTAGGCCACTATGGTTTAGAAATGATTGAAGGCATGATATGTTTAAAGTACAAATGAGTACTAAATGATCAGAGAAACAACATTAAAAATGAGATTACAATTGTCTGTGCTAGTAACCATTGAAAAATTAATTACAATTGTTTGTGCTAGGAGAAGAGTTGACCACACATCCTGACCAAAATTATAAAATAAGGGCTACATAAATGTCTGCTTTATCATTTTCTTTTCTAAGATCAATCTGTTGAATATGTCCTCTTACCTTGTAACTTGTATTGTGTATAATTATGAGTTCATTCATTCACAACTTCTAACCTCTACAGAAATTACAAGCATTCTTATCACTTCTGCAACAGAACTGGATTCAAGCCAGATTCCCTCAACCTCTATGTCTCTTAGAAGTCAACAATCCAACCTCTGATGAAGGCACTGAGAGAAGAAGCTACCCTTTACAAATCAGTTTTCACTGAGCTACTATTTGGTCTCATCCAGTGCTAGACATAAGTCCATAGAAATTATTAATCTACTGTAGACCTACACATCTGAAACATAGACAACTGCTACCTACAACCAGTGTCACCTAATTACATCAGCACTTTCTTGGCACCCGAAACACTTTTCTTAGTTGATGATCCAAATAGGTTTTCAACCTGTTTCACTGAGATTGAATGATCCATACTTTCCTCCTCAACACCACTTTCCTCTTCAATACGAAAACATCCAACATGCTCTTTAATCATCTGAACTTGCTTTGGAAAAAATTTTGAGTCCTTGTCCATGGAATTTTTTCCTATTCTTCCACAGAATGTTCTAACTGCAGGAAACAGTGAAGGTGAATTCTTGATCTTTGTTCCATATTCCACCACCCCACTGAACCCTGAACTTGTCTGAAATTTATCTGATGGCAGCACATGTGCTGTCATGTAGGCATCATTCATTGCATATTATTTCCCCCAAAATTCTCCAGAGCATTTCTTCTGTTCATGGAGTCCACTGGCATAATACCAACTAGCATCTAACGGCGTAAGTGTTCTACACTTTGAGATCGTATTAGGAGCTGGGGTCACCAAACTTGCCAGTAAAAGCCTGTGTTCACCCTCTGTGCAATGATTTTGGGGACTTGTCACTTCAAAATTAAACTGAAAAGGGTGAGATTGTAACGAAGCAGCATGAAGGTGAGCCTGGCCCTGCAAACAAGCAGCAGAGACATTATTGTTGGTTGCTTGAAAACACATACTATCAACTCTCACTTGAGACAACCCTGTACAACCAAAGGAACCGTCATTGGTTGTGGAATATGATATACATGGAGGTGAGCTTCTCTTGACATTTTCAATCCCAATCCCACACTTTTCCACTGCCAGATCTGTAAAAGACATCCTTGGGTAGAGTCCCATCCTTGTAGAACATTCCTCCAATATAAGCTTTGCCCTCTGTCGATGTTCACCGTATCTAAGGGATTGTTTTACATCTTTCTTGGTTTGAGAAGATATAAGGCTTGGACTTTGTCGATTTGGAAAATCCTCTATACTGTTACTTCCTACACAAGCAAAATCTTTCAGTAAAAGAATATTTGTTATGTTATCAGGCCTCTCCTTAGAGTATTCCATATCACAATTTCTTTCTGAATCACAAGTGGATGGTTTAGCCACTTC